>VZRZ01000024.1:6844-25404 GCA_013398175.1 Climacteris rufus | reverse complement strand
TTGCTACATATGCCGCCACAGGCCAGGACAGGTCTTGCTCCTGGGTTACAATAACCCCAGGCAGCTCCACAGGCTGGGGCAGAGTGGCTGGAAAGCTGCCCAGTGGAAAAGGCCCTGGGGGTGCTGGTGACAGCAGCTGAACATGAACCAGTGTGTGCCCAGGTGGCCAAGAAGGCCAATGGCATCCTGGCCTGGATCAACCGCAGTGCAGGCAGCAGGACCAGGGCAGGGATTGTCCCCCTGTACTGGGCACTGCTGAGGCCACACCTCAAGTGCTGTGTGCAGTTCTGGACCCTCGCTTCAAGAAAGATAATGAGGTGGTGGAGTGTATCCAGAGAAGGGCAACAAAGCTGGGGAAGGTGCTGGAGCACAAGTTCTGTGAGTAGAGCAGAAGAGGAGGCACAGGGGAGAACTACAACTGCCTGAAAGGAGGTTGTAGGCGGCTGGGTATTGGTCTTTTCTCCCTGATAACTAATGACAGCACAAGAGGAAATGACCTCAAATTACCATTGGACATTAGGAAAAATTTCTTCACTGAAATGGGGTCAGGTATTGAAACAGAGTGCCCAGAGAAGTGGTGGAGTCACCATCCCTCGCAGACATATTGATGTGGTACCTGGGGACATAGTTTAATTGTGAAGACAGTGGTGGTGCAGGATTAATGGCTGGACTTACTGATCTTAAAAGGTTTTTTCAATGTTAATGGTTCTATGATTCAGTTCTGTAACTCTGTCAGAAACAGCTGACATAAAGCTTAGTACAGGTGATCACCAGAATTTATTTTTAACTAAATACTGCCGTAGGAGTGGTAAGGGTTGTAGGACGTTGGCTAAAACTGAAGCCAGAAAAAGATTCCTTAGGCTAAAATAATTAGAAAGCAAATACTGGAGGGCCGAATTCATTGGAAATACCAAACAAATTGCACAGGACTTTATACACTGGCATTTTAAGAGCTGATCATTACTCTTGGACAGAGAAGACATGTACACAACCGTTTTTAAAGAGCAGAGGTAGATGACATTGTTTGCTTTTCATAGCAAACAGTGTCATAACAATCTAATTTTTGATATATGTACATAGGATTGAAGAGTATTTCTGAACTTTTATTTTGTCAAAGATTTTAATACTGTGAAAAGGATTAATTAAATATGAAAGATGCAAATGAATGTGAAAAAGTTACAAGCACTATCATGGGACATTGGTGGGGCGTTTTATCTTTAATTTGGCATAGAAGAGATGCAACAAAGACAGTAGACTTTGTAAGAAACATGCAGATGTTTTTACTTTAAAATACAAAGTTACCAGAAATACAGAATTAGGGCACTTTAGGTACATTAAAAATAGTAGAACTGGTGATTGCTCTGTTCTGGTACTTACTATGTCTAGGAACTATCAAAAATGTTTGTTTTTCCTAGGTCCCTTTTTAGGTCCCACATGCTCAGTTTTTTTGTGCTTAAGCTGGTGTTGCCCTGACTTTCGCAGTTCTGAATGTTGTCGTTCTTTTGTAGCTAGTTTCTCACATTCTTCTATGTAAACATAGCCATGTTATTGTAACGGTATCTTATCATTTACATTCCTTTCTCCTGGGCACAGAACTTTGACAGACATTTCTTTTGACCACTGTGATTGAGGGAGGAAGAACTTATTTCCTCCAATGAACAGTGATTTCTAAATGTATGTATAATAAATAAGGTGGGTCTTGCTTGCCCTTCCTTCCTTCTCTTTCCTCCTTGCTGCTAACAGGTGTCTCCGTCTCTTCTTTCGTGTCGTTACTGCAACAAGCTGGAACCTTCAATGCCTGCCTTACTTCACTGTGATATTAATGATGCTGATATCCTCATAGGGTTTGTCAGTTTTGGGATTGACTTTTACATTTGAGATTCTCTGAACAACTTCCATTCCTTTAGTCACCCGTCCAAACACGCTGTGCTTGTTGTCTAGCCACGGCTGTTTGAGAGTACAGGAGAAAAAAAAGAAATTAAAATAGAAAGCAGCATGTATATTAGGTACCAAAGCAAAAAGAGTAAGTGTAAATGGGAATATTTTGTACGTCCAGACTATGGAACCTAACACCATGTAAATATTAGCATGCAAGTAAACACTCCAGTGCAGCCAACACATATTCATATGTATTCGAACTTACCTTTTCAATTGTTTTCTTAAAGTGCTACAGAGGTCACATTATACTAGTGCAGTAACATTGTATAGTTTAGTTTAAAGTGTATTTTCAATTCACAGAAATGTCACTTCAGTCTCTCTCTTTCATGGTATTTTCACAGGAACTCTAAGTGTCAGTCCACAACATAACTTCATTCAATATTCATACAGTATGCCCAATTTTATTATAGGAACTGATACAACTTAATAAACCTCAAAACTATGGTAGATGGGTGGGTTTTGTTAAAAAAAGGACACATGACTTTGAAATAAGTGCTGTAAGAATGCAGTTTTTTTAAGTGTTACTTTTAAGGGTTTGGTTTTTATCTCTTAGATTCAAATACCAAAATTTCTATTGTTGGCTCTGAAATTTTATACAGATCAAATGAAATCTTCAAACCTGAACCCTGGCTTCTTTGTGTAGCTACAATTAGGCAATATTAAGGAGACATCCTGGCACCATATCCACACCCTAAACAATCTAAGAAATACCATCAAATTTAAACCACTATTATTAATATAAGGGACTCTATTAATACATAATTACAAACATGCCTAAAAATTTTATATCACCCTTACTCCATTTAAAGGCAAAATGCCTCTTGATCACAACTGACAGAAATACTTTTCTGTTTCTTAAGGGATAGTTTCAGTGAAGCCTACACAGTACACATGGGGTGCATCACTGATTTGCAAAATTAAGTACTAGTGTATTCCTTTTTCCATGAGAAAAATATTTATTTTTTATTATCTAGTTAGCCTCTTAAGACTTAAATTGAGCTTTTAATTTTACTTACAGTTGGCACTACTGTTATAAAAAACTGTGATCCATTGGTATTTGGTCCTGCATTAGCCATGCTGAGTGTGTATGGTCTGTCATGTCGTAAAGTTGAATGAAACTCATCTTCAAACTCTCCTCCCCAAATGCTTTCACCTCCCATTCCTGTACCAGTTGGGTCACCAGTCTGAATCATGAAACCCTGCATAAAAATTATATGTTAATACATTATTGCATAGAATAAATAACCAAAAGTGTTATATGCCAGGTGACATTTTTTCAAACTTACTTCAAACCTTTCAACAAAATATGGGTTAAAATGCTGTGGATAAGGGACAAAGCATTGAAGGCTTTTTAAAGTGACAATTAAGTACTTGTGAAAAAGCAAGGTTATTCACTGTTTCTGCTAGTGAAGGACAGAAACCTGACTCTCTGTACCTTTTACAAACTCTTAGGCTGTATCACTTGATTCTGGTACAACAGAAATAAGAAACCTTACAAGGGCCTTCTAACATGAAATGAAGTCTTAATTCAAGCAGGATAGCTGAACGGATTTTTCAGTTTTCTGGCCACTTATCACTTGCAGAACAACACTAAACGACTTTAGTAAGTCAAAGTTGTTAAAACATCAGAGTTGATTACACTTTATAGGGAACTCTAAAGCCACTCCAACAATCCCGTGTGCAAAAGGGAAATGAAAGTGTTACCAGAAGACTGACCACCAGAGTACATTATCTAAACTAACAAAAAATTAATGTGTTGAAAGTTACCTTGATGATACGGTGAATTATGTGTCCATTGTAGTACCCATTCCTGCTGTGCACACAGAAGTTTTCCACTGTTTTGGGGCACCTAAAATCATGTAACAGAAAACATAAGCTACAATAATATTTGTCTAGTGATATGGCAATAAAGATTTCAGACGAGTTTAAGATTCTGTTGTGCTGTACAGCATTTCAGCACTCTGTAGGGATTTCACCATATAAGGAAAAAACAAACCTCACCTCCTCAAACCCAGAGCTGAAAGCAAAAAGCTTGAGAAGCACAAAGTTGCATAATTACACAGAAAGGCAGCAACGGCGTTGGTCACACAGGAATGCTTCAGCTGTTGCTGAGCAGGGCTTACAGACCCTCAAGGGTTTTTCTGCTCCTCACCCCACCCCACCAGTGAAGACATTGGGGCTGTAGAAGGAGTTGAGAGGGGACACAGTGAGACAACTGAACTCCAGGGATGCTCTATTCCACCCATGGCATCATGTTCAGCACATAAAAGCTAGAGAAAAGCAGGGGACATGCAGAGTGATGGTGCTTTGCCTTTCCAAGTAACCATCACGCATGATGGAGTCCTGTTTTCCTGGACATGGCAGAACACCTGCCTGTCCAATGGACACATTCCTTGTTTTGCTTTGTTCGTGTGCATGGCTTTTGCTTTCCCTATTGAACTGTCTGTACCTCAATCCACAAATTTTATCACTCTTACTCTTCCAATACTCTACCATCTCACCAAGGGGGATTTCAGCAAGTGGTTCTGGGGGGCTTAGTTGCTGGCTGGGTTAAACCATGAGAGTCAGAAACCAAATCTATCTCCTCAAGGCCTAGTTCAAGGCAGCAGTGACTACAGGTTCCCCAGCTTTCTACCTGCACTACTCATTTTGTAAATAAACTGTTTGCTCCATAAGCAGAAAATTGTTCCCTCATTCATCTCCACCCTTCTTTTAAGATATACATGCAAAGGTGTCCAGTGTTGCATGCAAGAAGTAAAAATGAAAAAAAAAAAAAAAGTTTAATATTATAGAACTTGCAGTCAGCAGAGTCAGTTATCCTTCCCTGAAACTACTCGCCAACACAGTTTGTTGAAGAGACAGAATCTCACTGTTGATGGAATGAAAAGGGCCACCAACTTCACCTTTGTGACTTGATGCTTTACTTCTGAGAGTTAGTACCAGAGTGAAAATTCTTTGTGATGGTTCTTCTGCCATCACAGTCACACATTTTCCCAATAAGGACAAGAGGGCCAAGTTGAATCGATAGCTGTAGAGTACTCTACTGCAGCTGTGACATAGAACATGAGCTTGGGTTTTAGTGACACTCTAAGCTACCTTGTGAAAAAGAGCACTAGTGGCATAACTAATGGAACAAACAAGATTATAGTCCCAATACTTGCTGAGCAGTACACAGTCATTAACAACTGTGTTTTACAACAAAATGACCAAAGAATTCAAGGGCATATGGAGCCATATCGTATATGCTTTTCTTTAAAGTTTTAATCACATTAAAGAGATTTTAAATTCAAAGCTCAGCTGGGAGAAAATACTAGAACAGGAAAGGACAAACCTAAGAATAACCAACCCTGATAATACTGTATATAATTTAAAAATGTATACAAAACATTGCAGTGAAGGACCTTGCAATACTGTGCAGGCAAATATGATGCTAGCATGAGAATTAAAAAAAATTAAAAAGACAGAAATAATGTAGCTTGGCCTGTCACTGACTAGCAAGAGCTGTACCATTACTGCAACCTATATGTTATAATTATGAATTCCAGAAATTAGGGCTTGATGCAGGGAGACACTGATGAAGACTGCGGTAAAATCTGATAGCCCTACAGGGTAGAATTGAGGTTGTGCTGCCTTACCTGTGCCTATGACAAAATATGAACTTGTTTTTGGAGAAGCATGGACTACATCTACATAATTTAAGTTTCTATGTATAGCAATATATTTATTATATAAATTCATATATTATATATATTTACTGGTGTAACAATATTCACAATTTTTGCATCACGAAGGAGAGGATGACGTACTGATTTTGGCAATCGTCATGCATAAAACTTTTTAATTCTATGCCTGGTTTTGGATATACACAATGCTAGTGTTATATGCTGGTGTGAGTGTTATATTGCTTTTAAAGGAGCTGCAATAACAAAAGCGCACCGGCCACATTGGGAAGTTGCAACTACCATTCTTCTGGCTTACACAGACCTACTGCCAAATCTACTGCGGCTGCCAACGTCATCATTGTTTTTTCAGATGCAAACAGCATTGCATTACAATACGCAGAAGAGTACCATGACCTCTCCAAGAACACAAGTTAAGAAAGGAATAGCCCCTCTGAACCAATAGCTACGTAAAAACCAAATACAATCTCAAAAACTCCTGTGCCCCAAACTGTTATTTAGACCTATTTTTACCCTACTTTGTGTTTGTCAAGAGTCACATTCCTACCTTGAGGTATTAAGAAACTGTCAGAAAACAGAGAGTAAAAAAAGGGAAATAATTATTCCTAGCTTGAAATATAAGTCTTGGACACTCCAACCACAAAGGACAGAAGAAAGGAAGGAACAAAACCAAAACAACAGGAAAACGACCATATACGTACTCAACAGGAAAAAGCTTGATATGAATATCTCCCATGCTCGTGTGGATGATGGCACTGTCTGAAACTCTTTTGGGTCCTTCTGCCTGAGTGGCTGCCATGACCTCTTCTTTGGAAGGTTTCTCATTAAATACATCTCGGTCAGAATCTGCACTCTTTGTATCTTCTGGTTCACGTTTAGTAAACTGAAGTACAAAAGAACAGGAGGTTAACTGCTTTTTTCTTTTTCATCTTAAATTACACACTGCTCTGTACCCAGGACATCAACATCATTATTCAAGTGCTGAACACCCAATTCAATCTGAAATGAAGGACAACAATTCACAGACAGTCTAGCCCTGCACTTCCATGTTGTGTTACTGGCATTTCCACAGTCACAAATTCAGTACAACTATGTGGAAATTCAAGTTATTTTTTATAATCTCTTATCTTAAAAATTTCCCCTCCTTACAACAGGACTCTGCTAATAGTGCAGCAGCTTTTATTTAAAAAGAGGTGGAGAATACCAAATTGTTCTGCTACACCCAGACAAAACAGGCAGGTTTCATTCCAAAAGTTTTAGTTGTTCTACGAAGTTAAAACAAATTCTCTTATTCCAATACTGCATTAAGAGAACTGTAGAAACCCAGCAAATTTAAGGCATAACGGACAGACCAATCTCTAACCTCCATGGCTACCACCTCTCAAATCAACTACTAACTGCTCTGAAATTGCTCCTCTGTTTGGTTGCATGTCACCTCCAAATCTCACAACCAAATTGTAACCAGGAAGATGACTCCTCTCTTTCTTGGTTGCCTATAATGTCCTTAGCGCAACCAAGTCTTGATGCTGGTCTGCAATTTTTTTCTATTACATTTTTTATGTGCACAGTTAATTATTGTTTCTTTATAAGATCTGGTTTCTGGGTTTTTTTGTTTTGTTGGGTTTTTTTTGTGTGGTTTTTTTTTTGGTTGGTTTTTTTGTTTTGTTCTGTTTGTTTTGTTTTTGTTTTTTTTTCAATGTTCTTAAATATTTTTCAACTAAAGGATAACATCTTTTTGGGGGAATAAAAATTTATGAAGAATTAAAGCTGTTTCTAGCTAATGTATAGATAGTTGAAGATAAAAAATCTAGAACATACTTGCAATATAAAGGGAATCCTTTAGAAAAGTTGCATTTGCAAACACTCAAGACAAAAAGCACTAGAAAAGTGCAAGAAGAAAACAAAAAAATAATGTAGAGAAAACATCAATACAAAAATGGAGCTATTTAAATAGAAACCATACACACCATGTAAAACCTATTTTTTTTAAAAGCTGTGCAGATTACTGTTGGATCTGCCTGGATATTCTGGAGGACAGGATTTTCAGATGCTTTCATCTCTATAGTGATTGCAGCACGATGTTTCTTTGCTACTCCTTGGAACAAAGCCAGTTGCATCATTCTGATGTTCTCCTGTTTTCCCAAGATACGAATACACCTGAAGTACAAGATGTAGAGAGCTGTAACTACTGTCAGCTGCTCACAGACAGAGAATGTCTCCTTTCTGACTGTAAGACTCAGACAAAAAAATTCCAAAATCATCTCAAAATTGTTATTTACTAATTGTTTTTACAGTGTTGCTCTATTCAAACTTGCTACCTTAATTGACCAGTCAGTCTCCTTACGTAATAAAATCTCAACTAATCACATTTACATTATCCCATCCAGTTAGCCAGAGATTAATCAATTACACATTTTTAATACACATGTGTTTGCCATGTTTTCCCCTCATTTTACTAGGCTTTAATCTGCAACAACTCTTTAGAAAGAATGGGAGTATCTTATCTACAGTCTAATGTAAGGCTCTGAAACAACAACACAAAAAGATTAAAGACCTCCACTGTCATGTTGTTTTAAATATACTATAAATTTGACTGAATAAAGACTTTAAAATAGATATTTATCACAATATATGTCATTGCAACTTACCTGTTAGTCTCTACATTTATGACCTTAATGCCCAACATTGTTCCATAGAGAACGAAGTGTCCAGTTTCATCAAAAATTATATTAATTAATCTTACTGCATCCACTTTCTCCAGCTCACGCTCAACTGCCATACGTCGGCCAAACTCCATGTCAGGCAGTTGCTGTCTCATCTGCTGAAGTTCAGTAAACATCTACAGAAAAAAACCCCATCACTATTATATTGACATACTTTAAAATTTTATCCAGTAAAACACTGATTCACATGATTAGAAAATTCCAAATTAAAGTGAGATTACTCCACTCAAACTTAACTGAAGGATTTAAATAAATACATGCAATACTCTCTTTATTTTAATGACACAGTAGACATGTTGTAGGCTAGGCTTAAGCACACAAAAGTGTGCAGTTGTGTAACAAATTCCTTATAAGATGACAAATTTAATTCATTGTGATGTTATTTGAAATGGACATTTTCCATGTTTGCTTTCTAGTAAATTGCTTTCTAGTAATATGTAATCTAAATGAGAAAACACAGATGAAAATCAGCAACTCTGTTTCACTCTGTAGGTAACACAAATCAATAAGAATGAATTTTGGGGCAAAACAATCTAAGAGACAAGGAAGAGAATATGGGAGGCCTTGGAGGCCTTTTTTGTAAGAAATATACAGGGAGGAAGCTTGCCCTTAGAAACAAATGATAACTTAAATGAATGTGCTGGTAAATAAATTCAAATAAGTAGAGAAAACATTTCAAAGAAAGAGAAACAAGACATAACTTACACTCAGAGATTCGTCAAAGACTCTCATGAGCTTCCCCGTCAGAAAACGAAAAATTCTAACTTTTCTGTCAGACCCAAGAGTGGCCATTTTCTTGCCATCAGGTGAAAAACTTATACTGGATGGATAAGCTTTGCATTTAGCAAATTCATATAGATCTGTATCTGTTTTATACTCCCAGTTCACATTCTTGGGAAATTTATATTCATGAGGAGTACCAGTCCAGTACTCAATCATTCCAGACTTGTCAGAAGACACAACCACTTTGTAGACAGGGTTCAAGCGTATCTGAGTAAGTGAGGACATATGGAGTTTATCAAAAACATGAAGTGGCTGGTTATTTCCTCGTCCATCATATATGAATATTTTTCCTGTGCTCTTCTCAGATGTTGCAACAGAAGAGATGGCATCTCCAGGGCAGTATACCCACTCACATTGGCCAGGGTGGTAGCTGCAACAAAGAGTGGAAGGGAAAAAAAATGGAATGTTTTTTATTAGATAAGAGTCAAGTTATGCTGTAAACTTGAAATCAAATATCAGAAGCAAATTTTAAACTTTATTTACTAGTTTTTCTAATACATATCTTGCTAATATTCAGCTTATTTCAGCCAAGCTTTTCCAAACAACACCATTCAGTGTGTGACTCTGCCAATTTCTGTTGTTTTGATACTGTTTTATACAGATGCTTTGATAGTTTAAGTAGAAAGCAGGTGAAAGGGAAGAGTAAGGATGGAATTCCAGATAAACAGCCCAAGTGACATTAATGATTACTACTCAACTTATATTCTGCCCAGGGAGGTGGTAGAGTCACTGTCCCTGGAGGTGTTTAAGGAAAGACTGGATGTGGCACTCAGTGCCATGGTTTACTTGAAAAGGTGGTATTAGGTCATAGGTTGGACTTGATGATCTCAAAGGTCTTTTTCAACCTAGTTAGTTAATTCTGTGATTAATTCTATGACTCAATACCATTTCTGTTCCATCTGTTAAGTGAGTAATGATTCAGTAGAAACGAAGATAACCTCACCTCTGCCATACACTTATGGAAAAGTTCAACTACATCTTGTCAGAAAAAAAACCAAAAACAACAAAACACCCAAGAAGTGATACAAATGAATCTGAGACAATCCCCCTATATTCAATAAGGGTTGTGAATGCTTTTAAGAAGGAAATCACTTGCTACTTGCAAAAGCATACTCTATAAATAAAGCAAGCCAGAGATACAGTCAATCATGGAAGTTATGTCTGTTTCAAAGTCTGTAAGCAAAAATTCTGAAAACCAGAACTCAAAAGAAATGGCAAACTTCAAAGAAATTATACAGTCTCCATAGGAAACTCATACTTAGCATCCTTTCACAAATCAAACTAATAGATGCTGAAGGACTGATTATATTCTGGCATCATTATGAGAGAGATCAGTAATTTGGATTTTCAGTATCTGTCAGTATGGAGAAACAACCACTTAATCTCAGGTTCACTAGAGGGAACAGGATCAAATAAATAAATATGAAGTCTCTGCAGAAATATCCAACCTTCTCCAGACCACTGATGGAAACATAAAGCATGGGGATTTGCAAACAGCCACGCTGTATAGATTAGTTAGAACTGGAAAGATCTGAAGGATTTGAGCCAAAGCTATTCAGTCCCACACTATACTGGCACATGACTATCAAAGAAGGCAATGCAAGACAATCTGAGCTGAGAATGCCACAGAGAACTTAAAGATTCTACATTAACCATTACAAGCCCAAGCAAACAGCCATGAAAAAACTCTCAGGCAGGTCAGAGGAACAAACACTAAGTTTTAAAAGGCTATTCAGGATAATGCTTATATTACAGCTGTATACTGTTCTCTTCTTGATTAAAGAGTTCACTTCAGCTAAAACTCAATTTTCTCTGAAAAAAATATATGGGGAGAGGAGTCATGATTACTGAGGCTGAAAAAAGTCTACTTAAAGATAAATCAGGGAATATACTACAGAAAAACATTATAGGTAGTATTCTTGGGGGATCCCTGAAGCAAAATTGATGTAAATTCTACCTCAGTTTTCCCTGAATTCTCAAGTAACAACAACAAAAAGACCTTTCTATTTTAACATCAGAGTTTTTTTCTTAATATCAAATTTACTTTCTTTTTTCTACAATTGTATCGACTTTGTAGTAACGGTACAGAGCTGCTAAGTCAAAAATACCAGCAAAACCAAAAGATTTTAGTTAACCAGAAGGCTAACTGGAATTTTTCTACAGCAGACAGCCAAGAGAGAGTCAACTCCCATAGGCAAAGTACCTTATCTGGAGGATGATACTAGAACTGTAACTAGCAAAACAGATAGCATAAGCTTTTATATAGGTATCCCTATGAAAATGTTTTATACTTCTGTTCAGTTTCACAACTAACCAATAAATATCAGACCACGAAGAATGTTTTCCAATTCTTGGAAAGGCTTGTGGAAAAAATCAGTATTTGTACTATTGTTGACACAGCATTCGTTGATCCTGTAGCCCTTCAAATCCCTTTTACCAGTGTGAGGCTTGTTTTTCTGTGGTATTGTTACAATACCAGTAACATCCATTCCTATTTCTCACAGATCCTTTAGCTACATACTATGTAACTACAGAATTGGTACAATAGCAAGACTAAAGAAAACAACAATATTGTTTCTAGCAGAAGAAGAAAACTGTATCCCTACAACAACAAATAAGACAATACATACAAGCCAAATCCTTCTTCTGATGGAACTATTGGTGGACTGTAATTTTTAAATTCAGCGCCAAACAACACTACATCTTTGTGCATAATATTTGACACTGAAGAAGTGCCTTTCCTACTCCTCTCTTCTACTGCTGCCAACAGACATAATTTTTCTATTCAGCCAGGCAGTCTCCAGCCATTGGATTCATTTCAGACAACACAATTTACCCAGCTTCATCTGACTGGGGTGGGGGGGGAAGAGGGGAAGAATCAAGAACCCTGAATTATTGACTTAGCTCTTAGCAATATAACCCCCACTTAAAATCTCAAATCAACACTTGCAAGAACAAAGGAACTTACCCAAGTTTCAGCATGTTGATCATGTCAAAGTTGACTACATCAAACACCTTCATTGCTTTGTCATCTCCAACTGAACAGAATAATGCCCCCTCTGAACTAACAGCAATACTCTCAATAACACCTGTGAATAAAGTTAACACACTATTAAGAAACGGGAAAGGCCATCCTTCATTTCATTATTGCAGAGGGAAAATCTACAGAGGCTTAAACCTGTCTCCCAACTATTTTATTACCTTTTTCACTTAAAACTGTACCTGACTTCAACAAAATATTAAATTAAAAAAAGAATCACAAAACAACACTTCATATCCTATCAGTGTTGAGACTCACTATGTGATAATGAACAACTTACCATAAACCTAAGTGAAAGATGATAATGGCAATTATTTTAGTTCAAAATGTTGATTTTAGAAAATTGAGAACATTATGATGTCATAAAAATCACACGCCCTTAAGCTTGCATCTCTCTGTATAGACTATTATACTGTATAGACTATTACACACACAATACTCAAAAATATTCTGCAATTGAGTCTTCCACAAATTTCTTACAATGCTGATTTTCACAGAGCAGGTTTTGTTCTCACATTTTGCTTCTGTATATGAGAATTCTGATAGTTAAGATCAAGAATTACCTTACTACTTCTTGCAACTCTAAAAGGAAACAGTGCTTTTACTACCCGTTACTAAATATTTTTCTTACTGAAACAGTCTGCATATCAAACTGGCCTTTTTCCTTCATAATTTCCAATACTATTGAGAACCTCATTTTCTGCCCAGCCTATTTAAAGCTTAGTATAGTGTTGAACAGTGTTTTGTACTTATTAGCTAAGAAAATTGGGTTAAAACTTTTCTTAATTGCAATTCAGCTGATAATCACAACAATAATGCTGAATTTACTCCAGAGTTACAATAATTCTAGATGAAAACAACCATTTTTTTCCATACTGCAAGGGGAAAAAAGATAAGGGATTGAGGTAACCTTATTTATAAAGCAACATATTTTTAAACTTCTCTGGATTTTGTGAAACCCGTTATTACCTTATTCACTTACATCCCAGATATTCTCCCCACAGGCAGGGCACAAGGCAATGCAAAGGAAGTAGGGGATCTGTGCTGGAGATTGGGTGCAAAACATAACAGGACAGAGGGATAAAGGAGAAAAGGTAGATATCATTTAATCCCTGACTGTACTAAAGGAATCACAGAATCTCTCTATTTGCACTCTCTCTTCAAACAACAAAGTGCAAAGGGGAGGAAAAAGTGAGGTCCTTTAGAGAAGAAAGAGCAACTTCTTACCCAGGTGACTTCGGAAGTGCTTAACAAACTCAATCCCTTCTTCTACTTTTTTCCAGAACTTTACATGTCCATCATGACTGGCTGTTATGATAAAATCTGTCCTATAATTACAAAAGAAAAACAAAAATAAGAGAACAGATACATGCATTATGCACTTTCTCACTGGTCAGTAATTTGCACTGTAATTAAGAGAGAATGAAATTTCAAGAATTTTGTGTGACAATCTGTCTGAATGGATACTGAATGGAAACAAACAGGTATTTCAGTGCATTCTGGATTAATCTGTGAAAAGTCAACAGCCTAAATTGAAGAAACACGTAACACTATAATTTTTAAATATGTAAGTGTAACTCCTATTTTATGTCTGGTTTCACAGTAGTTACTACTGGTGTCTCTGTGCATGACCTCTGAAGTTCTGGTGAATGGCATTTTTTCAGAGGCAGTCGGTCGATCTTATTCCTGTATTTAGTGTATATTTTAATAAGGATTTTAAGTCCCTCCTTTAGTCTATGCAAACAATTTTTATCTTGCTTCTAAGTTTTCAAAAAAGTGTCACAACTTAGTTTTCAAAAAAACCCACCATCTTTACAGTACCACCTGACAACACTGTAACTTTCCATTATGAAACTTCTACAATTAAAATTTGTTAGCATATATAAAAATACATCTCTGACAAAGAAATAAAATGGAAAACAAAGATACTTACTTAGTACATGCTACGTGGGTAATAACATCTCTGTGCATGTAACTGCGTTCATACATGGAAGCCGATGGTAGATTTTCCAGATAAACATGTTCGAATTCAAGAACTACACAGAATAAAAAGAAAAATCAGGATTTTTTCCCCCATAAAGTTATAACCAGCTTCTGTTCTCCTTTACTTAGCCTTGTATTGCTTACTCATATTTTAGTTAAAAATATGCTAGGATTTTATGCAAACTTAATAAAAGGGCTTTTAGCTCTGGATTTGTACAGACATAAATTTCCAGTGAACTAAAGCCACTTAACTGCTGCTTTAACTCATACTGCTCTTCCCTTTTAAAGCAGCTATTATCTCAGCTGCCTTAATGTTTTAAAAAAACAAAATCAATTAACAGTGTTTAAGTTACTGCCAGAAAACAGAAGGTCATCTGCACATCATTTCATTCTAAAACCCTAGCCCTGTTGTTTTTATGAGATTTGTGGTGCCACACAGGTTTTGTAGCCTAAATTCTAAGTGCTGGCATCTACCTATTTCACTGTTTAAATGACCCACCTAAAATAATCTGATTTTGAGTTTTGTCTCTGATTTTTAGGTCCTACTCGTTAACACCTGTACAATGGCATTTTTTACTGAACCTGCAGATTTACATCTGCTGAACATCGTTAAAGTCACATTTACTTCACAGTGATATTGAGAGAGTGGAGAGTTACTGCACAAACCAAAACCACTTGTCAAGACACAGCCTAGAGGCTTTTCCTGTTCCTCCAGCTTGGGGCAGTGATCCAGAAAACGGATTAAGTCCCCAACGTAAACAACACAGCTTCAGCCTGCACAGCAGGGCTCTTAGCCTGCAAGCGTCCTCCACAGGAAGCAGGAATTACAGAATCATGGAATGTTAAGGGGTTGGAATAGGCCTTAAATACCATCTAGTCCCAAGCCCCCTGACATCGAGAGGGACACCTCCCACTAGACTAGGCTGCTTAAAGCTTTATTCAACCTAGTTTTGAACACTGCCAGGGCTGGGGCGTCAAAAAAATCCCTATTCCAGTGTCTTACCACCCTCAGAGTAAATAATGTTTTCCTTCCAGCTAACCTCGGTTTCCTCTCTTGCAGTTTGTACCCATTACTCCTTGTCCTATCACTGCAATTCCTGACAAAAAGTCCCTCTCCGGCTTCCCTGTAGGCCTCTTCAGATACTGGAAGGTTGCCACGAGGTCCCCACACAACCTTCTCTTCTCCAGCCACAAGTTTCTCAGGTCCTGACGCCCCTTTCCATTTTCCATTTCCCTGACCATTTTTTATAGGAGACACCGCTTCAGGATACGGGCCCAGCTGCCCTCATCCCCTAGCAGCTCCCGCCCGGCGGGGCCTGGAGGCGATCCCACCACCCTGGGCTGCACTCGGGGCAGCGCTCCCCTCCTCCCCTTACCTCTCCTCTTCTTCGCCTGCGCGGCCTCCCCGGGGAGCGGCCCGACCCAGCGCTCCTCCTCATACTCCTCGTCCGCTGCCGCCCGGTCCCCGCCACCCGCCGCCTCCTCCGGCTGCTTTCGCTTGCGCTCGGGCTCGGGGGCCGCCGCCCGGTCCCCGCCACCCGCCGCCTCTTCCAGCTGCTTGCGCTCGTGCTCGGGTGCCGCCATGGTGCCGCCGTCACGTGCCGCTCCGGCGCTCTGCCAGTGACGTGTACGCGACGGAACGGAAGGCGCGAAACGGTCATGGTAATAACGGGCGGGAATGGGGGGCGGGAATGGGTGGCGGGAGCCTCCCGGGCGGCTTCGGGGGGTCCCGGCCCCCGGGCAGCTCGCGGTCGGGAGGGGCTCGCGGGTGCTGGGGCCGCGGGACTGCTTTGCAGGGAAAGGAATGGCGCTAAGGGATGGTTTTTTCTAGGTTTTCGCCTAGAAGGAGCGACGTTCGTCCCTTAGCTGTGAGCGGGGATATCCCGCCGCTGGCGCAGTGCGGGGGTGCGTGTCGGGACCGCGGTAGCTCCCTGCCTCACCGCTTTCGCGATGTTGTTTGTACCCTGCTTCCTGAGGTGCACTCCCGCCGTCGCGTCTCTTTCACAGACCCGCTGTTACTCTGCTCTCCCCCCCCCGACTCTCTTCCCGCAATGGGTCGGTTTGTGTTTGGTTACATGAGGCGTTTCGTCTTCCTCATGTCTGTAAGTGTCTGAGGGGACAGTGCCAAGAGCGTGGATTCAGGCTCTTTTCGGTGGTGCTGAGCAATATGACAAAAAGCAGTGGGCAGAAAATGATGCACAGAAGGTTCCACCTGAACATGAGGAAGAACTTTCCTGTACAGGTGACCATGAACTTAAACAGGTTGCCCAGAGGTTGTGGAGTCTCCCTCACTGGAGATACTCAAGAACCGTCCGGATGCGAGCCTCTGCCATGTGCTCTGGGATGTCCCTGCTTCAGCAGGGAGGTTGGACCAGGTGACCCACGGAGGTCCCTTCCGACTTGACCCATTCTGTGATTTTCATAAAGCCTTGGCTGGCAGAGAGCCTACACTTAATCCTGTGTGTATTTTTTACCTTAATTATGTATTCCTAAAACAAGGTAAGAAGGAATAATATTTTAAAACTGGAAGACATTAATATTAATGTTTTGGCATTAAAACAGCCTTCAGTTTACAGGTATGAAATAAGAAAAGAAACCTAATTTAATCATACAGGGAAAACTGCAAGCCAGAAGAAAATGACATCTGAGTGTGACAGGTCAGTGTATGTACTGTGTAAGGTAATTAAGAGCACTGTATTAAGGACTGCAAGTCAGTTTGACTTGTGCTGTACAGCCCTGTCATATTTCACAATATGTACATTCTGAGCTGTTGTGTGAAGTTGATCTGGAAATTTGAAGTCCACAGTAATAGAATCATTTAATCATTTTTGTGTGCTGGGTTTTTTTTCTGGCTTTCTATTCAGAGTTTTATTTCATATAATGTTTTCATGGTGATGAATTGTATTATTGCAGAGCGCATGGGGAGCATATTTTTTCATCCCATCCCAAGACCCCTTTCAGATTTGCAAAGCATGGGGTTATTTTTCTCCCCTGCCTTTTTCTTTTCTTCTCCCTCTTCACTTTCCCCCCAGACCCTCTTTGTCTCCTTGACAGTTTTCTGAGAAAAAAGGTACCTGGTATCTCAAAACTGCTTAATTTCTTCTTTAGTTTCTCCTGAGCCATCTTTGCTGGAAGCATTTCAGAAGTCTTAATAAATTATGCAAACTATTATATTATGGAGACATTCCAAGACTCTTAAGGAGATAATGATTTTACTTTGCAAAAACTGCTCATTAGATCTTATAAGATCATGGCAACTTAGATTTTCTAGTGTTCTGGTTTTAGTTATTGATGCAACAAATTTGTCAGGAAGACTTAGTAGAAGTATTGGCTACCTTTCAGTTCTCTACTGTAATTCTGGCATTCAGTGAGGTGTTCTGATTTTCCTTTCCTCATCCACTCTGCTATGATGTAGTTGAACTTTGGAAGTACTAGTTGAAACCCTTTTAAATTGGGTTTTCGACATAATTTTCTCTGATGCTTCATTTTTATTCTGAAAAAGGACAAAAGATTGAGTTAGCAATTTGTGCATCATTAAGAAGGTAGAGATGTATAATTCTTCTTTAGATCTTTATCTTGTTAAAATGTTTCTGTTTTATCTCTTTGTGTTTGGTGGGCTTAGTGATCCACTTCTAAAAGCTTCCTGCATTTGGTACATCTGGGAAATGCTTGCTGGTTGCTTTCTCTTGGAAAAACAATTTTGGCCCTTGTTATTTTCCCCTATTAATTGCCAGTGTCATTCAGGTATAGATTTAACTAGGATTAAATTTCTGAATGTATATGTATTTCTTTTTGATCCAACAGTTTCTCCAAGTTTGTAATTTAACTTGGGTTGTTTTCTTTTTTTTGGCTGTCCTAGTGCCCTCTTTCCTTGGCTGTCTGTATGCATTTCAGGTTCTTTTGTTTTTCTAGTGACTTTGAAGGTGCTTTAATTTGTTAATCAAAAGTATTCTGAATTCTAATGAAGGAGAAATAGATTAGGACATTTACTGACAGAGCAGGGCTAACTGCTTAAAAACTTTGCAGATACACGGAGGTAAAGCATGGCTCTGTAGATGTGAGATTCTCTTATTGTTTCTGTATTTAAGTTGTTGGAAAACAAAAAGGCCATTGCAGATAATCAAAGCAGTTATGAAAATTTAGGACTTTGTAATTAAATTTTAAAAGTAAATTATTAGTGTCTCTTAGTTTTACTGTAGTTACATAGTTAATCTGTTTTTACTTAATGATTGGGTGCTATCTAGAACTATAGGGGATTTAACTGAAAGCTTTAGATTCAGGGAGTTTATTCAATTTCCTATTCGATCTGAAGTGGCAGGTATGATTTGGTAACCTGTTGTGGTGCCTCTGGGCGTGGCTTGCGACTGGGCCCGGCCGCACCGGGCCAGGATCGTCGGTTCCTTCCCCCCCCCC
>VZRZ01000020.1:283941-340229 GCA_013398175.1 Climacteris rufus | reverse complement strand
CCCCACTGCCCCGCCTCCCTTCCCAGCCCGACGGCGCCCGGGCCACGGAGCGGACACGGGCGTGCGTGGCGGGGCCGTGCCACCGCCGGGGCCAAGCAGCTCAGTTTCAGGGCTTTGGGTTTCACGGTTTTAACCTCGACTTCTGCAGAGGAAAAATAAATTAAAAAACAAAACAAAACAAAACAAACAAAACAACAAGGAGAGGCGGGAGCGTGTGGGAGGGGGATGCGTGGGTGCTCACCCGCGGGGCAGAGGATACCGGGGACAAGCGACCCCAGTGGCTCTGTCTTCCCGGCAGCATCCCCGGCCTCGTGGTGGAATACTGGTTGTGCCTCGATGGTTCTTCATCATGTCTGCCTTTGTGCAGAGCGTTCAGGAAAGCTCCTGAAGAAAAGTCCGAGGAAGCCAGACTAAGACAAGTGTTACTACCCAGAGGATGTTTTGGGAGGCCAACTGTGCAGCAGAGCTGAGGTGGCCTTTGATAGCCTTATGGTTAAATGCAAAAGTCATAGCAACCCCCTCCACACCTTGAAAAACTGTGAAGAGGAATCATAACATCATGAAATGTTTGCTTGTTCTCACTTCATTCTATAGTACCAGATAATTGCTTTTACAACTCAATTGAAACTCAATTTCTGTTACTGCAGTGTTACTGCTCCTCCATTAGCTTCAGCGTTCCTCTAAAACCTCAGTTTCTTGTCTATTACTGCCTCTTGCCCACTTTCTGGGCCAGACTGATAACCATTTATGTTTAGTGCTATGTTAAGTAACAGCTTCCAGAAATAGAGTAGGTGAGGAGGCTGTGAAGGAGATAAGAGGAAATTGTCTTGTTCTTTGGACCTGAGCTCCAGAAGCACCTGTCCTTCAGGTCTGAAGCCTGGGCCATGCAGTGAGACCAATGCTAAAAGCAAGTCGTTATTCCCCAAGAAGTTAATCTTTCCAGTGAGTAACAGATACCCTTTATTTTAAATTTGATGGCAAATACAGTCTGATTGACAGGGGACAAGAGCACCGAGAGCAGTAAAAGCTAGAAGCACACAAGCAGGCTGCAAACTTGAACAGCATCTTCAGCAACATATCCATGCTTTAGTATCAAGAGCCTCCACCAGAAGCAGTTGAAAAACACATGTAAAGGAAGCAGATCCAGAAACTACACAAAATAATATTTTGTCAAGCAACTAAAAAAAGTAGCAGCCTGCAGAGCTCCCACTGTTTGCCACTCCTTCCAGCTTTACAAAACTGATTCTGTAGGAATTTACTTTCTGCCTCTGGTCAAACTGATGTGTGTCCCTCCATATCCTTCTGTCAGCTTCAGTGGTAGAGCTGAAGGGGCTGAAAAAAGTGTTGAAGAGGGCAGAAATGACGGGGTGGTGTTGTGAAGTAGTGGTCTTCAATTAAAACACACTTGTGCTCCTCTGGTTACCAAGTTATCACACTGGGAGTGCACTAGTCTTTGTTATAGCAATGTAATAATTGATCTAGAAGTTTCATATGGAGAGGAGGCTACAGCTGACATTATGGTTTCTTCCCTGAAAAGGCAGATGTGGATGTGGTGGGATGCTCCTTTCTCTTTGCTGTGGTGAGTGATAGCTCAAAGTTTAATTTTAAATATTCGCAGTCCAGCATGTTTTCTCACATTTGTGTACAGTGGTTTAAAACAAGCTAAGTCACTGCCTTGTTTTGAGTGCAGGGTGGGCAGGGACATTGACTCAAGCACTGCTACAGGTGATGTGACAGTTGCACTTTGCAGCTATGCTTGACTGTCTGGGGGTGCCGACACCAGTTGGAACAGCAGGGATTTCTCTGCTGCTCCCACACACAGCCCATGAAAGGCAATCAGTCTTCATAGGGAACAGCTCAAATAATTCATGTACCGTAATAATTGTATATTCCCACTAAAGTGACACTGAACAGCCGATCCTTCAACAAAAAAGATTTGCCCATCACCCTCGATGATTGCTAAAGTGTTACATATCTAAAAAAATCCCTAAACCCCCATGATGGTATGGAAGTACAGAAAAATTAGTGATGATAGCTGAACCTAGTGCTCCGTGGCTGAAACGGGAGTCTCTGCACAGGAGCTGGGTGGCAGAAATGAGCCTGGATGCCTCCCCTTTGCCTGCTAGACCCTTCATGCCGTGGAGACTGGGTTGTACATCTCCCCCCATCCACTGTCTGCTGCTCAAACATATGGTTGGTGCTTCCTCAGTGGGGAGCCCCCAGCTGAGAGTGCACCTGTGGTATAGTCAACAGTAAACAGGACTAAAGAGAGTTAACCTACTTATGTGCACTGAGAGAGGTGAGTTTATCCACTTCTATTCACTGCAACACTACCGGACTGCGCTTCAGCATAAATTGGTTCAAGGTGCCTTGTTTCAGCAGTCGTACAGAGAACTGGCTTCTTAGTTATTCTGTAACTCAAAGGTGTGCAAAATCACTGCCTAACTGGGAATAAAATTATCATAAGCACAATTATGCCTGTGCTGAAAGGACAAGGTCAGAAGAGAGAATCCAGAATGTCAACAAGACTAGTCCATGATGGATTGTCCCAGACAAAGCTGTCCGATGTTATATATCACAAAAAGTTAAAAGATGATGTAATTTATATGTTAGACTCATTGTCAATTCACACCAGAACCCGAGGAATGGCAAAATCCGTTGTAGTACTTTTGGCCATATGGCACGTTTTGGGATGTGTGGTGAGGGTGGTTGGTAATACAGAAATTTTATATTTGGCATGTCAGTAAAGCATTCTATGAGCTGACAGTAGCTTTTGCATTTGGCACCAGCAGTCCTGGGGGACCCCGTGTCAGTGTGTTTTCCCTGCCATGGCTTCACAACAACTTGCTCTCCGCTCAAAATAAAAGATCTTTATGCAGCCAAAAGGGTGTCTGATTTAGTCCTTTTGCTCCAGAGTTTTGACATTGCTGGTTCAAACCTTTTGGGATGGTGCACTGTGGTTAGGCTGGACCACTTAAGGGCAGTTCAGTGGTTTAGTGGGTTCTACTGGCTCTCACAAATTTCTTGCAGGGCTTCGTGTACTGCTTTCCCCTTATTTCCTTTCTTAATTTTTCTTGTAGTCATCTTTTACACTATATGAACGTATTTATCCAGTAACCATCCATAAAAGCCTGGTCAACCTCCCATCCTCAGACATTGTCTTGAAAGAGGTCTATATTCATGGCTGCTGAAAAAAAAAATGCATTCATTTAAAAATCTGCATGCTTTGGTTTTAAGGGTGGGAGTTGTCAAGACCTCACTCATTTCCTTGCCTCCTATCTGAACGCATCCTGGTCATTACAGTTGGGAATGGGAGACCTGCCCCTTGTTATAGTTGTGTGATACTTCTAGTTAAAAATATCTTGGTTATAATATTGCTAGATTGCTAGATGATAGATTGCATCAACAAGGCCCACAGTGCTTTGGAAATGAGGACAAAAGTTTTCATCTTGTAGATTTTCATCTACAGTGTGACAAAGAGAAAAGCCCAAAAACTGGGGAACAGATTGAGAGAGACTGGCTTCAGACACAATACATACCATAGCTCTATGTACATGCTAGCTCTTCCAGACAGAGTTGGGATCTTTAAGCATGATCCTATATGCCCTGTAGGCATGCTGAAGGCGGAAAGTGGGGCCATTTGCAAATGCATGCCTTCACTTTAGAAGTGCATGCTTGACATAATGAGTATGAATAGTCGTTCCTCTTTTCTAGATATGTAACTCTTCTGGACCTTTTGTTGGACTGTATTTATTGTCTTAGGCTAGGCTGCAAAAGACAAGACTATAGATACTGCATTTTGATTTGAATGTAATTTGTATGTAATGTATTATATCCATAAATAAAAAGGCACATGCTACATATAGGTCAGGTGTTAGGTTTGTGATGTGGTAAAAGCAATAATTAAACAGCTTAGGACAGCCACAAGCCCTCTTCCCTTCCCTTGTGTTTGCAGAAGGTACAGAAAAGAGACTAGCAATGCACTTCAGGCTCAATACCTAGAAGGGGACTGAAGCTCAGTGTTACAATACTTAATTTTTAGATACCTGGCTTTCTAAGGGAATTCTCAGCCAGGAGGTGCACTCCAGATTGTCACAATAGTCACCCTGAGAAGTGAGCACCTTGGAAGGGGCATGCTGGCTGGCCTGAGCCTGATGATAGAAAATGGTGAGCAGAGGCATTTGCTCCTCTCTTCCCAAGTGGTTCTCTTCTCCTCTCTTCTCTTTTCTTCCCCGGGTCGTTTTGGAGAGAAGGATGCAGGCAGTGAGGGTGACGATGATGTCGCCTAACTTCAGATATCTGCAGTTGGCAGCCAAGGGGAGGCACAGCTCGTCTGCCGTGCTGCTGTGACTGCTCTGGGAGGAAGTGCAGTGCCTAGGGTAACTCGCTCAGATATAGCTGACTATGCCATGGATGCTGAAGTTAAGCAAAATTAATGTGACACCCTAGTTAAAAAGCTAGGCATTTCCAGTGATAAATAACAAGCTTTGAGGATGTAAATTTTGAACATGTTTGTCTTCAGGGATGAATCAGTGCCCAGTCATGTGTATCTAGAAAGTTGAGCCAGTGTAGTTTTCCTTCATATCTGGTGCTGTTGATGTAAAAGATCAGAGCTCCTATTTGTGTTTTTATTGTGCTTCTGTGTTTGAATCAGGGTTTGTAGCAACCTTAGGCTGCTCTTTCAAAAATCTTGAATCAGAAAGTGAGTCCAGATTTTTTTTTTTTTTTTGAATCATGTTTTTGAATTCAAGCACCAAATGCAAAGTTTTTCAGGGGTTTTTAGGCAGTTTTCTAGGGGTTCAGATTTGGTGAGGCAGGAGAAAACTACCTCTCTTGCTAATAACTTGTTTGAATGGAATCTTGCAAAATATCTACTGAAAGGCAGTGTTTACATGATTTGGAGAGTTATAAGGGATTTTGATGAGTGGCAAATGAAGGAGTATGTATGCATATACATATGAATATGTGTGTCCCACACCTGAGATATTTTTCTCTATTAGTTACGGGTGAGATGTCTTTTCTGCTTGACATTGCTGTCACTTCAGAACATTTTTGGGCAATGGGTCTGTGAGGCATACAGATTAAAAAAAAAAAACCTTTTACAGCTAAATTAAGTGCTGGCATCTCTCACAGGACTTTATTGCAAGTTTTTTTCCTCCTTAAATCTCCTACTCCTGGATTTATGTAATTAAATGGCAATCTCAGCTCTTGTGAAAAATAATAAATATGCTTTCTATACATCATGATTCTAGAGGGATGTTTTAAAAAGTGATTTGAAAGTACCCTGAATGTGCAGCAACCAACAGAGAAATAAAATTAAAACCACATTTATTATTAGGAAAAATCTTGAAACTTTTAACCATACTAGTCATTTTTAAAGTTGACTTATGATTTAGATTAGACATTAAGAACAGCTTTCTAACTTTCAGTTGGAGAGCACAAGAATAGATTGCCTAGAGTGACAGTGGGAGGATTTTGAAAATAGATTGGACAAATGTCTGCTGGGAATGGTTTAGCTACAGTCGATCCAGCTAGTGCAAAAGGATGCACAAGTGACCCCCATCTCTCCCGAGCTGCAGCCCATCATTGTCCCTCAGCGCTGGCAGAGGCGCCGGCACCGGTGCCCGGCTGGGTTCTGCGGAGGTGCCGCGGCTGGCGGGTGAGGCTGGACAGATCCCTGTCTTTCCCGGGACGTGTGCGGTGCTGGGCAGTGCCGGTGCTCACGGGAGGGCTGTCACAGCTGGGATTCACCTCTCGCCCTGCCTGACCTTTCTGCTCGACTCCTCTGAGCATATTTTTGGTTATAAGCAGTTCCTCCGGGCGGCCAGGAGCGAGGTAGGGAGTCACCTTCTCAGCAAATGTTATACATGAATAAACACCTTCCTAGGCTTACTTAACCCCAGTCCACTGTGTGTCTGGTTCCCCGCTGACACACCATTAGCATCTGAAGCATCTATATTTCCTGAATCGCAACAGAGATAACCTATCATTCTCCAGCTGCTTATCTCAGACCTGCCCTGTGGATCTGGTGGAAAGATTTCTCCATTAGCACATAACAACAGGTGCCTGATACGCACTTTGAAATGTTCCCCTTTTTTAAAAAAAGAAGCTTTGGGATTCTTGCCCTCTACTTTTTGCATCTTTTTTTCCACCTCTGTGCCCATGTAGCCTGGTTTATTCTTGGACTGCTATCCCATATCTTGCTGACAGTGCTATCAGTTCCACACAAATATGCCCCAGAAAGTTTCGGATATTTTAGGAGCATCCTTCCGTTGCAGTGGCCAAAGTCAGTGTGCCATTTAGAAAGCATGCTAGGAAGGTATTAGGTGCATATTCAGTAAACACTTTTGGAAGCCACAGAAATATAGAAGTACAGGAACAAGCATCCATCTAATTGTCTTTTTCATGTCTGTTTTTTCTTTTAACAAATCCCTGGGATATCAAGTCAGCACATATGGTGCTATGTGTAGGTTCACTTCCTGCGAAAGGGGTCAGCAGAGGCAAAAGTGCCCATAAGAGCTCATGTGATGGAGCTCATGCAGAGGAGGATACTCAGGAGACATCCCTTTGTGGTCCCTCTTCCATGAAGTTTCACCCTGCTTCCCAGGGCAGCCAAGTGTGACATCTCTGGAAGCAGCTTTTCCAACAAGCTTCTCAGCATCCTTTTTTGCAAACATGGTAGACACGGGTCTGCTTCTTGTCCTCACTGTAGCCTGGGTTGCCAGAGAGCTCCTGGCATGCTTGGGGCTGCATATAGATGTGCTTGCTGCTGCACACATCTCTGTGGAGCCTGGCCCCACAAGGCTCTGACCCCTCTCAGGCATTGCTCACCTAAGGTGCTGCCTCAGCCGTGGCTCCCTGTAGACCTTACTGGGACCTGTTAGGATTGCTGCTGGTTTAGGAATGTTACAACGCTTCTTTTTTGTGGTTGTGCATAAGAAAATAGACATGATGCAAGAATGGGAGAAGATCAGGGCAAGAAGCTGAACTCTGTTGTTACTGTTCTGAGTACCGCTACCCCTAAATCACTTGCTTTGTCATGCAGTGAAATCTTATCCAAAGCACTGGGAAGGAGCACATAACTAACCACGGGGCTGAGATTCATCAGCTGGAATTTTATCATAAGAGATACGAGGAGCATGATAGACACACTGGTGCTATCACCTATAGATACGTTCCTTGATGCTTTTCATCATGAAATTTTGCTTCCTCTTGCTTATATAGTTGTGCCATCTGTCTTGATTTGAGTGCTTCAGTGCTTGATGTTTTCATCCAGATCAAGATCCAGGAGACAAGTGAAAATACAAGCAGCCTATCTTTCATTTCAAAAGAAAAGTTTCCTGAGTTTCCAAAGTTGCAAAGTTTGCAAGGGAAGTCTTGCAAATGCAATGAGAAGTCTAAAGCACCCCGACAGCAGGTGCCTGCTTTTACTGCTATTTGAAAAAAAAAAAAAAAAAAATCACAGTTTTACAGCTAATCTATGAGGCTTTTTGTGCATGGCCTGATTTGTACTTTCTTAATGCTTAGGGCTGGCAGTATTGTTTATAGCTTTGTCAGACTTATAAAAATTAAAGAGCTTTTTCTGGCTGGTCTCTGACTCAAGGCAAACTATCCTGGAAGCAGGCAGTTTCATGGTTCTATGGTTTCAGTGAATGAAATTAAAGGAAATGGATACATTTGAACATCCTAAAAAAAAAATCACTATTATTTAATTGTGAAAGTCTAGCACAACAGGCTTTGGTGCAAAAATGCAGAATTCTGATGGACAGAGAAGTGCCTTTAACCAAACAATGATATTTCTGAAAATGTGAGTTTACAGCTGGTTGTTTATCCTGGGCCAGACACAGTCCTTGCAGGCTCCATGTGCCTTTAACATACTTCAGCTTCTGCCCTCACCTGATCCTGACCGGGCCATGGATGGAGAAAGAGAATCCAAGGGAGTGGGTTAGAGGCGGTCTTCTCTGCACTCCCTGTTTGTGGTGACTTTATATTTCTGTGTTTGTGGGTAGGGGAATTGACAGTAAGCATCACTTTCTTGTGTTCTTATGTGTTCATCTTATGGGGTGTGGCTGGAGTACTGAGAGGAGGGGAACTACTTCAAGTGTGAAAAGATGGAAGGAGAATGGGGACAGACAAGGGGAAAGAGGAGAAAGGTGGAAGCACATCAGGATCAGGATGAAATTAAGAGGATGAGGGAAACGTCAGGGCCCAAAGTAGGACAGAATACAATGCTGAGAGTAGATTGAGGGAAAGAGGCCAAAGGGCTCATGACTCCCTAAGGGACCCAGAGCAGGACCCAAGAGCATCACCTCTCTGCATCTGTGTTTGTACTTGCAAGTAGCAGTGGATGCACTAGTCTTGAACCTGCTCCCATACACCCCTGCTCTAATACACCTTTGGTGAGCAGCACTTCAAAGATAACAGCCTGTTACTGCCATTATTTCAAGCAACGAATGATGTCACAGACTTAATTATGAGTGGAGGACTTAATTCTCCTACCCAGTGATACATTTATTTTAAAACAAGTCATAAAGTTTTCCTCCTCCTGAACTCCATCTGTTTGAAGGGTATGAAGGGTGAATAACTGAGCCTTCAAAAGTTGCAGAATGTCAGAATTAAGTTTCTTTTCTTGTATATATAAATTGTGTTTGTGTGATCACATATGTGGTCCCAGTTGACTAAGACTGGACATCCAAAGTTGAGTGATCCCGTGGGAAGAATTGATCAAATGACCAAATGCTTTTTAGAAGGTTTTAATTATATATGGCAATGTTAGAATATAACTATACAATGTGTATGATTTATTTTCACCCCAAAGTCTCCCTTATAATGTGGGTGGAACACTTCATTTGTCATAGAAAACTCGCCCTCACTGGGGTAGGAAATCTGACCTGAAATTTGCTGGAACACAAACTCGTTATACTCTGCCTTCTGGTTGGAAGTGGAAGAAACCATCACCTTTTTAATTTGTTGGGGATAATAGAGAACAGCATTGTGCAATGTAATCTTGAGTTATTCTCAAGGGGTATCCCAAACTTCTTAAGTGTAGATGAGCCATGGACACTGGTTAATGCAATATTGTTCCCTGCCATGATGGCTGGCCGTCACCCTGACCTTCCTGGTCCTTCAAGACATGAGGTTGCTGGAAAAGGATGAAGAACTTTCTGATGGTCCAACTTGTTCAAAGAATGGGCATGGAGCAGCTGCAGAAGCCTCAGAGCCTGGGCCCTGGTTTGACTGCTATTTTCCTTCTCCTTCTCAATCACCTTTCAATAAAGCTCCAGAATGACAATTCGAGGTGGGCAGAGTGAGTGTCCCAACCCTTGAGAATAGAGGTTTATTATTTTTCTGGCCTTATAAGCTTAGTCATTTCCAATAAGGATACCGCAAAGGCAGAATTCTTGGTTGCACACTGAATATTCCACACAGTTCTGCATCTACTAATTTTTAAGTAGACATGAGCCATGGCTGCGCCTAGGAAAATTGGGTTTGTTAGTTCATTCACATTTTAAAAACATTCTTATAAATCTGCATTCTCTGCATCCTACCTATAGCTCCTCTGTCTCCATCTTTGCACAGCATAAGCCCCAGGTTACCTGGGTTCCTGCAGTACATGCAGAACACATGGTGATCTGTTCAATTTTAATGACGAGCATTTCCAAAATTAATTACTTAGAAACAAATATTAAATGACTACTCTGTAGAATATAGGAAGAAGAATTATTGCAGAGGAGTGAATGAAGGCTGTTATGAACGTTGCCGTTGTGCTCTGGGGTGCAGCCTCCACATACCCCCCACATTCCCCCTCCCAGTGGAAATGTAATAGCAACGAGATCTGTTCTCCTCTCAAGGTTTAGATGTGGGCCTGATTTCCATGCTGGTGGTCTGATGTGCCCTGAATTAAGCACATCTTTAAGGTGTTGGTTTTTTTCTTTCTGAATAGAGACTTCCAGTTCTGCTATAGTGAGGCTGGCAGTGACTTCAATTAACTCTGGATGTGACTGCAGGACCTGGACCTCCCCAGCTCTCTGGCCCCATGCTCCCTCTCAGGCTTTGCTGAACTGCTGCAAACAAGTTTATTATCTTTTACCCTGATGTTTTACATATCAGTCAGGGTGGGGATTCTATGTGTGAATCTAAAAAAAAAGAAAGAAAAAAAGAAAAGAAATTACAAGAAAAATTGAAAGCTGTATGCTGACAGGTGTAGGTGGGTTTAGATAACAAGGATTATATTGCAAAATCTAATATAAAGATGGGTTATATCTAGCCCTTGCCAAAATTAAAAAAAGGAAATCTGATCAGCATGGTAGGCAGCTGAGTTTGACCCAAAGACTTATGGAATAAAGTGTCATTTGCATCCCTTTTCTTTTCTGCAGTCTCAAAGAAGTAATAAATAGTGCAATAGAAAAGAAGAGGCAGTGGAATGCTTAATTTGAAAACTTTTTTTTATATTAATCTCCTTTCAAAAGGAATAGAATAAGAAACCGAGGGTAAACAGTTCTGTTTAATATATAAAAGCATATAAAATGAGCTATAAGATTTATGTTTTTATGTTTATTTGTTTTTACTTTGATGATAGTAAAAAACATGAGAATGAAGAAGCGACCTTCATTTTTTTTCTAAGATGTATTTTATATGCATCTTTTTTTTCTAAGGTATCCTGGTTTCAGAAATCACTTGCAATATACATGATGCAGGGATTTACTGTGATATGCAGTTTTACCAAGTAAGAGAGTATTTAGGAGACTGCATGTACAGTAAATGGAATCTAAGTATTATATTATGTAGTAGAAGTTAAAATCAAGACAGTCTGTCTCCTTCTGGCTGTGGTGTCTGCCTTCCCAGCAAAATACCTGGCTAACTTTGTGCCTGCCACACAGACCACAGTGAGCAGTGGCTGTCCAGACTGACTGTGCTGTGCTGGCTCCCTCTTCCCTGGCACCCGGCATGGCTACCAAGAACAGAGTTTCAGAAGGGATTGGCCAACCTCTTGGACAGGTATTTTAAAATAATTTGACTTTAATGTACATACTCAGGGACTTTCAGAAGAGCTTTGCTACAGCATTCTGGGCTGCTTGGAAATGTAGATATTTAATTTGGGTGCCTATGCTGGCATAGGCAGGGGTAGGCCTATGGAGAGCTGCAGTCCATGAAGTCATCTCCATCCCTGGGGAACACTTCCAAAACAGCAGTTCCAGCCAGGATGGTAGACACACATGAATGGGCCTGTGTGTTCTGCTGGCTGAGCCTCCTTTGGGCACCACTCAGAAATGCCAGAGATTGTCAAAAGAAGCAGAGCACTCAATATGCATTTAGGGTGGAAGACCCACCCTTAGTGAAGGTCACAGGATTTTTGCTGCTAATTTGAGGAAATGTGAGGCTTCTTTTGATGAAGAGTCAACACTGATTACTGAAAGCTTTGAATAAATCTTTGAATGAAGCCTGGTATGTCTGCAGCTATGAGATAGTTCATCTGTTTACACACCATCCTCGTGTTTATATGTAAAATGATGGAAAAGGTGTGTTCTTAAGGACACATGTAAGCTGTACAATGCTGTGTTGAAGTTTTTATTACATTGATTCAAATACTTTCTGCAAGTTATGTAAAGTAATCTTTCTGTATCTCATAGAATTTGCATCCTGGGAGTGATTGATACTCTGAGTGGGATGAGGCCGACTTCCATTCCCTACCACACAGGTGTGTGATGAATCCTGGTTTGAGGTGTGCTATTATTTACTGCCAAGGTTATTTCATAAATTCAGTTTCACACTTCTAATTCAGACTTGGATGCTTTCTGTGAGGAGGGTTCTTATTAAGACATAATTTCCTGAGCAAACTAAACCAAACTAAAAGGCACCAGTAACAGATTGGTTTTATTCCCCCCTGTGAATGTGTAAAGTACTGTTTTATTATACATTAAAAGTAGGATTAGGTGTGATGGGATCTTTGGATCATGTCAATGGCCAAGTGCCACTTCTCATAACTAGCTTTAATCTGTGTGTGGATCACTTTTGGTTTTCTAGGAGATTTGTTGATGGCATTGCAAAAACTAACACACAAACGGGAAATGGAAAAACAAGTCTCTAAAACTGCCAAAGAGATTAGTGCTAATTTTGAGACTATTTGAATATTGGTGTATGTATATCACTTGCCATTAAAAAGACAACACTCTCATGGAACTCTAGGAACAGGGAAACAGTAAAGCTTCTTGGAGAACAAGGCACTTGGATAGTGTACATTGTTACTGCTAGCTATTCAACAGAAACCTCTGGATGCCCTGTCTTTGCTTTATAACAGAAAAAGTATTTGTGATTGGTCGTGTAGTTGCAGAATTCAGCCTCTCTAACCTCTTCCAAGAACAAGAACAGGGCAGAACTTCCAGAAACAGAAAGGATGTCTAGTCCTTTTTTAGCCTAGAAGCAATTTATAAAGGATGAGAACACACTTGTGGGGTAGGCTCAGTCATGAAACAACTCTTTTTGCACGTTACCCTTCAAGCTCAGCTTGGAATACCCTGCCTACTTATTTGTTCTTGATTGATTTGGAGTCTTTCAGGCATCTGAAGAACAGAATCATTCCCATCATTCTGTTCTCTGAGGTATAAATTATACAGTAGAGTATTTTTTTTCTTTTAGACCTTCATTTAGAGCAGACTCTGACTGGTTTGTGCCCTGGATCTGTGATCTGCAACAATTACATTCATGTATTCTTGTTCCTCATACATCTGTCTCTGTCGTTGTCTACATGTGGGGCAGAAGGGCCATGTGAGCCAAGCAAGCACTGTATAGGCTGGATGCTCAACACAGGAAGAGACATGAAGTTTACAGGTGTGCTGTCACTGGGGTGGTACTGGTGGAGCAGGCAAAGTAAGGACTTGTCTGGTGCTGGGTGGGTCATCCACTGGCCCCTGCTGAGCAGAATTGTTGGTAAGTTGTGGGAAGTTAGGAAGCCACTGAGAAGGGAAAGATCTAAGCAGGAAATAATCGTCTCACCTCTGCCACTGTGCCTTTTCCACTGAGCGAATCAAAATTAGACTTCTAAAATAACTTTGTCATGGTCCTCCAGACCTGTATAATTATCTTTCCAGCTGATGTGCAAACCATATTCTACTCTCTTGGCCTTTACTTTTGTAGGTTATTATCTCACTCTGTGCACATCTTCCTTTAGTCTCTGCGTTCTTGAGAAGAAATCTACCAGTGTCAGAATCCCCATTTGTCCTGATGGCAGGAACTTTTGGCACAGCTCTCCAAAATAATCTCTTTGCAGCACAGAAGCCTGAAGTGTAGAAGTGATTGTAGTGTGAGTCCAAACCAGCTTTTATTGCAATAAATTATTATGTTCTATGTAAGTAAGAAGTAGTTTATTTTTCTCCTGGTTTGTTGCAGAGCTAAAACAGTTCTTTTACACCTGTCTTCAGAAAGGATAAATTGTATGGGCAGTGAAAGAAGAAGTGGGCTCAGACACAGACATGAATTTTCTGTACAGGTAGTGGGAAACCACATGAAAATTTAGTGCAAAGACCACTCATTCTGAAGATGTGAACACAGTTAATTTGCTGTATATTTTACCCCTTGTAAAATGAGAATATTTGTGGCACTTGCTTAGAATGAGTGCTTGGCATTGCTGTCAGAGCAAATGCATATAATTCCTTTATATTAGATCACTGTTTTATTTCAAGAGTTACATGCGTACAGGATGACAGCAAGCTGATTTTCCAAATTGCTCTGCTTTGTCACTGTTAACTCCTGGCATTAGGCCATCTAGATACTCTGCTCCTGAGGTGTGCTCTGCCAGTTCCAGAGTTGTCCCTCCAACTATATCACCTTCCGAAGGTCAGTTGTGCTTCTACAGTAAGTGCTACATTTTTTCCTTTTTTTTCCTAAATAATATTTCTGTAGTAGTATAAAGAAATAAAAGCACCCTTTCTCACAAAGGAGTGCTCCGTTGAGAAACAATAAAAAACAGCCCATCAAGGCATAAGTCTTATTATTGCCTCTAGTTTCTTGACTCCTGTGAGTATTGTCTACCACAAGGATCCTATTAGAAAATGAATTTTGAATAAAGTACTTCTCAGAATCTTTTGTTTCTCAATATGAACTGTCTGGCATACCAAGAATCATCTATCAGGGTAAATATTTTCCAAGCAATAGAGTGGATAGATTGGAAGTGCTGAGGAGGCAGAAGTACCAAAGAGGGGAAAGATTTGCTTTCTGTTTTGCCGATAATTTCTTGGCTGCCAATTTCCACACAGAGCTGCAGATGTTACACGGGAGTGGAAACTTTCAGATAGTGTCACACAACTCTTGAGATTCACTGCCACTGAAAATATAATTAGAGATCTGGTTATCCAGCTAGGGGTCAGAAAACTAGAGTTAATTGCTAACCTGTTTATCCTACTCAAGGGATAAAGCATATAAATACAGTTAGAAGCTGCTTAAAGCCTAAGAGACCTCTGCTGAAATCCTGCTGCAGGCTTAAAGTAGCAGTTCTGAAAGCGCCTGAGGGAATGAAGAATATGGGGTAGTGCCAGGCTGCAGTACCCCAGCCATGCCGGTACCTCCAGTCCTGAACCAGCAGCCTGTGGAGGCCCTACCGAGCCCACAGCCGCATTCACTGACAATCTCCCTCATCCCTCCTCCCTTGTCAGCCCAGGCAAAGTCCCTCTATTATCCAGCACGGAAAGGGTAGGTCTATCCTAAGTGACTTAAGAGGGGAAGGACCTTTAGAAAACCAGACTTAGGTACTCTTGAAAAAGGCGCCTCAGACTTTTGTTTAAGCGGGTGTGGTTTACAAGTTCGGTCCTCCAAAGCTTTACTTGTGTGAATAGTCTTTACCCTTCAGCCCAGCGTGGCTGAAATTAATGCCTCTTCACGTGCCTCTTTCATGCTTAAACGGCAGGAGCCACAAGTCACTTAAGTCACTGGTTTCCTGTCCTTCCACCACCTGATTTTTTGCATTAAACCCCCTCCTATCTATCTATCTGTCTATCTATCTGTCTATCTATCTATCTATCTATCTATCTATTCTCTTTATGCCTGTACAATGCAAACCACTTCCAAATGGAAGATTTTTTGTTACCACTCATTCTTATTACAGCAGCTCCTGTGCATACAAAGGCTTTGGTTATCAAATGCACATAATGCAGCCAAACCTGAACAGGATTTCCATGGGGGTCGAGAAAGTTCCTCCACCACTCCCTAAAGGCAGCATTCTTCCCAAGTATCTTCTCTCTCCTTAGGAATACTTCTGGGCTACAGAACTTGTAAGAAGGCAGAAGAATTATTTTTATATCAGGGAAATGTCATTTTATTTTTATTCTACTTATACTGGAAAAAGCATACTTTTTAAAGTCAAAGATTTCAGAAACATTTTCCTCTGGCATGGTGTTCCTCTCCCCTCATTTTCACAACCGAAAATCCAGTAGCCTGGTCAAGCCACTTGCCTAGGCTCCATCAGAAGCTATTAGGTATTCTTGGGGAGAAGTGCTTTCTCTTCTGGGAGAGGTGTTTAAGAGAAGGGATGCAGGGAGCTCCCAGCACTCTGCTGCATGGCAAATAACAAGCCAGCTGCTAAGGTGAGTCTCACACAAAACATGAGGAGTAGGAGCAACTGCCAATCAGAAAGATTTTGGTGGCTTAAATTGTGACCCTCAGCTGGGGCAATGCTTCTGTCCCTCCGTTCAGGATAATACTTAAATATATGTCAAAATTTTAAGTACATGGTCATTGATGCCAAAGAAACTTCAGGATGTGCTTTGGCTTTGTCCTCTTACTGACATGCTAGCCCTAATACACTATCAGAGAGTGTATTATTGCTTGTTGCTTAATACAAACATGATGGAGTAGTGGATTCACATTATTTAATAAGAAGATGTCTGACTGTTCTGCATTGTCTGTTTGTGTCTTAGGAGCAGTAAAATGAATCCATTAACTTATTAACTTTTATTTTTAAATCTTTCGTGGAACTGTCATGTTATTTTGATTTGAGTAAGCGATTCATCTTTTTTAACAACTATTTTTTTTTGTCCAGGGAGACTCATGTACTTCTGTTAATAGGTCAGAATTATGAGATGTATCACTCATGTTCAAAATCTTTTTGTAGTGTATAGCTTATTAATAATAGATTTGAATATCAAAAATAATGATATGCTGTTTCAGCATTTAATTTTGGGGAAACATTCAGAAGATTTCCCCCTTGTACTGGCACAGTCAGTGATGAAGATAGAGGGAGACGAACTGTACTGTAGGTGGGAGCAGAGACACTGCAGCAGCTAATGTGAGGTTGAGCTTTAAATTTTTATGACAATTCATAAACTATTTTTCTAGCTGAGACCCTGGCTAATCGCAGCCTTTCCCTGACAATTTCCTTGTTCTGATTCTCACAGATTTAATAGTGTTCGTGGGGGGCGAGCTGGGCGAGATAGCTCACTCTTGTAAGCTGCTTAGGCTTGTGTACATTTTTCTGCAGGAATGTCATGTCTTCAGCAAGCTGTTTGCAGGCGAGTGATTTCTCTCCTCTTAATTCTTGTCTGTCTAATGGTTTTACTAGTGGAGGGTGGACATGTGAATTCAAAGTGAATTCAGAAGCCTTTATTCTTGGCAAAAATCTACTGGGTTGCTATCTTTTACATCTGGTATCTCTCTGTGCCTGTTCCCTCATCTCCTTTCCACTCCCAGCCCCAGCCCCTTGGGGTCCTGTCTAATGTTTGCCATATCTTCCTCTTCACTTTTGCTCTGTGGTCACTGCCAAAACTCTACTCATCTCCCATCTTGGCTGGTGTCATCTTTTCCTGTGTACATCCACATAGCAACCCTCAACACTCGACATCTCCTCACTTTGCCCTCCATCTAACTCTCCCACCCCTCTGTGAGAAAGATAAGACACCACAAATATGATTTATCTAGTCTGAAACTTTAATTTGCTCAGCTGTAATCTTGCCAGCAATAGCTCTCACACTGCAGGTGAGGCCTCCTTTTCTAACTCGTTTCACTGGTGGGAAGCTACTGGCAGCCTCCTAAGTCATTGCTCTTCCCTTTGGAGGGCAGAAGGGACCTTGCTCCTCACCACTGGGGCAGGGTTGGGTGACTCAAGGACTTGTCCACTGTTACACAGTTCCTTGGATCATTTTTGGCTCAATTTCTCCACTTCCAGCTCTGCATTATCCTGGAACTGATGCCCTGTGTGATGGGGTTTTGATGTTGTATCCACAAAGTTTGATATTTTCCATACAATCTGCCAGGAAGATGGACAAGATGCTGGAGCAGAACAGGATTTTCTAATGAATATAGCTTTTCCCCCTTGTGTGATTAGAGTGACCTCTGCCTTTGGCCATGTATTCCAGTTATCCCTCTTAGGACCATCTTTCTGACTGGTTTTTTCACACCATGTTTCTCCCTTTTAGCTCATACCTTGAAGCTCTTTGCCAAAGTCCTACTCTCCACCTTATTGAATGCAACTTTCCTCAGTAAAATACAGAGCAACCCCAATGTCTTTCTGATCACTGTTATACCTTACTTTAGTGACTCCTGATTGCCAGTGTCAGCAGTCTGATGGTCCTGCCTCTGTGCATGGGCTGTCCTTTCTGAACCAGCTGGTTCCTGCCACCTCACATCTATAATTCTCAATGCCATTTCAGCTGAAAAGCCTGCAAAAATAGCCATCTGCTTACAGCTAGGACCATTAAACACTTAAAAAATATATTTTCCTTGGAGGTGCTTTTAAAAGATGTTTGGACATACTCCTGGCTAACTCTGTAGCCTCCACAGGAGTCCTGCCAGCTCCAGTTCCTGCTATTCTGCCCTGCATCCTTCTTTCTCCCATCATTCAGGCTGCTTTGTTGCACCTTTTAGCTGCAACCTGCATGAAACAGGTGCTTTTCCTCTCCATGTAGGTGTCCTTCAATTACTTTATTCCAATAAATCTCTGGTGACTCATATGTATGGCATGGGAAGGGAGCATGCTTCCACCACCTCCTTCCAGTCACCTGCTCCCCAGAGGTCAGGATGCACCCCCTCTTCAGCCAGCTCTGTTATAGGGGCATTCAATGGTAGGAGATGGAGTGGGAAAAATCCCTCTGAAACTGCTTCAGAGTGGCATTGCTGGGTGTGTCTGCCAGTCTTCTCACCTTCCACAGTGACAGGGAGAGCTACCTCATGGAGGGAGGGCACATTCACCCCAGGACACCGGCACTGGCAGCCACTGAACTTGCACAGCCATATAATTGTGTCCCCAGTGAATGCTGGCAGTCCTTGGACTCGTGTGCCCACTTTGTTGGAAGACATCAGCAAGTTAAAACACCTCCCAGCTGGAGCAAAGGATTTTGGCGTGGAGAAGACTTTAGTTAGAAGCAAAACACTTCAGTGCAGGGACTTTTAGTGAATTTATGCTTTTAGGGAATTTGAGCTTTTGGTGAATTTAAGCTCCACCATGGAGCTTCAGTTTTGATTGCTGTGTCAACTACACAGCATAAAACACACAAGAATGAAAACTTGATGTATGTATAAAGCCCATATAATAAATGCTGCTGGCCCTGAGGTAGAAAAGTGAAATTAAGGGCAAAGCAGAACTTGTTCTTACAGCTTTTTCTCCACCTGCTGCCCCATTTCTCCCACTACAATTCTGCCCTGTGAAGGCTTTTTGCCCAAATATTGTAAATGTGTCCTCCCCGCCCCCCGTGTTTTACATATACTACACATATGCTTTACATTAGTGAAAAGCTTTAAAATTTTTGTGTGGCTTACCTCACCCTCTCAACCAGGAATTTCATAAATAAATCACTGTCTTTCAAACCTTTTTTGCAGATTGCATCTGTCTAAAGCATGTGCGCTTCAATAAGTGTGCCTGACAGAGAAATTAAAAAGAAAAATCATCTCCCAAACAGAAACTATAAGAGGCATGTTGAGCTAAACACTTGCTGCACATTATTACAGGGGGAATATGATTTGAGAAAGAGTGTTTAGAAAGTAAAGGTGACATTTTGTTTCTCTGAGCTCAGTGGGACAGAACTTCACCTGGGCTAAATTGACACAGGTGCATTGAAATCAGTAGCTGATTTGCACTCACTGGGACCAGTTCTGCTGTATTTTAGCCATTGGTTATTGAAGGGCTACTTTCTTTCTTAAGTAACTTAGAATTCCTTCATAATATGTCTGGCTTTTTGGATTTATTCAGTTTTCTGTGAATAATTCAAAAAGATTATTCATTGAGATTGTTTTTCAGTAGAAATGTGGGTTCTTAACCAAAAAGATTTTTAGAAGGAAAACTTACGCTTTTCCTGGAAAAAAATTCACCTGAAAGTGACCCCACTTTTGAACTGGAAATGCTGTGCCAATGCCTATGGGAAGTGTAGTTTGGGGCTGTAAAGCCTTTACTTCCCTCTGTACACAGTAGTCCCTGTCTCTGCAGGGTCTGCACCCTGACCAGGACAGGAGCCTGTGAAGCTCCCTGAGAGAGTGCTGTCTGTGAGGGCAGCCCAGGAGGCACTGCCATGCCCCTGGGGCTGTGCACTCACATCCTTATAGCAGAGTTCTTGGCCATCTTCCCTTCGGCTCAAGAGTCACTGACTTGAGAAATCCCAGAAAAATTGCCATGGTGCCCACCACCAGCCTCTGTGTAAGGAGCAGGCCTTCTCCTTACTTCAAGGTGGCCACCTGTGGTTCATATAGCTGAGCAGTGAATGTGAGCCAATGTGTACCTTTTGGTGAATAATAAGGCTTTGTGCTATACCTGTTTTCATTTGAAAGCACTGCAGATAATCTGAGTGATGCTTTTTGCAGCAATACCACTTTACACTGGGACCTTAAAATGGCAAATGCTGAATTTGCCCTGTCTTTAAGAATGTTGTTTATTGCCAGAAGTGGTTAAAGTCCCTTCTGTGGAAAGGAAAGGAGAGATTATTTATTCCAAAGGCAGCTTTACTTAAAACCTGCAGGAAGGTTATTTTTCTGTGTTTTCCCAGATTTTTTGTTTGGATTACATCAGGACAAATACTAAATACACAGCCTTCTCTTTTTCCTAGTAGACAATATGGGATGGCCCTGCCTGCTTCCTGCTGGACTCAGCATCCCTCTCTGCGTCTCACCTTGCTTCAGCTGTGTGTGAAAAACTGTCTGCTGCTGTGGCCTCGGGATCACCAGGAAAGCAGCATCGTTTAAAGAAGGAATGTTCATGCTTAGAAGGAGCTTTATTGCATTTTAATTACTAGATCCCTGAACCTATAAATATACCCTAATGCTAAAATCAATTTTGAACTTTTAAACTTGATTTTAAGGCCACCTTCTTTTCCCTTTCCATTCCTGAATTGTGAAAAAAAAACCCCAACAAAAGTCTGCATAGTGATTGTGTACTGTAAGTTGCTGTGCTCTTTTGCATAAAAGATTTTCCATATTACAGCAGGGGGCCTTCCCCTGGTATGTCAGGAAGAAGAAGAAAATTCATTTCCTACACCCGCCTGTCATTTGCTCTTTTATGATTGAACCGTACACCGTCAGACAACCACAAAAGTGACAAAAGATTTTGCAACTGAATACATCTGATAATTGCAGTGTTTGGCTAAATTTAGGACTACAGCAGCTGATACTGCAGTGTCCAAGAGAGGAAATAAAAAAAAAAATTAAAAAAAGAAGAAGAAATGGTGTGTAATCCTATTTTACAGTCTGAGAGACTTTAGTGATTTCCTTACATGATCCATCATCTTAAATAGTGTTTCTATTTTGTTAATTTCCTAGACTTTGGGGATTTTGTTTTATTTCAAGGAATTTTATTATCTTTCTTTTTTTCTTAATACAAAACAAGTCTATAAACACTGCAGAGAAGCAAGTACTCATGGTTTTACCTTCTTTGTTTATGAATTTTGAGGTAAAAGTGATTGACCTTTGCAGAGACCCTGCAAACTACTTACAATCCTGGGGGTTCATGCATTGGAGCATGAGGGATAAGGAGTCTTCCCAAGAAGCAAATTAACTGTAGCAGTACTGTAGGAAGTTCCATAAAATTCAGGGAGGTTTGGCAAACAGAAACCCCACAGAACATTTTTCCTTAATATAAGGAAAATGGTTACTATGTACTGTCTTTGGAAGTGTCCTGTGCAAGGAAGTTCCAGGTGTTTGTGTTACCTAAGAATATTGTAGTTATGCAAGCAAACTGGGCTGAGCAATACATGAGTTTTAAGAACTAGGTGGGAACCGTAGATGCTCCTTAAGGATGCCTTCCAACCCAAACAATAGTATGATTCTATAGTCTTTTCCAAACCTTTTTGTATCATTGGGAAGGTTTGACTAAGACCCTTTTTTGAAAGGGTACTAGCTAAAAGTAGGTTCTGCTTTTGACTTTGGGGCAATTGTGTTGAAATTTGAATTCTTAAGAATATGAGAATAGTAGGAGAAATGGAATTGCAGAATAGATCAAGGAAACATGCTCAAGATTTTGATGTATTAGTAAAACCATTTCAACCAACCAAGACAATTTAAAGGCATATAAACACTCCCTGTTAATCTACAGTAATTACATGACCTGATTAAACATAATCCAGCAAAATATACACCTCTTGGGGGACTCTGCTATGCACCTTTCCCAAACAAAAGCTCCTGTGAGGGGTTTTCATAAGCTGTGCAATGCTACAGCTTTGAAAACTTCACCAGTCTATGGGCTAACACGAATCAATATAACTAATAGTATTAGACTGATATTACAAACAAATCATTTTCTTCCAGAGCAGAAAAATCTTTCCATCAGATCATGAGAGGGTACTCAAGTGAGAAATGATTTTATATGAAGTTCTTTCCAATGGTTATTATTCTTATACGTAGCTACTTAGTGTTTTCTGAGAGTAGTTTGAAGTTCTTGTTATTGATTTGATGTATTTCAATGTATTTTCATGACCTTTCAAAACACATTGTCAAAAATTCTATATTTACTTTGTTGTTGTGTAAAGACATTGATATAATGAATCTTTAGCCAACATACCACCAGTATCAATCCTTTGTTCCTCATCCACATCATATTCATAGCAGTCAGGAACACTGTCCCTTCCCAATCCTACTGAGTTGGAAAGACACACTGTCATCTAAGAGGGGTGAAGTATATAAGGAAGGGGGTGACAGAAGTGGCAGGCACCAGTTGGAGGAGGGTGCTTAAAAATATTTTTCAAGTTCCAGATGTAAGTTTCATGGCTCTTAATCTATCAGGAAACTTGGAGGACAATGAAAAGATGTGTGTATCTGTGTAGGACAGGGAAGGAGAAAATGATGCGTGGCTGAGTAATGGAGTTTGTCAGGGCCTTTTTCAATGGCACCAAGAAGGGACCAGGAGCAGCTTCAGGGTATTTGTGCTGGTGGGACCTGATGGGATATCGAGGCTTTCATCCCTCCTCTAGAAATTTAAGATTTTAGTTTCCTATGAAAAGAAAGGATTAAGTGGGTGTCTTGGTTTTGAAAGACAGGTGTCTGCTGAGAGAGGTTGAACCCTCCCTTAGGACAGAGAATGTGATTTCCCCTCCCTCCAAATTATTTTAATTTTGAAATCAAGGGCTTTCAGGCAAAGATATGGGAAAAGAAATAACTAGTCCTTTACTAGTATCTATAAACAAGCAATAACAATAATAACAACCATAAATAGAACCAGAAACCAATAGCAGATGACTTTCCCGTGCGGTGTAATTATGGTCGGGGGAGAAAAAGACCAGCAGGGGGCGCTGTTGAGCGCCCGGCCAGGCAGGGCAGGTGTGATGGCTCCCGAGCGGCTGCAGGTGGCGCTGTGGCGCAGGGTCAGGTCAGCCTCAGGCAGCTGGTAATGGCGGACAGGCTGGAGAGCAGCCAGGCAGCTCAGAGCGGCAAAAACAGGGCAGCAGGGGCAGGAGCTGGCTCTCTCCCCACTAGCTAGCGAGGTAGCAAGGGTTTCTGCAGTCACAGCAGATGCCGCGGTCTCGTGAGGCAGAGCGGGGGCAGGCGGCAGAGGCACCGGACTCTCTGGACTCTCCCGGCAACTGCTGAGAGAAAACGCAGCCCAGGGAAATGTGCACTTCCCAGTGGAAAAAGGGTTGAATCAAAGCTCACCCAGCCAGGAGAAGAAAAACAGGGCACAGTTGGATTTCCTCCGGTCACAGCCAAAAAGCAAAGAGCAGCCTCTCCTCTCAGCGTCCGACCGGAGAGAGAGTCTGTTCCAACTGCCGGCTCTTTCCCTTACCTGCCTTGCCCAAGCACACCTTTTGTCTCGCACAAAAAAGTTGATGGCCCTAATCATGCAGCTATTTGTTGCTTAGTAACAGTGATGGAGAAAAATTCCAAGGCATGCCCCAACCTCTGACAGTGGGCCAAAATGTTAACTGAAAAAAATAGAGGGCTTGGGTGCATTTTTCAGGATAAAGCTATTAATGGGACTGCAACAGTGATATAAACTCAAGCCTTTGACTTTAATAATAGTTGATGATAATATTATTAATATGGACATTTCATACTTCATTTGTATTTCAGATTGTATCTTTAAATATTTAAAATGGGCTTTAAAATATGGCTATTGTTAGGATTTACCTGATGTTATGCTAGGTTGTCACGTCCTTTGGACATAGAACGTACATAGAGAAGCTGTGGCACACACTCCATCAAAAATCCACCCTGGAATTCAGTATGCAAATTACGGGACACTAAGAGTTGAAGTTGATGTTTTTAAGGTAGAGTATGTAAAAATTATTGTTTGGGCTGATATACAGCTTTAATGAAGGATGGAATATTTACAATTCCCATGTTAAGATTTTGCTATCTTGGTACTGGAAGGCTGAGGTGCCTCTGGTTTCTAATGGGGCTTAGTCATCCTCTGCATGCTCAGAGCTCTCCTACAAAATGTGCTGTGGCACAGGAGGAGTCCCCATAGCCAAATGCACAAGGGCTTTGCTGAACTGAAGTTTTAACCTTGCCAGAGGTGACATACAATGCAGAGTGGATTGATTTGCTCCCTTGGCTGTGGTGGTGTGGAAGCATTGGTATAAAGGAGCTGTAGGCAAGGAGTGAGTGTGCAGTCCCAGCAGCTGCAGAGAGCCTGTGGGGCTGCAGCAGCTGCAGAATGGACTATGGAGCTGAGGGAAGAGGTGCAACAGGGTCCAAGGGATCCCAGCTCACCCTTGCAGCAGTTGTACTGTGGTTTTGCATTCCCTGTGCTGCTGGGCCTGGGAAGTTGCTGGGAGCCTTATAGTCAGTTTGAACCTGTGGGGTGAGAAGACCCAGCTACTATGAGCTGGCTGAAATGGGCCTCAGTGTAGCTTGTCAACATCAAAGGGGTGACCAGCTGCTGTGGCTCTGACAAGCTAAACTCAAACTCAGCATCTCTGCATTAGAGCCTCTTCTGCTTGTCTCGCAGCCAGCCTGAGCCAGGCAGATGGAGGGCATGTGTCTTGCCAGAGGTCAGACAGTAAGTCAATAGCTTTACCAAGCTGAGATACTGGGACCTTTCATTTTCTCAAAACCATATGCTCCTCTCTTTTACATCTTCTGGGGGTGGCAGATGGGTAGAAGCCACCTCCTTTCAGAGCAAAGGTGGCTGGCAACAGCGTAAATGCCACTACACCATCCCAGAAGGTGCTGTGTTTTTGTGCCACTTACACAATAGAGAGGGGTCTGGGGAAACAGAGAGTAATTTGGAACATCAGTTTAGCCTCTCTTCTAACCTTGCTGGCACTGCTTAGCCTAGCATAATGCCAGCTCCTGATTTTTACACACTGAGGTTTTCTGGAGGGTTGATTTAAGCCCACGGGTAAGTAAAACTAGTGGACACCAGCCACTCCTCTGGAAATCCTGAGGGATATTAATGGAATAACCAGAAGATTTTATACTGTTAGATCAACCATGTGTGGATGAACACAGTCTCTGCCCTTCTCTGGCTGACACTTAGTCCTCTTCCTTCAGCCGTGGAATGAGGCAGAAATGGAAGATGGTTTCCCAGAAGTTCTGCCTGACTGAGAGGAGGAGTTTTCCCTTTGAACCAAAACTTTGTGCCTTACTGGGCCCAGCTTCCCCATCCCACCACCTTCTTCAGGATCCTATGGTCTGCCCTGCTCGTTTCCCTTCTCCAAACATTAGCTCTGTTGCTACCACCCCTCTGCCCTCAGCAGCCTCTTCAGGGCTGCCACCACCCCTATGCTTGTAAAGCCACTAGTGTCATGGGGGCTGGCAGAGCTGGTGTAGTGACTGTCCTCAACAGTGTTTTACACAGCCAAGGTGGCTGAAGCAGGGCTGGAGTGGGCACAAATAATTTTCAGAGGGACCAGCCAGGAAGGTTTTGTGTTGTGGCATGACAGCATGTCACACCTTTGAAGAAGCAGGAGCCCTCTTGCCTCCTGAAAACTAACAGCAGCTTTCCCTGGGAGGTTCATATTTTACAGGAGGCATGTAAAGTTGGTGTCCTGATTATACAGCTGCTAGCCTAGTTCTGGGAAATGAGTGCATGAAAATGTGTGCAGAAAATGAGCCTTCTAATAAGGCTCAAAGACTTTGAACTTCCCCTATTGTCATCGTAGGTCTTCCCCTACTTGCTTAGCAGAGGGAGAACTATTCAGCTACAATCAAATAATGCAAATGACCTGAAGGAAATTCATCCTAGAGACACTTGCTGGATAAACTGCTAATATGGTTTCCTCTCTTTCACTATTCAACCAGAATCTAGGATGACCTTTCCAATGAAACATAAAACCTACAATGTGCACCCTTACTAATGTATTCTAATGCAATTAGTTCATACAAAAGGCTTGTTAAATTTGCAGTATCTGCTTTCACCTTTACAATAATTGCTAGTGATCCCAAACCATAAGTGTGTGTCATTCTGCAAGGCTCCTGAACTGTAAATAAAATGGAAAGTTTATTTGATAACTCTCCTGCCTGTCTCCTAAATGGTTCTGCTTTTCTTACAGAGGTGTTGGCATGAAGCCTACCAGAGGCTTAAATCTGGCTCAAGAGAGAGGGTCAAAAGAAAGGATATATACTGTAGTGAGGCATTAGGGTAGGAGAGATACTGTCAGTCTACATAATTGTGCTTTTTGAGGGGCAAGAAAGGAAATGCTGGGGTTAATGAGAAATAAGGAGGCATAGAATGATGCAGGGTGGTGACTCCATTTTGCTGGGGAAATAAACGAGGGCACTCCTCCTTCAGTTGCGTTCATTGCATTGCAATCCCTTCTAAACAGTTTTGTCACACAGAAAACCCCATGAATAATTACCTCCTTATAGCTCTTGAATCGTGCAGGAAAGCTGCCATCCCAAATGAATGTCCACTTTTCCATTAAGCTGCTGTGAGACTGATTTCTAAGGGCTTCTGGAGGAATGTGACACTCAGGTGGGTGGGATGGTGCCATAGGCAAGTCTGGTCCATTAACCAAAGCCAACTCATCAAGCTTACCAGGATGAGGCCAGCATCACTGGGACAAGACTGGCTGGCTTCTCCCTGGTGCTGGAAAATCCACTGAGAGTGTGATGACAGCACAGCACTCTGAGAATCTGGATGATTCAGAGGCATTTGAGACAGTAATTTTGGCCCATAAAATGAATGAAAGCAATGTTAGGTCGGTAATTCTATCACAATTTCTCTTGTTAGTGAATGTTGTCCAGAAACAGGTGTCAGAAACAGGTGTGATCTTTCACTTTTGCTCTGAATTGTTGCTGTTATGTGAATTGCTGCTATTATTTTAGTAAACCTTACTTACCCTGAAGTCTTTTTCTCCTCAAAATACCTTTGCTACAAACAGAGTCACTGTGATGCACTGAAATAATGTTGACTTTTCATTCCCTCACTGTAACATGTAAAGTCACAGGAAGGGAGCATTTCTAGGGGATGGAGATGAGGCCAGGGAGAAATAGTTAATTTTTCGATCTAATAGCTGTATGTGTCCAAGTACAATGGAACCAAGTTCTTGTGCTGCCCTCCTGTGAGATTGAACTGGGGCATCCACACACCTGGCTCAGGAATTTTGGTAATTTGTCTCTTTGGTAATTTTTGGAGGTAGGAAATCTGAGAGGAGGTACCTAACTCCAGAACAGGACTCCCACAAAGGACATAAGACCATACAAAGCGGTTCTCTGTGGTTGGTTCTCTTCCCTGACCTACAATACTTTTAAAGGAGGAGTTGGGAGGATCTACACATTTGTCTATGATTTCAGCCACCAGGCAACCCTACCCCAACTAAGGCTGCAGGCAGGCTGTGGGCACATGCATGTGAACATAAGCATCCTCTGTGGCACAGGCTCAGAAAGTCCAATCCCAGGCTGACTGGGGGACCTGCAGAGTGTGAGTCCTGCTGTGTGCACTGGAGACACACTTAGATGCTTCTTGCTCAGTTGTTTCTTTCTCCAGATACTGAAACTGCCTTGTGCATGCCCTGTGCTCTGTAGCCAAAGATCCACGCCTCCCAAGCAGCAGGATACCAAGGAATTTTGGTAATGCAGGGCTTGATATTGCTGCTAGTGTAGATGTAAAAGGATTCACATATAGTGAGTCACAGTCTCAGCTGAAGTCTGGGGCTGGGCAAGGAGCTGGGCTGAAACACTGCTAGACCCGGGCAAGTGGTTTTGTTAGTCCTACCTAGACTTGTCCTGCTGCAGCTATAGAAGCTAAGGAGCAGTTTTGTTGAGACAAGAGCTGACTCAGTGTGCACCTTGTGTAAACCTTGCCTCTTTCCTTTGTATTCCAGTAGGTTTGGCTGAAGAATTGGCAGATTACAGCTGATATCAAGGTATATGTTGGCTTTTTATTCCATTTGTTTGTATAGGTTCTCAGTTACAGAGAAAGAAATGAATGCTGTAAGCGCACAAAGAAGAGTTTATCCTTCTTTGTTATGAGCTTTTTACTATTCACATTCTCATGTGTCCTGTGTTTTTTGATGCAAAGCCTTCTTACTGTCTAAACAGGGAAGTGCTGGGGTTTATTTATTTTTAACAGCAGCAGCGGGCAGTTCTTAGTTATCTACTGCTAATGTAAAATGGGAAGATGAAGTCCTTGATTTGACAAACTGCCTTCTGAAGCCAAGGGGAAATGTTGTTGTGCAAGAACTGTGACCAGCACATGCTAAGCAATAGGTTTTATTTGCATTTTCCTTAAATGTGGTATCTGCAGCGGCTGACTTGAAAATCCCTCCTCAAATACATTGCCAAACAGCAGTAACACTAAGGTATTTGACCTAGCTTTCTTTGGTTGTTGTTACACGAAGAGAGGGAGGAGAAGGTTTCTGGCAGGTGTAAACGGATGAAATCAATGCTGCAATACAGCTGGGGATCTGGTCCTTTGCTGTCTGGCAAGGAAGCAACGCTTTACATTTTATCCCTGAGGCAGGTCAAGTGCTGCCTGTTGATACAACCTACATTGCTTTGACAAGTTGTGCTGTTAGTTCAGGCACTGCTTTCCCCAATCTGTGTGTGCCCGTGCTCATGGTGGGGACTGCAGGCGTGCCATGTCCAGCCCCGTGCCCGAGTTTCCCTGCTTGGCACTTTGATCAGCTCATCCAAAGCCAGAGCTCAGACGTTGGCCAGCAACCCGGGAATCTGAGCTTGAATACAAGTCAGGGCTTGCAGGACCACATTGGTGGTGAAAGCATTTTTATTCTCGATCTGCAGGAGAGATTTCTTCGCGCTGTTTTCAGTGCAGAACAGATGGGATCGGGATCGCTGTCTGTCAGGTGACAAGGGAACCCGCCAGCTCGCAGAAGGTACGTGATTAGAGAGGACCCTAGGGTGAGGCGAGTCCCAAGGGGGCTTATAAGGGAGCGTGTACTGCTGAAGCAGCACACATTACCGGCTCCCACTGCTGAGAAGTCAGGGCTGGCATCACTGCAGACACTCCCCACCAGTGGATGTTGCTGCAGGCACATCAGAATTTCTTAACGTAGTGAAGAAGAAAGGGGAAAGAGGACAGCAGGGAAGAGAAATCAGGGGAAAAATGTATAAAAAATTCACTACATAAATTAGCTGCGCTTCTTGCAGCAAAACTAACAGTTTCTTTTGAATGTGATTTCTGTTGCTTCTCTTAACTAAATGCCTAAAGGAATTGTATCACATAATATACAAGGGTAATTATTAAAAATGCATAAATAGTCTTGTAGGTACAAAAAGTTGCAACTTGTCTCCTGCAAAACATTAAAAGGTTTGCATATGTCAATGAATTACAGGCTGTTTGCTTTTAATCGCTGCTATTTTGGGAGTTCCTGTAAGGATGTTTTTAGAAGAAACACATTTGGTAATTGGAGGAGGCTGCCCCATTGTAATGGGCAGTTGAAACCCAAAGGAGGCCTAGTGGGGATTATTCAGGGTGTCTAACGGTTTTGGCTCTGGCTTTTGGGTGTTAAGTATCGGCTAACATGTTTATGCCTGGCCTTCAGATGTCCAAACACAAAGGCCCTTTTCTTCTGCTCCTGGCAAGAATCCAGGCCAATCTTAGAATATTTGCCCATCCTCCTCTTCTGTATCCGACCCATCATTGAGGACAGTGTTTCTCTTGGAGTTTCATCTGAAAAACACTACAGCAAAGGAATGTTCACTGACCCAGAAGCCCAGTGACAAGAAGAGGGAATTATATGTGTATGAATGTCTGCCTTTGGGAAAAAAAAGCGCACGGAAGGAGAACTACAACAAATCCAAAGTTTCTTTCCAAATTGAGCCACCTGGATTTTTTCTTTTAAAAAGTTCGTTCTGGTGAGATATGCTTGGATTTTTTTTAAAGCAAAACATTATGTTAAAACAGCTTGCTCAGCGTTACAGCTCTGAGATTGAAGAAATGGAAAATGTACATTTGTGTTCAAGAGCACAGACATCAGTTCAGACTGATACTTGGAGATTATCTGGAGCTGGAATAATGTATTTATGACTAGGGTCAAAGGGATTACCCACACGAATAAGACCTAGCAGGATCAGGCTCTGCTGCTTACAGCCAGCCAGGAATGGATAATGTGATATAAGAACAGCCCTTTTCAGATTGTTTTTTTCAAGTTTGTACATGTAATTTCTGTCTCTGTGATTGAATTAAAAGCATTTGATGCAGTCCTTAGTATTTGTCAATATTTTATTTTAATTTCTTATTTTTGACCCAGTCCTGTAGTTCCAGGTGATGGAAAAAGATGAGCGTTTCTTGCAAGCAGATGGAAGCCTCTTTTTAATGAGTCATGTTATTTGTAAGAGAAAGGATCACCAACAGGAACATTGTGAGATCAGTCCCAGGGTTTGTCATATGAGTGCTCCAACGTTTATATTAGCGAAGATCAGGCAGAGAAAACCTGCATTCAGCTAAATCCTCGTGTTTCCTAGTTTCTGCAGCTCTGCACAGTATCTGTAACACATCTTCTTGGTTTAAAGTCTGATATGCTACAATGAATGGCGATGACAGGATACAATAAATGCATTTTACTGGATAACAAGATGGGAAGGAAACTGAAAAGCATTCTTAAGTCTTAGTCATTTGCTTCTGTATTCAGGCTGTGTTTCAATAAGCGCAATTCATCAGCTGCTTACAAGAAGTGTTTAGATATAGAGAGTATTTGCCTGATGTGTACATGTCCTTCTAGTGTAGTTAACGTGTTTATTTTTATTGTAGAAGAACCCTGAATCTTTTGATGTTCACACAACTCTCTCCCTGCTGGAAGAACCTCTCCTTTCCCTAACCCAGTTTACCAGTCAATGCACTGACTTTCAGATTTTAGCAAGGAAGAGCAGTGGAAGCAGTGGAAGATAAGTTACTTGGCAGAAAAAAGACTGGAAGACAGGTTGCTCTGATTACACAGGTAGCATTTCCAGCACTGTTGTGTCTGCCTTCTCCCATTAACCAGTGATTAGGACTGAAAGACTGAAGGGCCAGTGATCATTAATGCCCTTACGAAGGTGGCTTCCTCCCTCTGAGCTGCTGAAGCAAAGGCAAAAACTCCAACTGATTTCAAGAGGAGCAGGATTGGGCCCTTGGGCTGTACATAAGTGTCTGTGTTGGAAAAGAGAATGTACAATGTTGGATGTTTCTTATAATGTAAGATTAGATCAAATCCTTCCAGTGCCCTGAAGCACTTAATGCTGGGCTACCTGTGGCAGATAGGGAATGAGTGCCTGTCAGCATGGATCATCCTCTCAGCATTCTCTAAAAATGTACAATTTTCGTTTTGCAGCATTTGAGATCTTTTAAAAAATAGAGTCTAGAGGGAATAGACTGTAACATCAAGACAGGTAGCTTCAATTTTTACTGATCATTGGCATAATCAAAGTGTTTTACATATAGAGATGCCTGACAACCAATCAGTGGGCAGTCAGAAAACCAGTTAGCTGATAGTCTTCCAGGTGAGGTGCATGAAAATTATATGCAGCTAGTGTGAGCGAGTGGTTCACTGAGCAATAAAAAAATTCAAAAAGAAAAAATATGCTGTTGCTTATCAGGTGAAAGGAACTTCCCCTGTCCCATCTCTAATCTGCCTGTGAAGGTAACTTTTCCTTGTCTCACTAGCACTCAATGGCCACAGCTACATGGAGCGCCATAACATGTGCCCTTGCCATCAGTCTTGGGTCTGAGTGACAGACTCTAGTGCCCCTTGTACACCTGGGCTCCTGGGCAGTGACAAGCACCCATGGCCTTCCCATTTCCACTGATGCCACAACCTTAGTAGGGAACTGGGAACTATGGTGATTTGACCTGGTTAGAACAAAACAGAGCACAGCAAAATAACTACACATTAGCATGTGTTGTAGGAGCCCCCCTGGAGTGTTTGGATGTCCAAATCCTATTGACTTTGGACAGCTGACAGGAGCTTTCCCCAGTGCACTCCTGCATTTGAGAACAGCACTTTGCCTTTTGTTTCACACCATTTTCCCTGAATGGCCACATTGTAGGGACCTGAGACTCTCCAGAAAGCAGGCATGCCTTCAGACTAAGCCCCAGGCCTAAGCCCATACTGAGAGCAGTGTGCTGGGACAGGGGGCATGGGGTAGCTTAAGGGAGCTGCACTTTATTCTCCCCAACCCAGTGTGCTTTCAGCTGTCTTGCCTTCATATCCCAGACTGTCCCCAGGCACTGGGTGGAGAATGTGCTGATGCCTGCAGAGCTGTACACTTTGTGCCTTGCCCCTCCCTAGTCCGCAGGTATGGGCACTTCACTGAATGATGCTCAGATGCCCTCACCAACCCTTCACTTTCTGACAGAGGAGAATTCTGCACAAGGCTGATGGCTCCCAGGCTGAGGTTACAGAGGTGAACCCTGAAGACCTCTGGCTTTCTCCCTGCCCTGCATTTTATGTCAGAGTAGGACAGAGCTGAAATGAGACTAAGTGTTTCCACCCCACAGTATCATGACTGGAATTTTGAGCCATTAATTTTTTTGGAATTAAAAGCTGCTTTTTACATAAGTAATATACAATAAGTCGGTGAATACCAATTAAAAGCGTATTTCACAAAATTAGACTTTCAGTTGCCTGTTCTACTGAATATCAGTAGGTAATAAGGTTTCCTCATTTCCCTGAGCATGTAATTTTTCCCTTGAATTCTTGAGTCACTGCTTTGATCACTTCTTGATTGCTTAAAGGCTGTGAGTCAGTAATATTTCCCAGTTTCGTTGTCACATCACAGATCTTTGAGGGGCTTTCTCCATTAGAAGGCAGCCAAGGTTCCTGGTTGACATAGTTCATCACCATGCCAAAGCTATGCTGCACAAATGAAAATAGGGAATAATGCAACACTTTTAGCCATTCGTGTAATCACTTGAATAATATGTATCACCTCCTTAAATGGGCCAGCTGCTGCACAGCAATTTTTTTGCTTGATTTTTTACACTTGAAAATATGGAAGACATACACTAAACAGGAAAGGTGATATTTATCCAGACATGCTGATGAGTGGGAGCAAAGGCAGTTGCTTTCCTCTGTTTAGAGACTTTTTCTGTTGCTTTATTCAGGCATTTATGACATAAACAATTCTGTCATTGAAAAGCTACACATTTTTTACAGAAACATCATTTAATGTGATAATATGAACACAAACAATTTGTGTAGGAATCAGACTTTCAGTTTGGTACAGGAATTCGTATCCCACAGTGGCAGTTTTGATCAGCTTAAGTTGTTGACATGACTCCCCACAGCATGCCAGATTCTGACATCCATGCTCCTCTTTGTATTGGCTTCCTCTTTGGCAAAACTCAGCAAATTTCCAAAGAAGCTGGGTCTGAGTAAAACGAGGGCCAAATTACCATCAAGAGTCATCAGAGTTTTCCCTGGCTCGTGGGAAGGGGGAAAGTCTATTTCCCCACCAGCTGCTGTGTCCCGTGAAGGCTGTGACACCAAAGCTTCTGGACTGTCATCCTTGGGTGTGAAACCCTGCAGTGCTGAAAGGAGGACATCCTGCCCAGGCATCCTGCCCAGACTCACCTGAGATTCCTGAATCTTCTTTTCCTCCCTTGGTGGGAGAGTCAGGGTGTGCACAAGCACCCCTTTGAGATGTGTTGGTGTCCCATCTCCCACTGAGAGAGAAATGAGTGGGGGAAGAGACTCACCGTGGGATGACCTGAAAGCAAAAGCTCTCTCTGAAGAAGGTTGTGAAGCTTGTGGCAAATGTAACTTCTTCAGGAGCTGCGAGTATTTCCAGTGTGAACTTCGCCTCCGTCACCCCTGAAGCAAAGAAGTTACAATGAGAAGGTATTTAAAGGGACACTGTCACCTTATAGCTTCTATGCTGGAAACAAACAAATGCCTCTAACTGTGTTGCAAATCCTACCTTAACATTATTAAAAGTGAAAGAATTTTTAAAAATCCAATTTACTTGTCACTCTTTCTGCTTTGTTTACTGGTTGTGTTTTCTCACTGTGGACAATAGAAATCGATGAAGTCAGGTTTGCCTGTGTTTGAGTCACTTTCACTTTTAGGTTTTCAGGTTTAGGGCGGAAAGTTCAGGGGAATGGTTATTTCATCAAATACGACTGTTTTCACTTGCAATTAAAAAAATCAATGGCAACATTCCTATTCAGACATACGTTTGTAAAAGTCTGCTTCTGTGAGATTTAAACTTTTGACCAACCTTGGCAGTGTTCTTTGAAAGATGTAGCAGAGTGAAACACAGTGGCAATAAAAAGAATACTTTTCATTATCATGGCAGATTGGAGACTGGTTGTGCAGCAGGACCCCATTTTTATAAGTATAGCAGAAGTCAGGGATAAAATATGGTCACAGCCTCTGAAACAAGGGGTAGATATATGCCTATCAAGAAAAAAGATAATGAGATACTAATATTCAGCAATATGAGCCATGATTTCAGCAGCCCCAGAAACCACGGTTCTTGCAGATAACATGGTAAAGGCTGCTCTGGAAAGGAATATGAAAGCAGATAAAGGAGTAACTTTGCAGATATTTACATGAGATTCTCATAAGCACAAGGGGCAGCTTTTGATCAAAGGATATAAATCTGGGTGAATCTAAATGTGGTTTTATTTCCTACACTGGAGTTCCCTGTTCTGTGCTACTGCAGCAGGGCTCAATTTAAGTCCTCATAATAGTATGCAAAACTTGCAAAATATATCCCAGCTGGGGCGTGCTCTCTAGCTAAGGCTTCCTTCTTGCTCCAGCAGGACTTTATTTCAAGGAGCTACCAAAAGAGTGAAACACAGAGTCGCAAGTGCTGTTTGCATTTTGAAAAGTAGCCTTAGCCTTCTGCTGCTACTCGTGTCAGAAAGGATTTCAGGACTGGGCCTAAGGCTTCTGTTTTCTATTTATTTCAAGTCAGTGTGTTTCTATGCAATACTGTCAGGAAAATCTAAACTTCAGAAAGTGTACATAATTTGAATGGTTAAGAATTGGTTTATTTATTAAAAAAATGTAGACTGGGTTGTACCCCAGGTGTGCCTGGGGACCTGAAAGACTCACCCTTCTTCCTTAGTGAAGTGTGAGAAGTGGTTGGATGCAAAAGTCTGCTCAGCATGACCAGGCACTGCTGATCAGCTGGCCACTAGCACACATGTATGGGCTGCTCATTTATGCTGTGTTTGGCATGCACGGCATAATTCTGCAAAAGGCAAAATAGCAGGGGTAGTTGTTAAGGGCCAGATTCTTCTTCTACTCACAGAAGTAACGAAGCTCCTAAATCTAGGCTCAAAACAATAGAAAATGGTAGCCCTAAGTTTCAAATACAAAGAATTGGGAGATGCCTGTGCCAGAGCTCTTCATTGTTCCCCTTCTGGACCGAGTGCTAAAGGTCTCACCTAAAAGGAGCTGCTTTTTTTAAAAAATGCTGAGAGTACAGATTTCACCCAGTGAGCACCACTTCATCAAGTAGCTGTCTGCATGCCTTTCAGTCACTGCTCCTCCTGACAAGCTCATGTTCTTACGGGCAGCATCTAATTGCTATAAATACCTGCAACGTATCATTCACATCTCCTCCTTAACATAAAACTTTGGCTTTAGAGGAAAATTGAATCTGTTATTCCTGATGTTTCTTAGCCTCTTGCTTTTGCTAGATGATACCAGGCAGGGTGGCAGGAGGAGGAGATCAGGTTGCTTCCAGGTAAGCTGGCAAATGGTTCTGCAGACCCAGCAGGGGCCACCAGGTCCCCTCTAAGGCTATAGGTATCATGGGCAGGGAATTCCCAGACAGTGAACCCTCTTGTACTGGCAGACTGGGAGTTGTTTTTAAAGGGGGGAGAAATGGGGGATAAGAAAAGAAGACCTTGTAGAAAATTCCAGTCTCTATTCATAAGGCTTGTGCTAAAAATGACCTCATGTGTTTCACAGTGCAACAAACAGAGTTGAAGAATGCGGTCTTGTGGCCAAGAGGAGGGTGTTTCAGTGACGATTTAGGAATATTTGAATCACACAGTGGCTTATTTTGCTGTTCTTTCTTATTCCTGACAGCACAGGGTTTAGAGAGGCTCTTTGAGTGGGATGAAGACACTGAGGTTTTAGTATGGATAATTCAGCTGCACTCTTTCAGTTGTACACAGCTTTGCAGAGAGAGGAACCAGATTTTTGGCCTTCTAAGACATCTCATAATCTGTCTGTGTCTGTCTGTCATAGATTCAGTCTTTGAGCTATGATCCTAAAAGCTCTCAGGGGCCAAACTTCTTGGGGAATGTAGCACTTAACAGAGAGTCTTCTGCAATCAGTACTAGAAACGCTTTTAAAATACTTTTATTTCCTTAAAAGAAAAAAGAACGGTTAGAGATGAAACCTGCTCAGCCCCAACCTTACTGCTGCTAATAGCAGTTCCTACAAAGTTTGCAGTGACCAGTGACACTTCTCTTTGGATGACATGTTCAGAAACTTCACTGTTCTCCCATTTTCACCACACAGCACCAGCTACTTTGTCTTTCCAACACATACTAAAAGCAAATGGCCATGTGAGCACCACCTGGATGGCCTGGTTTCTCAGCCCAGCTCCCATCCATACCTTTCCAAGGAAAACAAGACTCTTGGTTATTGCAGCCAGTTTCAGGCTTTGAGACATGGGATGACCACTTGCTTGGCTTATGAATCCAGGGATCCCAAACCTGTGTCAACAGTGGGCATAACTTAGGACATAACAACTTAGGACATAACAAACGTAGCTTTGACCATGCCATGTCATTAACTGCTCAGTTCATAGGAATGTTTCCAACTGCAGTATTTTTGACTTTTTCCCCACGTGCAGCTTTGCAGAGATCTGCACTGGGATGGAAGCGAGCGGGAATTGCAAAATTCCTCTCCTGTAATGAAACCTCTCACAACTGCCTGGTCCTGGCTCTTTGTCTGCTTTTTGGAGAGGCCCTGCTCTCCTGTGTAGACACAAGAGACTTCAGCTGAAACACAGGTCTCCCCTTTGCTGTCTCCCCCTTCCTCCCGAGACTTAAGAGGAAATCGAACGCTGCAATATAAGCACGCAGGTTACACTTGTATTTAGTTCAATGGCCTCTTCTTTCTAACAGTTTACTTTGTCTCTTCTAATTCAAGCATGTCAGTAGAAAGTATCATATCTGTGACATCGATAATAAAAATCCCATTGTAAATGCCAGGGTGTCATTTTCCATTCTGCCTAAACAATCCCGAGCTTTGTACTTTCTGGAGTGGCCTCTGTCTTTCACAGGTGACATTTGCAAATGGGGATCCGCATGTGTAAGGCACGCAGCTCAGCCTCTCATTTCCATATGGACAGGATGGCATAAGCGCACTTTGTGTCAACCAAGGGGCCAGTCTGCAGGTGGAAATTTGACTATATTGGGTTTACCAGGAGGGAATAGGTCCTCCTCCCTCGGCAGGAGTACCGGCCCGGTGGAGGCAGTGCAGAATGCTGTGCAATACCCGGCAGTTTCGCATGCAACTCCATGCCCTTTATTTGGAGTTCTTAATCGGGAAAACCATCCAAAACCATCCACAGGCCTGTGTGCTTTCACTCTGAAATGCTTTTATTGAGATGCTTGGCCCAAGGGTGCCTAGGAAAGTTGACACCTGACTTGTGTGGAAAGCAGTCAGTGGTGGCACTGACAGAGCTGTGGAGAAGATGGACTATGCAGGTTCTCAGAGATGTGGAAGGTGCAGCTCCCAGCTGGTTTGGAGACAACCAATATCTTTTCTGCATCACCACCATGATTGCCTCTGTGGCTCTGCAGTGGCAGTGGCACTGTGGCAATGCAGTGGCAATGTGGGAGGGACTGTGTCCTCTTCTTAGCAGAAAAGAAGTGAATAATTTTCAGAAAATGTGACCCTTGGGAAGGCTTAGTTTACTGAGTATGGGGTCAAAATTGTGGTGTTTTTTGTGATCTTACCCTTCTTGGAATTACGTCATCACTTATATACTCTGCTAAATCACACCAATTACTCTAAATACATTCCGACATATACCAAAGTAGCTAAAAAGGAACAATTACGATACTATTTGGCATGGTTACAGCATCTGTGAAAAAGACATCTTTTATGTGTAACACAATTTGTCCAGAATTAATGAAAATATCCAGGGCTGTTTTTATGAAGTAATTTGTCACATTAAGCTAAAAAAACCTAAGGTTATGTTGGACATGAAAAGAAACTCCCTGAAGGTCAAAGCAATTAAACATTGAAACAACCCATCAACCCAGAGGTCACCGAGGCCTCATCTAATGAGAACGTTCAAACGAGAGGAAATCCTGCAATCGTCTCTACTCATTTCTTCGCCAGGTTAAATACCCATTTGAAGTCCTGGCACAGCACAGCCAATGGAAAAATTCCCATGGGCTTGATTAGGACTGCTTTTTATTTTTTTTTCCCCTTGGATTTTAATAAAACCTTTGTATTTCAATCAGATCTGGAATAGTTTGCGTCTTCTATGAATTCCTGTAAACCAAAAGACCTGCAATGAACTTAGCAGTAGCATCTTCAGTAGTTTTTTTTTTCTTCTGTATTAACATTAACATTCAGCTGCTGTGAATAGATTCAGATTTAGTTGTTTCCCAGGGAATGTGTGTGTGTGTATATTCACAATCGAAAAAGAACTGTGGCAGAAACCTTCTTTAGAAGAGAACAGTCCAACAGGAGAAGAGTGTTTATACAGATCTGGCAAGATTATAGTGTGATTTTAGCATTCAGTCAAATCTTTTCATAGTTTGGAAATCTTGGTAATAAAAAGGACTTGTCACTAACAAACTGAGAATTTGTCTCCTGCCCTAACCTTCTGGAAGTAGATATAAGAAGACTTATAAATACCTCTCCTTTAAAACTGGTTTTGGAAACTGCTGGGTAAGCTCATACAGATTTGTGTAAAGAACTATGTGGGTCAAGTGCTACCAATTACTTTTTGAGCCTCAGATTGGCAAACTGTTTTGTATCTGGTAATGATAGCACAGCATAGAGCAGTTTCTTGATGCTTCTTCCCTTCTGTGCTTTACTGCTTTGTGTTGTCATTAACACTGCTCCCTCTTGTTTTGCAATCTTCCTTTCTATTTTTCTTGGTTTATGAATATCTGAGAAGTGTACATTACTCAGTTATCAGTATTGTGTTCTACAGGCTATAATATCCACAGGCATTTCCCTGCTTTGGAACAGGCTCTCTTACTATACACTAACAGAGACAAGCAAAAAGGAACCAATGCCTTTGTGAAATATTGCTGTATCCAATATATTTTTATATTAGATAGAAGGACAAAAGACAAAATACAGGCTTTGGACTATGTACCATAATCTGTCCATGTACAGATTCGGTGCAGGGACTGGGAGTAAAACCAATGTAAGTTTGGAGTTCATTAAGTAGTGATGAAACATGCGATGGCTTTCCATTTGTAGCAGCTTAAGTTTTGATCCAGCTAGAACCATTAGGATCATCCATTGTTTATAAGACAAAATTTGGTATTTTGTCCTTTTCGGCTAAGTGGGATATAATGCATTCCTGTTTTCTACAATAGACTGCTCATCAACTTTTAGTTCAGATGGAACCAAAGCTGTATTTTGTAGTGTGGAGATGGTGTTACAAATAAAGATTTCAGAAGCCACTGATGCTGATGTTTTATAAGCAATCACCATATACAAATGGGAATTGGCTCAGAACACACTTCATAATGATTTATCCATAACTTCACTAATTCTCCACTGTTAAATAATTATATCAGTGCTCTAACCATGTCAGACATCATTCATGTCTTGGTTTCCCTCCACAGTTGTTAAGTTTGAGGGTTCATTTTAGTGTGCTTTCTCCAGCAGAACATCAGGCACATGGAGCTGGCAGTGATGAAATGTAGCAGTACAAGGACATGGAAGAACATTTAGGAAAAGGGAATTCAAAATCTGCTTCCCCACTGTCAGAAAATCAACAGAAAATCAGTTAGAGACACCGATTTTCTTAAAGGAATTAGGATTTGGATATGCCACCATCATTAATATTGCCAATGCATAAAACAGCTCAGCAGTGTTTTATGCCTGAGATTTTTTTTATGTCCTGTCACTGCTTTTACATGATGCAGTTACATGGCTCAGCCAGGTTTCAGGCACCATCTGCAGCGGAAGGAAGAAGTTGGGGTGTTTCTGGAAAATTCTTCAGCTTTAAAAGGAGTGGTTTTAGGGTTAAAAGGGTGTCCTTCAAAAAAAGAATAAACCAGAAGGTTCCACCAGATTAAGACCCAGCATTTTGAATATTGCTTTAAAAAAAATTATAAAATGTGATAACAAAAAGTTTGCAGAAAACAGGCAAAGGCTGAACTCGTGTTCACTCTGGCAGGCAAGTTCACATCCCTGTGGAGCAGAGCAGTGCAGAGTGGGGGTACCCAATGGATGACAGGAACCACACTGTACTGGGGAATATGAGCACTGCACTGGCACAAAGGGTCCTGCCCAACAACAAGAAAAGACAATCAGGGAATGTTTTTTCCCCCAAGAACTGTTTTCTGCCCCAGATATTGCTTCTTCAAAGCCTGCATCCAGAACTGACAGCAGCACCTTCCTGTCATCTCTCCCTTCAGAGTCTGCAAAGGAATGTATTTTCCTCTGAGATGGTGCTTATTGTCTGCTTCTACTGGAAGAAAATATATGCACTTTTAGGCATGATTCCTCTTATCTACTGTTGCTCGAGGAGAAGGATTGCTTTTTGGTTAGAAAGTCCCACCCCATAGGCTTTAGAGATCTATGTTTTCTGGGGCTTATATTGACCCATAAGGTTTTTATTCTTTTCCTCTTTCAAACATTTTCCTTCTTCTTTTATTAGATAGTAAAGCCATGGAAACTGAAAGGACAAGTTTTAGACTTAATTTTTGGTCTTGGGTCTTTTCCAACCTAAATGATTCTATGATTATAAATGAATACACAGCAACGGCTGATTGAAACCTTGTCCCGGTTCTGTGACCAGGTGCTGGTTCTACATGAACCAGAGAGGAGGCAATGCCTCATGAACTCAGTCTCACTCACACAGTCACAGAGGGAAGCATCATTTTCTAGCTTTCATCTTCAGTGGTTGGCTATGGAAATGGAAATGATTTTTAACAGCTTGTTCTACCCCACCAGCACAACCCAATTTCTTCCGGCTCTTGTCTTTTTCACACTTGACAGATAAAGTTCTGTGTAAAGTGCTTTGAATTTTACAGGTATTTGTAGATGGAGCTCATAACAGTCTCAGAACCGGGCAAAACAGGAGTGCAACACATGCAGGTAACAACAGACAACAGGGAGTAGTGGGCAAACAGGGAGGAGAGGGCACTGATCTCTCAGGGATTTTCAGGAGTAACTGGGGAATCTGCCTCCTTTCGAAACTCTCCCTCCTCCAGACAGTAAATGGAGGGAAGATAATGAGCTTTTGTAGTAGGCATGGGACTGCTAATAAAAGCTTGTCTTGCTGACATCCCTTTATTGAAATTATTACGTGTTCCTTTTCATGTTGAAGCAAGATTAAAACAACCCTAGGATATTACTGTTTTATTGGAGCCAGAAATCTGCACAGAGCCAGAAGAGACAAAAATCTAACCCAAATTCATATGTACAAGTTGGAGGTGAGAACTTAATCATCTTTTTCAATAGACACCATCAGACAAAGTGATCTTTTAAGAAGAGGTTGACTTTCTGTTGACAGAGATGGACAGAGACATTGAATGATCTCAGTGCTAAAACTAAAAGAAGAATGTAGCTGGATCAGCAAAATGTCATGGTTAATAGTATCAAAAGCAACCAAAATAATTAAAAAAGCAATAGGTCAGTCACATTGGTACACTCTGAAGACTGCAATAAATAATTAAAAATTCAAACCAACGCAGCCTCAGTATTATGGAAATCAAACTGGATTTAGGGAATTTTTTTTGTGACTAGATGTTCAGACATATGATCATCTTTCCCTTCAACTGACCCTTCAGTTCTTTTCCAAGCTCTTAAGGAAGGGAGGTTAAAAAGAAGGTGATAATTCAAGACGATTAGGAGACAATGGAAGCTTATCTATGATAACTGAATAATAGCAGCACAATTCAAAACAGATAAAACAGAATCACAAACAAGCTGTAGGATTACCCATGTTGAAATAAAAGGATCAAACACTCACAGAGGCATTGATTGCACTTGGGGATATTTTGGATCTGGATCATGTAAAGCTTTTGCATGAACTTAATTTATTCCCATTAGCTCTAAGAATGCCACTGGAGTGACTCCAGTACCTCAAATTATATGTCTGCCTAGATTGTTGCAGCATCAGACTGTAGGGTGAATATGACCAACACAAGTTAAAATAATCAGCTAAAAGACAGGCAGAGAAGAGAGATGGGATATGCAAATAGTTAAAAGGCAACAGAAAAAGGCAGCAAAAATTTATGCAGAAGTTTCAAAAAGGAGTTTTGCTGTGTAACGAAAAGAGCTCTTGATCAACTTGAAACAACTTAATAGGATTTGAAGGCTACCTAGGTTTTTGCTTTCCAAAAGTGACATTGTCAAACGGTTTGAGTGCATTGACATCTAATTATATTTTATAAAAAAAAATTGAAATTTGGTTTTGATTTATTTTCCTCTATACATTTCTGGAGACAGAGAAATACAAGTATCCATGAAGATGAAATACTGAGTCAGTGAAATCACTGTCTTGACTTCCCAGCCTCTCGGCCCTGTGGGCAGCAGAGGAGCTGCATTCATCCTATGGGTCAGAGACATAGTTGGGGTGATACCTGCTGCTTCAACAATGTGCCCCGCCTCCTATGGCCCCCGAAGTCAGGGCCTCCCTGGCCATTTTGCTGTCCACAGTGAATTTTACATGATTAGGTGAAACAGCAAACCAAAATACAGAAAGAAACCATACTGTAAGTCCTTACTCCAGTAAGGAGATTGTACCTTACAGACGGTCTTATCAACAAAGCAGGTATGAAAGAAAGCAAAAGATGCATTTTGACATCTACCTGAGCTTCTCCCACTAAGATTGTCAAAGCAAATATATCAAAGTCCTTTCTGATCCAGTTGGCTCATTAATCAATTCTTTTCTTGACAAATCCACCATTAAGTGAATGATCCATTTCAAGATTGGTACATAAATCCAGTTTAAAAATTTGTCAGTAGAATGGAGAAGTTAAAAAAATCTCTTAACCAAAATCATGAGTTATACCACTATTAGTTTTGAAATAAAATTTAAACAGGGTGGAATAAAGAAAGACATAGGACCAGATTTCATGCTTGTTGCGATGGTATCCATTCCAGTTATTTCGCTGAATTCAGTTGAATTCCAGACATTTCATGCTTCCTGCTGAAGCTGAATTCAGTCAATAAGTCTGATTGCTGGTAGCATAGCATATTATTCTTACTGACACCTTGCATGTTGCTTTCAGCTGTAGATCCCAAAATGCACACTGGGCACTGAAGATCCTAGGTGTGACCTCGTTGTGAGCAAACCCATAAAATATCGAGGCTCGTACAGAGGCTTTTGTGATGTTAGTAGGAATATGTATGTCTAAAGGCTGTGAGGGACAGGTGTCCTAATAAACACAATGGGCCCAGTTCACTGCCAATGTTGGTGAGGGTATAAAGTCAGCACAGATAAATTCTGAGACTGGTGTAAGAGGTTCAAAAGATAACATACTGATTCCGTACTGATTCAGAGTCAAAGGATCTCGTGCAGCTGAAACTAACAACTGCCAGTGCAACAGGACAATGCACAGATATCGACTAACCAGAACATTCCCTCCACCAGCACCTTTCTGTGTTACAGCCTATAAAAGTCTAGTAGAGGAGAAGGGTGTTGTTAGCATTAAAACACCTGGAGAGGTCATGATTCTGCTCTTCTGCATGCATCCCTTTATTCTCCAGGCTTCTGTAAGTTACTAACTTAAATAACTTGCTTTGGTAGCTATATAATGACTTACTACTTGTGCCTATCCATCCAGTTTACTGCTTCTGTAGAGCTTACACTGGACATTAGATTTTGTTCAGCTGCTCTTTCATTTTTTTAATGTTTTTCCCAAGAAATTGATTCATAGGAAAATACCTCCACATCTTTTCCCCCAGCCTAGCAATCTTATCCACAAATCAATACCACTAACTTGCAATTGCGTTTTATTTAAAGCAAAATGATTGGTTGGAGTTTTGATTCAGAGAAAAGTACAAGATAGTGAGAAATCTGATGTGTTGCTATTAAACATCATTTAATGTTGCAACTCTAAAAACAGAATCAGAAAAGAGTGGTACCACTGCTCCAGTTTGTCCTGAAACAGATGTAGCAAGATACAGTCATTCTCAAAACAAAAGTTTTACTTCGGTCTTTTTTCTTTCCAGAAAATAATTTCAGAAAAGGTGCTTGTTGCAAGCAAAGCTAATAAGTTGCTCTGTTAGCACTGAGATTTACAAAAATTGATTTCCAATTGTACTTTGTCTTCTGGCTTGGTCCTATGGTATCTAGTAGGGCTCAAGGAATGAGCAGAGTGTGTGTAGGGGTTGGGGTGTTTTTCCTTCTAAAGACCTTCTTTGGCATCTCTTGGTGGGCACAAGCTGCCTGTAGCTGCCTTCTCACAGGTGGCACTGGAAAGTTCTGTCTCTTCTACCGCTTGTTTTTCTGCATGAAACATTTAGGAAGAAGGATGGCTTTGAACATTGTGCATTTCTGTTGGGTTGAGCTGAAAGTGCATAAGCCTGGTGTAGAGGAGATCATCCCAGTTGTAGTTTTCAATGTCACATCCAGCTGACACAAGGACCAGGGAGAAAAGAATCCATTTGGGTCAGCAGACAGAGGAGAAGCACGTGGCTCAATGGGTTAAGGAACAGGCGAGTACGAGCCCAGCCCAGAGGGTGGTGAATGAATGAGCATCCTCCCCCTCTCCGTTCCAGCAGTGATCAGGATTCCTTTCCCAGCCCGCCTCCGGGATTCCTTCGGCAGGAGGAAAAGGGAGAAAAGCGAGCCCTTTCTCTCCATGGGGCGCAGCAGGGGCACGGAGCAGCGCTCCCCGCCCGCGCTTCCCCTTCGCACCCCCGGCCTGGCATCCGGGTGCTGCAGAAGTTGCGAGTTGCTCATACGAAATGCAAATACATTTGCAGGAGTTTTCCTTCCATCGAGGGCAAAGACAGAATCCAAGTGAGGAAAGGACTGAGATTTTCTGGTTAAAAGTGATGGTTCAACCAGGATGATGAATTGAGATCCCTTTGAAAATGTGGCCCTTATCATTCTTTGATAAGCTAATATAACTTTTGTAACCCTGGCACCTGGGGGTTTCAGCACATCTTGCAAACTTTCCCCACCTACCTCTCTTAAAACCCATCTCTGCAGATGGCAAGTACTACTTTCTTCAATTTGGAGAGGAGAACTCCAAGTGCTGATGAAAGGTTTTGCCCAAATCCTTCAGGAAATCTGTAGCAGAAAGAGGTAGCAGAATAACTTGACCAATTATTCTGCCCTTTTATATTTGTGTTATTGTTTCCTTTAAATTAAAATAACTTCAGAGATTTGCATTGTAACAGACAATTTCTAGGGCACTTTCTAACACTCTGAGCCCACTGAAGTATCCCAAACCCACTGAAACCAAAAGACCACCCTTAGATTAAGTTGCTGTGTGAACTTGTCCTCATTTGGCTTATGATAAATAGCCCACAATAACAGTAGGGCCAAGAGATTTAAACATTAATCTTGCCTCAGAACTATTTAGGATCATTAACCCACCCAATGGACAGTGTATGTCTCTGTAAATTTAATTCAACTTAAAAACATTATCTCTTTCTTCACATCATTTAAGATATTCTTTAACCTTTCCCGGGGAAGAAGAGGTCTTAGCACCGTGGACATGGGTGGAAATGCATTTCTCTCTGGTGTATTCTGTTTTTGTCAGCAAATCCTATTGGGGTGCACAATTCATGAAAAAGCACACCTTGGGTTTCTTTTTTATTTTTTTCATTGGGACCTTAGTAGAATCATAACTGAGAGAGCAACATGCTAGCCAACAGCCAGCCACACCAATAATACTTTATTGATTACATGTGTATACACTGATTCAAAACTGTACAGTTTTGAAACAAATGAGAAGGCTGAGTATGAGCAGAGTCCCAGATTTGGTCTTTGGATCCAGTGGTGGAAGCAACTGTATAAGAGCATTTGTGATTTTCAGTGTTTTTGCACACACTTTCAATTTAAACTTAGGTTATAGACCTGTATTTTCTTCCAGGCATACCCCTGTCTTATCTGGAGATGCATTTGTGTCCCTTAGCTGGGATCAGACATACATGTTTACAAGACTCTTTTTTGGGTCACAATATACAAAAAGACCAAGTTGGATGTACTTCTGCCTGTCAGCCAGAAAACAATCTTCTTCCTTCCCCTTCCACTCCCCTTTTCCCTTTCCATAGTATATTCTAGATAAAGTGGGTGCTGAGGTTTATGGGGAAGAAATAAAGACAAAGGGTAAAAATATTAATCTGGATAATAACTGGATTGTAGCTCCTCCTGCTGCAGCCTTCCCACTCTATTGGCTGGGCATGGTACCACTTTCTCTTCAGCTGCTTCTGCTGAAGAAGCAGGTGCTACCAGACCTGCAGAAAGTTGATTTGGGACTGCTGAGATGCCTTTTTCACTTCCCATCATGTCAGGCATGAGACAGTACTGGTCAACATGAAACCATGTGTGAGCTGAGGGACCCAAGTGCTGGGGGATGGTGTCATGGCTTACTTTCTGTTCTGCTCTTTGTTCCAGCAAAGAGGATCACTGTGGGGAGTAGAGGAAAAGAGACTCTGGCACTGATCTGCAGGTGTGGAAGGAAGGAGGTAATTGCAGGGGATGCATTCCCAAAATGTCTAGTTTGGCATTCCTGGCTGTATAGGTGCAGCTTAATGGAATATGAGAGAGTTGCACCTGTTTACACCAGAGATAGTTTTGGATTAAAAGATACAAAGAACCAAATCTCAGAGAAGCAGAAATCTAGAGACAGAATTATAGATACTACTGAATCCCCAATGTATATTTAAACTTCATTTTAAAGGGAAAACAATGGGGGAAAAGCCTCAAAGGCACATATTTAAGTGTTAGTTTCAAGGTAATACCTCCTCAGAGATCTGACTTTATCACTACTGAAAGGAGAAAGTAGAAAATGGAATTGTTTTTGTTGTTCTGTCATGTTTATGACATGACAAAAACGTGGAGTTCTTCTGCCTTTTGCTTTTCACCTTGTTGAACTGCTGTCAGACTTCTGTAAATCGTTTGCACCATAAACAAGCTTTGTGAGTGAAAGGGCAAGTGCTGAGAAAAGCCAAAGGCAGAGATTTTTTATTGAATTTTTTCTTACAGAGATAACTGACTTCAGCACCTAGATCTGGAAAGAAAAGCCAAGCATTATTGAAGGCAACACCATAATGAGGCTCAAACAGCAAATGGGCTTAAGACTCTGGAATGTGTTGGTTTTATTTTTACGCAAAGTGTAAGATAATTGCAGCTGAGAGGATTTGGTTTTGAGCAAAGGCTACTGACTTGTTTTTCTGTAGCATTTCAGCCACAGATGTGGAAAGACTGACATCCCTTGCACAGGAATTCTACCTGGAAGCTGCCTGCTGCTGTGAAGCCACAACTGTTACTAACTGCAATGTAAAGTTTGGAGGACTGTCTGCCCCCACGCATCAGTGATGAGATATGAAGACAGGAAGAGAAGAGGATGCTATTTGCTCACACATGAGCCTATTGCAGTGTCAGAATCCAGCACAGCAGGCAGTTCTGCTCCTTTGGCAGAGCGCCATCACACAAGAAAAAGGCATCAGCGTGGTTTGGAGCACGGCAATGACAGGCTGGGATAACCTGGTCCCATGGTGAACACTGCTTGTACAGGGCAAAGTGAGAGGCTTAGCAGGGTAATGTGGTTCTGTTTTACCTTGCTAGGTCTTGCTGTAGAAGCACAGGAAGAAAGCTGGAGAGGTAGGGCCACACAAGTAAATACATGTTCATCTCGCAGAAGATTGCTTAAGTTTGGTTTGTTCCCACAGTGTCCTCTTTGCAAACATGGTACCCCAGACAGATGGAGAATAGTATTTAAGGAGCTTGAGAGACATTACTTACATTACATGGATAAACCCAAATCCACCTGTGCTGGAGCCCCCAAATCCAGCCTTATCTCATGCAAATACCTCCAGACTAAATTCAACTTGTGACTCCAAGGAAGAAATTTGAGTGATTGATCTCTTCAGTAGTTCAAGATGAAAAACCCTTTGTGTCTTACATGCTTAGCTCTGCTTTGGTTGTTACATCTGGGATCTTTTAGAAAGTCAGTGACATAGTCCAGTATTAATTACCTTCCTTTAAACATCTTTTATTTTCTCCCCAATTTGCTACTACCCTTTCACCACTGCTTCAGTATCTCTACATGATTTATGCAACCAGGGTTTTAATGTAACAATGAACTCTTAAAAATATTACAATCTCAATACAATATCAACAAAAATCACAAATACATATTTCAGAAATGAATTAAAAAGACACAGAGCCTGAATTTGGCTGGTGCTATGAAGTCTCAGAGTGTTATGCGCTGCTGGTTGCTCTTGATTGGGTATTTTGCCTCTGAAGGGCTTAACATTTTTGGCACCAGGGATTCTCCATATAAATCTACTCTGAATATGGAACTCAGATGAATTATCTGCTGCTTTTACTTCCTTACTGGGAAGAAACTGAGGAAGGGCTGAGAGAGGCTTCTCCATCTGAGACAGGTTAATGACAGAAACTTGTCATCTTCTGCTGATGGGACATTCAAATAAAGATCACTGGGCAAAAAGGTGGATTTGGCCTAGAGAAAATAAATTTTTCCTATCTAGCCCAGAAGGGGAGGAAAATAAATAATAGGTATGTGTCTGATGAACCTTATTAGAAGTTCATGCAATTAAAGGACACACAGGTTAGAGAAGAAAGGATTTCTCAGGAGATGTTGGGGAAACACAGGTAAAAGGCTGACCAAACATGTCCTGCCCCCCAGCCAGGAAGGCACCATGGTCTGAAAGATGTCATGAACAGGAGCAGAGAGAAAGACAAAAAGGATCTGATTTGTAGCAAAGAGACCAGAAGAGGAGAGAGGGATCATAAAGATTTCTTTTCTTCAGATCTGTACATTTCTATGTCACTAAAGATAAGACAGTGTGATTCTGAAACTCCTGACTATTTCATCTCAGATGGCTGTCTAAAGTATGTGGCACAAATTCCTTTCCAGATCTGTTTGCTTTTTGCCATGGACTGTATATGGAGTCTTGGTAGAAGGAACTTTTCCTTCAATACTCCTAATTTTTGCCTCTTAATAACAAGCCTGTGGTTTTCCTAAGTGAAAATGGCAGCTTGAATATTGTCCCCAGTGTGTTTCCTAATTACACCATAGTTGTTAAGCTGTAGAGATATTTCTTGAAGTGTGGTCTGAAAATAAAGATAAGAATAAACTCAGGTGCCTTGCTGAAGCAGAGCCCAAGTACTAATTTTTAAAGGCAAAACCCCAAACACCTTTATCTGAGCCTCTAGCTGACTATGAAGTGTGTGATGATGATGAAAATGAAATAATGTGTATTTATGGAGTAAGTAGTTAAATTATAACTGACACCAGCAATCTTTGGATCCCATGGCTTGAGAATGCTCTGATGAATTGCACTGAGGTCCACTTCATCCAAACGGGCAGCAAACAAGTGCTATTACATCCTGTTTCCAAGAGCTGTGACTCACTCCAAAGGGAGAGCTCAGCTCAAGCCCGGGGTCAATTCTGCAACCACTGGTAGTGTTAAGGAGAGGCTGGCAGGAGATTAGACAGAAATGTACATTCAATAAAATCAAAAGGATTTTGTCTCCCTAAAGGTTTGGAAGAAATGAGTTTATAGATAACTGTTTGCCCTATGGACATCATTCTTTTACTTTCACTGAGGCAGCACATGCTGTTATCCTATAGATGTCCAACGAAGCAAATGATAAGGAATAGACGATTTTCCTGGCCAGTTCTGTAGCACATTTAATACTAGATCTTCTATGAAACTTGTATCAACTTCAAGGTTATTTTTAATGGTGACTTTACAGTTTGCCAATGACTAATGGATTTCTTTGGAAGCCTCCAAAAGCATCCCAAGCCTCCACTTTCAGACATTCACTTAATTGTCTGTCTAAGAGATTGTAACTTTGAAGACAAGCTCCCACAGCTTCGATCTTCTTGATCCTTCTTTGACTCAGCTTGCCGTTTGGATTTTTTGGTCTCACCCTTATGGAATTGAATTACAAGCATATTCTTTTAGAATCAATACCTTTGATAACTTTCTACATGGCTTAAAACTCGGAAATTAATTGATTACATAGTCTTTTTAAAGCTAAATCAAAGATTAATAGTTAGAAAGTTTCTTAGTGAGCAACAGAGTAATTCCTAAAATATTTTTTGCTTCCTTGCCTAGTCTTGCCTTGCCTTGCCTTCTTCCCTTACCTCTCCCTCCCCTAGACAAGGTGTACGGAACCAGAGTCCTTAACAGAAAAATATCACACCAGAGATTAGGTGTTTTCAATTAAATTTTTTTTCTCAGAGGTTTTCTGGGACTTCCCCTTGAAAGTATACCTGAAAATTTTATTTTGAGTTAGAAATGCTGGACAGATTTTCTGAAAATCTCCCTTTATCATTACTGAGACAGTATTAGTTGACCATCTTTTGAAAACACATTTCTTGCCCCAAACTCTGATACTCTGCATTACTTTCAGGAATAGATTTCATGCTCCCTTCACTGTTTGAATTTCATCTTCTTTGCAGGAAGGACAGAATAAAAGGCCTGCAATAAACAGTGTATTTGGGGAACTTTTTTTGCGGGGGGACTACCTGCAAACAAAGCTATCAGAAAAGGAAAGACACATACATTATTACTGGTCACCAGGCTACATGGCACCACATCTCATGGGGCCACCAGCACAAACATTGGGTGGTTCCCCCAGAAGGACCTATTTTTCATACAGCTGAACAGCTGCTGAAATCACTCATCACTGAGGGTGTTTGGTGTGGAGGGACCAGGCAAGGCTGCTCCGAGTGTCCCTGTCACAAGTCCGTGTGTATGCTGAACTTCGTGAACTTCTCTTGTTGCTGCCCATGGTTATGACAGGACAGACCACGGAAACTTTGTGTGAGTTCTTTCCTTGTTTAGGGTGAGACCATTTACACAGTAGAGCATCCAGTGGTTGTCACTTGGGGAGCATTTCCTGAGACACAGATGGCAGCTGGACAAAGGTGATTGATTTATGGCAGACTTGGACTGGCAGGATCCAAGTCCAAGTTGTAGCTGCTGCTTCTTGGTGAAGGCAGAGAAAGCGGTGGGGTGAGATAAATTCATATCATCACACAGAACCAGCATAGGAGCCCCAGGATTTGTGAGCATAGAAAGGAGCCTTTGTGGCACGGCCCGGTGTGCAGAGCTTGCCCTGAATCTGTCCCCACAACAGCTGGCTGAAGAAACAAATGCAGTGAGGTATTGGCACTTGCTTTCATATTTGGAATTCTTTAATTGCTGATTAGTTGTATTTCAGGTGCCTCTCTGTTCTCAGGAAGAACTTTGGGCTGCATGCACTAGCAGTCTTTGAGGAGGAGAAAGTATTGAAAGCAAGACTGCTGTTGGCAGCCATCTAACTTGGCCAGTGACATATCTGTGCTTTAGATGATGTGCCCTGCACATTTGCTAGGTTCAAGCAGGGTATTTTTATTTGTCATTGTCTTTGCATACTGTAAGTTATTGATTTGCAGGTCTGGTACAGGTAAGCAGAACTTGTCTGCCCCCATCACTGTGGGTGTGCATGGAGAAGAAAGGAAGCAAAGGGCTCCTTGCAAGTCAGGGTAAACACCATGCAATGCATTAAGGTGAGATCTACATAGTTTGAACCGTTTTAATCAATGTTTTAATCAGCTTTTACTACACAACAGCAATTTATTACAGGTTTTATGTGATTATAGACTTACTGAGATTTTACTTGTTGGCGTACCATAGTTTTTATGGGCTTATGATGATTTTAGGTTTTATGTGCTAATGACATTTTCCAACTTTGCTAAATGCTTATCTCTACAACTTCTCCATTACCTTTGTCTTGGCAGAAGGGAACATTGCTACAGGCTGTCCCATTTATTAGCCAAATATTCAAATCAGGGAAAAAATAACTTAACATGCATTACAGACTTTTTATAAATGCAGAATAAGTGATGTTTCACAAACACTGTGCAAATGCATGCACTTGTAGCCACATGTGCTTGCATAACATATTCAATACTGTAAAGGGATAGGAAGCTCTAAGCTCTGAGCATCAAAGTGCTCCATGTCCAAAGTGCTTTTGTTCCTGCAAAAGTTGCCAGGCTGGGGAGGCTTCTACAGTGGTGGAGTGAACCCTAGGTGCTAGAGTTGTATCCAGTTTCTGTTTTTTTCATCTCTGCTACTGAAGAGAAGGAGCTTTTCCAGCCACAGGAAGCGGAAGAGAAGGATTGTGCTTGCTCAGGGGCAGTTTCTGAGGTTTTGTCAACTGGATAGTTTACCAGTGACTTGACATATCTTGGGACATCACCAATGTGGTCCTGGCATGGGGGAACTGTCCAGAAGCTTCATGAACATCCTGCTGATACCAACGGGCACAGAGAATTGGAAACCTAATCAAGGCAGAGCAGTAAAACTGAAGGAAAAGTGGAGTTGTCTCAAAGATGTGGACATTTCAGTGGATCACGCCATAATTGCAGGACCAGTACTATTCACAACACAGTACCTTGAATCTGACTGGAGCTGATCAGGGACTGTCACACACAGGGGCAGGGTGAAGGGGATACAAGGCAGCAAGTAGCATGGGGGACCTAGTATGGTACAGGGAGATTTAGCACGTGGACTCTTCCTCACCCAAAATGCAAATCCCCTGGTTTGGGTACAACTATCTCCTCCCTACACCCTCCAGAGCATGTTTAAAAGTTATGAGGGGAGGTTGGGGTCCTCTCTGCATACCACAACACTTGGATAAATGACACTTCCATTTCAAAACATACTTTATAAAGGGACCAATCTAATCTATCAAAGCCATAAAACTCTCCACTGCCTAAGGAGAGTGTCAGCAGGAGGATGGCACAGTGTGTCTGAGGACCGTTTGGAGTGATCTTGCAATTCAGGACGTTATCTATTCCAGGCTTTCCTTGTGCTAGTCTAGATACAGGCACAAGATGCTGTGGGCTGTTGTGAGCAGAAAGGTTATCCTGGCTTTGCTGCTTGCTTTGCCTGTGCCGCAGCCCGAGAGAAGCCAGCAGGCTGCTGCTGAGTGCGAGATCAAATAGCGATGGCCACGGCGGGGGACAGCAGCAGCCAGCCCAGCTCTGCAGACATTCCCTCAGGTTCCTTGTCCTAGCTTCATCCCTTCTGCCTTCCCTCCTTGCCCTGGGGCAAGAGCTGCCCCAGATGTTCTCTGCCTGGTAGGGAAACCCCACTGTGTCAGTGGCACTGTGACTCTTTGGGCTGGCTTTGACTCTGTGTTTCTCTACACTCTGCTGGCTGGAAGGCTCTCAAAAAGCAGTTCAAAGATCCTGTAAATAACCCTCAAACAAATTTGTCTTTCTGGTTAGCACTTTATTTTTGTCTTCTGCTTCTCTGTTCAGTGCTATAAGGAAATAAAACATGAATTAGTCATGTAAGCCAGCATTAATGTGAACTCCATCATCTGTTTCAGTCACTCAGGCTACTAAGGTTGGCTTTTAGGGTGATTCTTGTGTCAGAGATGAGAAAGTTACACAATAGACATTAGAGAAACACTTTGAAAAACCTCCACAATCCTGCATTGAAATCCCATCCAGTAAGGGAGAGAACCATCCCTCGCCTGGCTGAGATTCAGTCACATGAGTGTCCAAAACAATGAACACACAGTGTCGACAGCTGAGGCCATTGAACTTTATGTCACTTCCCAACTGCAGCATTTCTCATAATTTATGGCTATACTCGCCTTTCAACCTTTAAAACCTTTTCCCAAGTATTTGCAGCATTCTCACATAAATATTGCTACAATAAGTAACATCAACATTTAGTAGCTGTTTTTCAAGAATAACCGTGTGACACTATTATGGCATTCCATTAAACCAGCTGCAATGTGGGGAAGGTCTAAATCAAATCATGCCCACTAAAGGTAACGTTTACACATATACAAGGGAACAATGGATAGGAAAAGTTTATTCTGGGTTTCAGGACTTAAATGACAGTTCTATCTCCTTTCATGGTTATGCAAGATGTCTCTCTCTGGTGAAATGACCCAAAGTGGACACAGACAGCAGCTTACATTCCAGTGCTATTTGTTACCTCCTCAAGAAAAGTTGCAATTACAAAATATACGGTTTGGTCTATTTTTTGTTTGTTTTTTTTTTTTTTTTTGGTTTTTTTTTTTTTTGGTTTTTTTTTTTTTTGGTTTTTTTTTTTTTTGGTTTTTTTTTTTTTTGGTTTTTTTTTTTTTTGGTTTTTTTTTTTTTTGGTTTTTTTTTTTTTTGGTTTTTTTTTTTTTTGGGTTTTTTTTTTGTTTTTTTTGAGGGAGAAAACCTTGTTTCAAAGGAACAGAGATTGTTTTAATACTTTTCATTAAAGCTATCAAATGTTGTGAAATGATTAGTAAAAAATTCCTTGCCAGAATTGTTCACTGTCCAAAATGCATCGCAGTGACTAAATGTAAATGACAGATAGTTAGCTTGCATATAGATACGTGCTTAATTGCCTTCATCCCTCCTGTCTGAAGAATGCACTTAAGCATATGCTCATTTAAACACATATGCTTCATTTCTGTTTAGGTCAACACGATTTGAGCACGTGCTTAAACATAAGCAAATGTTTAAGTGCTCCTCTTTAATAGCGATGCTTTTCTGGGGCAAAGCCAAAGAAATAGTCTTTCGTAATATTTCTTCTTACCTTAGCCTGCCTCTTGCTCCTGCTGCACTGTTGGAGTACTCCTTCTCCTTCTTCCCAAAAACCAGCTTACCCTGCCTCCTCATTTCCCCTGGGGCAGATGTCAGACACACACACAGACCCCATCATTGTGCCAGCCAACCTTGCACATTGGGACTGGTAGAACTGCCCACAGAGAAGAGCGGTGAAGGTGAGGGAGGCAGAGAGGGGTCTGTGGAGGAAGAGAGGGGCAGCTCCACTAAGGAATGCCCAGTCTTCCCTGAACAGGGCAAACATCGGCAGTGCTGGAGGCTGCTGAGAGGGCGAGAGCAGTCAGCAGCACCTCGCTCGCACCCAGCCCGCAGGCACAGGGAGAGGGAGCGGTGTCTGTGGGACTCTGTTCCCCCGCGGCCCCGGGAGAGTGTCACGCTGCAGCCTGTCCCTCTGCAGCCGCCAGAGCTTTCCAATCGCTCTGCTATTACTTTTGCCTGCATCCTGCCCCCTCCCCAGCCTTCTTGTCTTGCTCTGGTTTGGATGGAGTGCCTCTGCTTGGAGGTGTACGTGAGTGCTTCGCTGCCGACACCCGAGGCTCAGCCGTGGAGCTGTGTGGGCTCCCTGCAGGAGAAACATCAAGCCTCGTGGCAGTGTCAAAACCTTTCCAGCAAAACACAGAGCGACACAGGGCTCGATTCCTGCTCTCCAGTGGGCTGCAGAGCCTGCCCAGCTGCTGTGGCAGGTGACGTGTGGCTGGGCGGCGAAACCCCTGTACAAACACGTGCTTGCGACAGAGCCCGCAGTGTTCGGGGCTCTGCTCAGCTGCACTTCGGAGCTGTATCTGTTGTGAGTTATCACTTCAATTAAGATAAGGATATGGAATTTATGCTATATTCCTATAAATGACAGGGCAGGGATATGAATGATTTATATGGCATTAATTGTACTTGCGAAGCTTAGGTCTGTCGATGTGCATTAATAAAACCATCATTTGAATCCAGGTAAGGAAATGAAAGTATGCTTTTTTTTTTTCTTTTTTTCTTTTTTTTTCCTGAACAACTTTAAAAATTCCACTGTTTGCAGAAAAACAACACACAATGGGCAAAAAGTTGGAAGGGTCAGAGTCCGGACCGCCTGGGCAATAATTAATAAAAACACATCTGAAGGCGACTTTAGGGAGTGAATTGGATTCAGTGAAAGAAGACTGGCTACTCTCCCTGCCCTGCAGGTAATGTGTTTGCCTGTGACGGCAGCAGATTATTTGCTCTTTTTTTTTTTTTTCCCCCTGCCACCGAACTAAAGAATGCATTGTGGGAAAACCGTCCTGACACATGACACTGTGCAAAGGAGGATCACAGCGTGAGGCAGCATCAAGGGGCTTACTTGGTCTTGATGCACTCTTGCACAGCATGGGGCTCCAGAGATGAGTGTCTCTTCCAACGAAAGCACTGGTGCAATTTGCACAACTCTCATGAGAGCGCACGGTGAAGCTGCTCTCAAAGCCCTCATGTAAACAGGGCTGGGGAAAGAAAAGGGAGAGTAAAAGAGCCTGCACCGTGCACGGGAAAAAGCACAAAAGGAGATGGTTCAAAAGAGGCTGAG
>VZRZ01000020.1:251194-283885 GCA_013398175.1 Climacteris rufus | reverse complement strand
AGGGTGGGGGTAAGGGGGGGGGGGGGGTGGGGGGGGGGGGGGGGGGGGGGGGGTTGGCGAAAGGGCAGAAAATTAAATCCAAATATTAGAAGCAGAAGGGGAAGACTTAGTAATGCAATGGAACAGTCAGCACCATTGTGACGGGAGTGGTCAGGAGAAGTGAAGTGTGGGAAGACACTGGATGGCAATGCACAACTAGAGATTTAGCTTTCAAGGCGAAACCACAGCTGAGATGCGCTCTGAAGGCTGTGCCTCAGATATGCAGCCCTTAAACTTCTTCAAAACCTCCTAAGTTCAGATAATAAGTTTGCATAAAGAGAGAGAGGGAGGGGAAGAGAAAAAATAAAGGCGGCTGTAAGTGCTCCTTACTAGCCTGTCTCTGAGCAACAGGCCCTCCTGTACTCACTCTCCCTTGTTGCTCCTGCTTATCATAATATGCCACTTTTGCGCATCAAATTTACATTTCAAAAAATGCTGTATCGCTGCTCTAAAATTAATTATTAATCTTTCATCAGTCCCTTCCATAGATACATTTTTAACTTTGATTTTTCTACCCGTTCGGGGGAGGGATGGGAGAAGGGGGTGGGCGAGAGAAGATCCTTTAATCTTGTCACTTTTCTGTGGGGTTCTCCTCTCGTGTGCTGCTACTTCCAGGCCTGCGTGTCCCCTAAGCGCTCTGGAAGTACAACTTTAGTTTTTCTACTCACTCGGAAAAGAATCTTCCCACACTTTTGAGAGCATGAATATTGTCACCCTGCAGGATGCAATGCAGAGAAGCGCCTGCTCCTCTTGTTTGACCTGGCATTTCAGCCTCAGTAAAGTGAAGCTGTACTGATAAAAGGAGCACCGGGCTAAATAGCTGGGTGGATTATATGCCCGTGCAAGGGAAAGAGATCCGTGTGGGATTTATAGGTCCTACCTAGAGTTCAGTACAGGCTTATTCATCAGTCAACTCATCATGGTGACTTGTAGGCAATGGTCTGAACTTTGGTTATTTACTGTTAAAGGTAAGCAAGTACTGGAAACTATTTGCTATTAGTCTATCAAAGACTAAGTCCTTCTCTTGCCTGAAGTGTAAAAGAAAGATGAGCAAGGAGAGAACAGTATCAGATGGATACTGGAGGAATGTGAGCTGCTGGCTCATATCAAAACTCCATACTTGACCCACCCCTGGTCTGGAGTTATGTCAAATGCTATAATCTGCCTGAAGGAGGAAGAAAGGTCTCATACAAGATGCAGTCATGGAGATGCTTTTATGGGTTACAGAATAAACACATTCCTTTTTACCTCTATGCTGCAAACATACTGATTGCGGCTTCACAGCCAAATGCACGTGTGTAGGTGTCCACACACACACACACACACACACACGTGTGTGTGTGTGCTTTTACTCACCCCCTTCCCCCAGAAATATGCCATCTGGACGTTCATGAAATTGAAGCGTTGTGTGTAGGCTGCTTCCTCGAGTTAAGGTGGAAAGACTTGATATACCGCATCATATTCACTGCATTTTGCTCAAAAGGGACAAAAAATTATCACATTGGAAGACAGATGTCAGCACAACATGGCATCTTGTTGAAGGCCAAATTCTCCCAGTTATGAACAACAATACTTTACATTACACTTTTTATTTTTCTAGTTACATGTACACTATAAGAAATGTGTACTCTTTTCAGAAGCTCCTTTGCTGTTAGTTGCTGGGTGTATGTGTGGGTGAATGTCTCTCAGGATGTTGGACTTAATCAAAGGTGAATTTGGATCAATAGACTATCACTTACTAGAAAATCAGATAAAGTACAGGGTAAAAAGAAAGCTAAAATGCAGAGCAAAACACACGATGCTTGTTTTTCAGACCCACATTCCCTGCATGTTTCTTTCCAATTGTACTTGCCCAGATTATAAATTTGTCCCTGCAGTCATGTCCTCCAGACTGTGCCTAGGTTATGCAGCCTTCTCAGATAAAAATCTGCAGTGCCAACCAGCAGATCCACTTTGAAGGCTGCATGCTGTAACACTTTCATCTGGGCTATACTTCGCCATTAATAAATTAGCATTCACATGGATGCAGCCAATAGCTCTCACAGCACACCTCTACATAAACATTATCCCCTCTGCCTTTCACAGCTGGAGTAACCCAGCCACCAAAGTTGCTGGAGGTGAAGAAGGAGTCAGTAGCAGCTCTGGATCAAAAGTGAAACCTTGCTCAATCACACCTTTCTTCTCCATCTTCCAGACGGCATCTGAATACAGCTGCACATCTCATCCACGTGATTTATTCTGTGTAATAACACTGGTTTTTTTTCAAGGCAGATTTTGATTTCAGTTTGTTGACACTAGTTGTGCATATATGTGTAATTATGTAGGATTATCAGTGTGCTACAGAAGGCCCACTTTTTATATTATGCCTCTACAAACCACTGGAAATTAAGTGCCATGATTCTGCTTGAAGATTCTCATTTGGGGGATGCAAAGTGAGAGCGAGTAACTGTAAGCATAGCTCATGTTTCATAAAAATAAACAATGCTTATGTGGATGTGTGACAGATGTTACACCTTGTTGAGTGCATTGAATTCCTTATAGCCAAATAAAAGAAGCGAGATCACATAGGCTTCAGAGTAAGTGTGGTTTCAGCAGGAATGCAGCTCATGCAAAAATCCAGTATTGGCCTTGGGAAATGCCCCTTTTTATGCCCAAAGAGCTGAATAATGTTCATGGCCGAAAACGCTAAGGATTCTTAATTGTGCACAGTATCTCCTCAATCAAAATATAGGCTGCACTTTTCTGTGTTTTACTCTCTCTGCCTGCCCAGCCTGCCAGCCCATCTGACAAGCTGCATGTGTCAGAAGAAGGAGGTAGAAAGACTTTTCTTACTTCACAAAGCATTTTCTTTCCTTCTGAAATGTTACAATAGTTTGTTTTATTTCATCCCAGAAGTTTTCTAAGGGTTAGTCTTGGGCAATTTTTTTCCCAACAGGCTTAGGAGATTGTCTTGATTTTCTTTTTTGCTTGGGGCAGGTCTTTTCAGTGGAGTGGGGCCATAGCAACATTTCCTGATGAAGAAGTGTGGCTGGGGTGGGCAAGACAAATGAATGAAGGCATCAGGTCTTCAGCACTTGAGAAATGAGTCTTCTGAGAAAACATAAGCAGATCAGAAGCACTTGTCCCATATGTCATAGCTATGCAACACTGCTCTCTCTAGCTGGAAGTATGCCTGACGGTCCAGGACCAGGACATCCTTATCCTTCCCCACCTGCATTTGCCTTCCCACACCATGTGCTTGTGTAAAGACTTTTGACCAGTGCTACTTTTCCCCACCCATTGCTCTTCCCTCCGGTGTGTGTGGCAAAAAGATCTTTTAGCTCCTTGTTCCTGCTCCTGTCTTTGCAGTGGGGCAAGAGTCCAATGCTGCAAGTGGCTTTTCTCACCTATGAACCCACTGGTCTGTGGCCAGCCCCCAGCCCCACTCCTCAGAACAAGGAGTCACTGACCTTGTTCTCACAGAGCCCAGGCTCCCCTCATGGCTGTTAGCCAGTTCCACACCTGCTGAGAAATGCTCATCCAGAGCTTCGGGTGGGGGGAGTTACCCACTTTTCACCTGTGGGGAAAGGACAGTTGCCCAAAACTGGCTGCCTGAAGTACCAAAAAGTGCTGCCCTGCTCTGTGCCCCACTGCATGGGGAGCCCGGCAGCTTCAGGAAGCCTTGTGGTGCCAGCAGCTGCATCTCCACAGGAGAGCAGGCAATGAAAGGCAGCAACCTTCTGCAGCTTCTTGCTGTTTCATCCTCCCCATCCTTCATCACACACTCAGCTATGCTCTGCAGCACTTCTAATTACCAAGCGAAGCCATCACAAAAACCCTGGACTGAAATAGAGCTGTGGAGGTCATGGCAGCAGGATATATGAGGGCAACTGAGTTAGGAAAGGCAGAGGGGCAAGCTCTTAGAAATTGCAGCATGTCTTTTTTTCTCAGTGACTACAGACATGCAGTGCCAGCCAAGGGTTTCCTCTCCAATGGACACCGGATATCTTACATGAAAGTCCAGGAAACTGTCTAGGAGGTTTCTGCATGGAAATAATTTCAATATAGCGGACATATTGCAAGCTCACATCTCAGCTGATAAGGTCAGCATCTTCTTTGGCTCACACACTTGCCAAGCTATTTGCAAAGGTGGGCCCATACACTGAGGTTAAAAGGATGTATTAATTAGAGGACTGAATCTTAAAGCCTGGGGACAAAAGAACATTGTCAAACTCACATGCCCCCTTTGGTGCAATCAGCCTTGGCAAATGACATCCAATTGGATTTAAAGGGATCCAGAAGTGCAGACAAATTCCTTGCATCTAACTCTCCTTCCAGGCTTGGGACTAGGGTCATTATTGCAGGGCAACAGCACTGGAAAAGGCCTATGGTCTTTGCCCTCTTCCTATAAGCATCTTTTGGATCAAAGTTTTGTTTTTTTTTTTACCTCCATGGAGAATTAGTAAGAGGAAATGTTCTTTAATTTTGACATTTCTATGTGTGAGAGAGTTTCTGGATGGTTAGAGAAAAGTAATCAAAGATATTTCACATCTGTACATCCCAAAGGAGTGAAAGTTCAGCTCTCTGCATGTCACTCTCTCAATTTGGACCCCATTTGCTCTGTGCTGCAGAACATGCTGCTGTGAGTCCAACAGCTGGGAACGCTTTCCTATGCCCACTATGGACTGCCTGCCCTGTCTAAGGGACTGTCTGCAGTGTTGGTTTGCTTGGTCCTGTGAGTGCCCCACAGGGCTGTGCCACAGGGCTGCAGCCTTCAGAGCACCTTGGGGTGGCATGGACTGCCTCTGGCTCTGAATGGAGCTGAGATAAGGAGTGGACACAGGAGTGGTCTGTCCTCTGGCCCTTCTTGCTGCAGAAGGCATGAAGGGGTCATGAAGGACCTGCAAAACATCTCCAACACACTTGGCTTTAGGGTTATAATGTTAGACAAGATGAATTTTTATTTTGTTGTGACTGACAGTGTTTTTGACAACACCCTCTTTTTAAAAAATACATTTTATAATAAATTAAAATATTCTCCAATGAAGAAAAGAATTTGAGAGCTGAAGAAAACTATCAGAGCATGTGAAAGAAAAACATTTAATATTTATTTGGTGAAATGAACCAAAATGAGGAAGGGGGCAGGACAGAATGAGAGCGAGAAGGAAAAGATTAAAAATAGACTGATTGAAAAGTGTTTCTAAACATTTTGTTTACTGATGCATATACCTCTTGCCCACACAGGCTTGAAGAAGACAATTTTGTAATTCAGGCACAGACGTACCCTGTGGGTTGGGAGGCAATGTGCTTTGGTGAATGGGAAGTAGGTGGGAAGGTGGGCACTCCTCCACACTGAGTGCTTCTCTGCTTAGACTTTGCTCATTGAGCCTAAGACCTGGGGCAACTTCCTTCCACCAGTCACCCCTTCTGAAAGCCAAAGAAGGGTGGGAGCAGGCTGCTCAATTTATAACCCTCTGCTTTCACCAGGAATGAATCAGGCATAGTGGGGTTCACCTCTGAAGATGGGCTGAATCTCCATCTGGACATGCCTGTCTGCCTCCACTTTTTGTAGAAAGAGGTCAGAAGCTAAATCTTGAGAAAGCTCAAATCAGGTGAGATAATCTTCCCCATAGTGTCAGTAAGAAGTAACACTGGAGCACAGTAAAAGGGTATAAAGCCTGCTGTAGTCAGACTAAATCCCCTTGTTCCAGCAGCTGTGTGTGGAGGTAGAAGGGCTAGGCAGGTAGGCAGAGAGGCTTGCAGGGGCTCAGCAAAACCCCCTGGACAGAGGTGACTGTGTACAAGCCTTCAAGGGGCATTCAAAATACAAGGGTGGCAATACAGATATTCATACTAGGATAGCAGTTCCATTGCTCCTCTAAGAGTAGTCTGAATGTCTTTGCCACAGTGTCTACAACAGGAAGTTTAACTCCTCAGGGAAAATGTGCATGGTGTCCACCACTGGAGTCAGAGGTATGTGCTGTGGAAAGTCTTTTGTGAATTGGTATCTTCATGTTTAGAGTTAGTTATGAGAGACCTAAGAAGGAACGATTAAGCATGGCTGTGTTTGCCATGTACTCCACTGTTAGGGAGTGGAGAAGCAGCAAAGGCAGTGCAGTTGGTCTTAGCACTGTATTACACCATTAGCACTATTAGCTGAGAATATCAAGAAGGAATGAAAAAAGGTGCCTGCTCTGCATGCCAGCACCAGTAAGAGAAGAGGAAAACGTAATCTAACAAGGACATCTCACTTCAACATCCAGCAGTATGCTGGCAATTAGGAAATATAATTTTACATGCCCAAAATCAAACCAAATAAACTCTGAGACCAGTTGGAACTTGTTGAGACTCAGGACAACATTTCTCTATGTAGGCCACTGCCACCTCCAGACTGTTTTGCTTTCTCCTGAAACATGAAGACAATCTGTCTGCTTTTTTTTTTTTTTCAATGTGTGCTGAATGGCTTGGCCAATAGCTGTGAAACAATTTGGCAAAAGCAGCTTCTATTTACTCTGGTAACTGTATTTTTATATACTGTATTTCTCTGCTTTTGGATTTTGAGCAAGTAATCTCAATTACTTGACTGGGGGATCACAATTCTCACCTGCTGGAGCTCTCAAGTTCCCCGCACCTGCCCACGGTGTGGAGATGGTCACCCTAATGAGCTATAGAATTAAACTACACTTGCATTTTTTTCTGCAGAATAAACCTGTCTTATTCTCTTTTGTCCCTGCTTTACCATACCACATTTGTGATAATTGCATTATTTCAGTGGTCTCAGGAGTCCTTTGGAAAACAAGAAGTGCCGACATTAGTGGGGCAAAGGCATTTATGCTTTATCAGCCAGTATTTTCCATGGGCATAATGCTAAAGCTGAACAAATAGGCCAGCCCTAAGTGCACACAAATTCACAGTTGGCAGCTTGGAGCTGCCAGGCTTGGCTCTGCAAGGGGAAGTTTGCAGGGTCTCCCCAGATGCAGTGGACAGGCTGTTCCCCTGAATTCTGGAGCAAACCCGGACGTCTCAGAAGGGCCCTCACTGATAAACAATCACAGCCTTTGCATACTGCATGGATCAAGGGCTTTACATTGGAAATGGGGTGATTCTAGCCAGACTGTTCCTATCCCTGTGTCTCATGAACACTTCCTGTGAGATGGACCCTCTTGGGGGCTTTGAAACCAGCAGATGAACACTGTGGTGTGTTTGCATCCGAAAGTTTATATGAGGAACACACCTCCCTGGCACGAGGCTTCCGTTCAGCTGTGTCAGGAAAGAAATACCAAGAATCCACATTTTTCTCCAGTACTTTACCTAAGAAGAAGCAATACTTAATTCCTATATAACACTTCTCAGACTTCTAAGTGTTTTGCAAAAGGGTTAAGTGTCAGATGAGGCACGGGAAGCAAAAAGCATGGAATGCCATCACCAGGGTCCCTGAAGTCTCCTGTTTCATCTCTAACTACTAGGTCCTGGTGCTTACACAGGTAGGAGGACTTCTGTAAGACTATGGGCGACCTGTTTCTTTTTTAGGCCTGCTTTCAGCTGCTCTGAATAGTCCTAGACTGTGCCCAGTACATGGAACTGGGAAAAGACAGGAACACTGCTGGTGCTGAGTGTAAGGGCGTAGAAAGTTTACAGGAACACATGAATGTTTAATTCTCTTTATGATCTTATAATCATCTATATATTTATTCCCTAACTACTCTTCTCCAGAGAATATAATTCTTACCCTTCTGTGGGTGAGAAATTGCAGCTTTCTCATCTCCAGAAAGGCTAATGATGCAGACACAGTCTGAAAAGGGACTCGTCCTCACTTCCCCCAAGCCCAGGCAAGCAGCCATCCTCTCTCCAGCCCTTCCTGCCTAACAGTGTAAGCAAGCCCATGCACAGCTGTCTGCAGAAAAGCTCTCAGCATCTATAGAACAGGCATCACTATATGCCCCTTAAAGTAGTAACAGAAAGCTAATTAGAATGGTAAGTAAAGTGTACAAATGGGAAGAAAAGAGAAGAGAAAGGAGTGAAAATGGAGTTTCATTTGACCATGCAAACAGACAAAGAGGTAAAACTTGGATAGCAGCAGAGGAATTTGAAAAAGCTGTTGGTGCATTCAATCTATTGCCTTTCTACTCCTGGTGGAAAAGATCACATGTATCATCTTACAGTGTTTGTTGTTCTCAGTAAAGATCTGCTCTGATGGAGCTCTCACTCTGCCTTCATGCTCCATTGTATTGGTTTCTTGTGAATACTTATCAGCTGAAACAACATTTCAGCAACACAGAGTCCAGAAGAGTGTGTTTTACAATACCACTAGAAGACTGTGCTTATGTGTAGGGGGAAATGCAAATTTTTTCTTAAAGAAAGAAAAAGATGATAGTGCAAAAACAAGCAGACACAAGTAATTGGAGCCAGACCTGCTGCCCAGAGGTAGCTGTTGACTTGCAATAGTTTTGCAAAGGCTACAAGTTAGTAATTTTGGACCTTTTCTAATTACAGCAGGTGGAGTCCTTTCATGATGTGCAAAGAACAAGACAGGGGATAGATGAAAGACCTACTTCTGCATATTATCCTTACAGTTTCCCACGTGTATGCCCTATGAGTAGGGGTGTCTGACTGCTTGAGTACAACAGAGGATGGAACCCTGGAAATCAATGATGGAACAGCCTTTGCTGTTGTTATATCACACCCACATCCTAGTAATAAACATAAAGCTGCATGGAAAAGCATGGAGAAATTCTACTGTATTCAGTCCACAAAACAATCATGACCCATCCACGGCCAAAAGGAGAAATGGTCTTCCAGTTTTCTCTGATGCTGTAACCTAAGTTACAACTTGTAGTCTATGAGAGTTCAAATATCCACTGTTGGCAGTGCCTGGGCAGGCTGTCTACTTCAGGCTTGTGGATTAAGGGTACAAAGACTTTCAGGTAAAAATTATCCAGAGAAAACAGTCTGGATCCATTGCAGTTTCAGCAGTGATGCAGGAACACACGTTTCACACAGCATCTTCAGTGGCCTGCAGCATGGTGTATGTGGTACCACAAGGCCTTAGAAAAACACAGTCAGCAAAAAGAACTCCTGAGTCTTGTGGAGGCAATGAACTGAATGGAGAACTTTGGGACGGAGCACAGAAAAACCACATAATGCATGTTTCTTCCAGGGATTAGGATCCATAACAATTGCAGCTTACACACAAAGAGAACATAAACATGTATTCTTCAGATGGAGTAGTTGCAGTCTATCTGAGTTTTATTAATACTAACCAGTGCACACAAGCTGTTGGCCAAAAGTCGCAAATACATATTTCCTGAAAATCTGTTGTTTGTACTTGGTTTAAAACCCATGGTAAGTTTATTACACATGCTTTCTTGGACGAGGGTCAAGATGTCCTTTTGAAGGAAAAATGAGATACTAGAGATCCACAGAAGGGAAGGGATCTACAGAATAAGGTGGATGTACCCAAAGAATGCCCTATGGACCAGGATGCCTATAAGAGGGCATTCCCTGTCATTCCTCCTTTCAGACTTACAAACACTCAGCTGGCCTATCTTAGAATAAACAGTGTGGCCAGCTGAGAAAAGCAGCTATATGAGAGCCTCTGTATACATCCCCCATTATCAGTGGCAGGGAAAACAATGGGTGAATGTAGAAAATTGCAAATTTGGTTCAGTTCAGAGTAAAAAGAGATGTGCTACTGATCCTTCCCAGATTTCTTTCTCTTCCAAATGTTTCCCAATTACACATAATATTTCCCAATTATGTATAAATCTCCCTTAAACTACTACAAGTATTTCATTATGAGCTCTGGAAACTGACCCTAAAGGAATTACTTGACATTATTTCCTTAAATGAAATGAAACAAATATTCATTCCTGAAATTGAGCATAGGTTTCTCATGGATTCTACTCTTCCAAAAACAAATCTAAGCTGATTTAATTGCTCTTGAATAAGATAACACAAACTCCGTTTCTGGTTTAACCTTAATCAGAGTTAATAAACAAAATAAGAAGACAGAACTGGAATGGGTCTCTGGGTCACTGATCTGAGTCCTTTGCCACTGATTTCAATGTTGTGTTTTCCCTTTCATTAACTCATCAGGCTCTGACAATTGCCATGTCTTAGATAGACTTGATGGCTTTTGCCCCTCAAATGAAAGTCACTTCCTCAAGGCAGGTCCAAAACAAGGGCAGGATAAAATCCAAGTATCCTCAGTCTCAGCCCCTTGCTCTGTTTTAATACCAAAACCAAAACAAGTCCCAGATAATGCTGAAGGCAATCATGGTCATATGCTATACAGGGAAAGAAAATCATATTTTCCTTCTTCAATTCACTGGAGTTCTCATGAGAGTACAATGGCCAAGATATAAGCTCAGCAAAGACAAATAAAGAAACAACTCCACCTCTTCCTGAAAAGATGTGAAAATAATGTTAACTGGAGAGAGCTTTGTTTTGCTTTTCTTCCTCTACAAAACAGAGAATGTTAATGAATTACACTGCTAACTGGAACATAATCTTGTCTGTAAGGGATCAGGGGAAATTTAGATGTGGGACAATCTCAGATAATGAGAGGCAACTGGGAGTTTTTGGAAGAGTTGAAAACTTGGCATATGAAAATAATAATTATAGATTTTACAGTATTTACCGACAAATACTATGGAAGAAACCTCTTTGTTTTTAACTGTGAACCTTGGTAGAAAGGGAATTAGGATACCTGGTGTTAAAATCTCCTCAAATCCCTCAAAGCTTTAACTGAAGATCTAATGCTTTAGCTGGTACACTGGAGTTTGCTTAGCTGATACAAATCATACTTCCAGGAAAATTTGTACATTATACTCCCAGATGTCAGCCAGATGATACAAGGATATTTTGGCTTGGAACCTTCTTTTCTCCTTTTCTGTTTTGCTTAAGAAGAAAAGAATTGCTTGTATGTTGTTTACAAAGATTTCAGCATGATGACTGCTATTTTAGCCACTAACACAAACAACCTTGACAATCAGAATGCATTTTTTTCATCCTTCTTCATCCAGACAAGTAAGCACTCATCAATTACAATCCCATACATGAAATACAAATTTAGCAGTACAGAAATGAAAACTAAAGCAATTTGTACCTTTACTATTCCAAGGGGATTCATTCTTGCTCTGTTTACTATGAAATATTTCCTCTCCTAAAATCAAAGTTACATCAATGTCACCAACCTTACGTTGAATCATAGTAAGAAGATGATATCCTGGCATTCTTGGCATCATCTCCTCATTATTGAACTTTCTAGTTAGCATGTGTTTTAAAACCATGCTCAAGCATTTGTTTTCCTCTAGGCTGCAGTCAAGTTTGATGTATTTGAGTTGATATCAAATTTAACACTAAAAAGTGCATTTTAGAAAACCTGATTTTTAATTGTTGTCCATTAAACAAATTAACTTAATCAGCAAAATATGTAAAATGTTTTTTTTACCAACTACATAATATTTCTTAATAATAGCTGAGTCATGACACTAACAAGCTGAAATGCAAAAGCATATATGAGTGTCTATGGAAGCATAGGTTTCTGTCCACCTTTTCATGAGCAGCTGGGGAAACAGAAAGACATTTCTGACCAAACAATCCTATGTAACTTCCAGCTCTTATCCTTGTTTTGTTTCGGAAACCACCAGAATTAATATGGGTGTTCATTCTTCTGCTGCACAGGTCTGTCATTTTCCCTATTTATAAAGTTATTCGTCCCTGCAACATAGCATTTCACACACCTGGATGTACACACACACACACACACACACATACGTACACAGACACATGCTGATCACAGTACATTGTAAATTAGCAGGGTAAGTAAAGGAAGAGAGCTCTGTGTCTTGCTGGGTCTTGAAGGAAACCATGTCACATGAAATGTAATGGAAATGCTATAAATGGCACACCTCAATCCCCTGCACATCTAAAGGTACTCACTCTCTTCACTGCTGGGGTGCACACTTGAGTGTATGGGTGCAGTTATACCGAGCCTCTCAACACTTCCCTGTGTCCAAGACAAAAACATTATCACTCTGCTGCCCAACCCACATGTCTTAATACACTTCTGCAACTCCAAACCGACTCCAGAACAGTGAATAAGCCACTCAGGATTTAGGCTTATTTAAATGAAGATTGCAGAGTTGCTTGTGCACCCTTTCTCCCACAAACCTCTTCGAGGCTATTCCACTGCTCCCCTTGTCTTTTAAAACTCTCCTCCTAGTGATGATTGAAAATGTAGGTGACTAAGCTCCAATTTTACTGATTGGTGTTGCCCCTTATTTCCATTCTTCTCTTTGGTCTGCTCCATCATCTCTCATCATCATCTCTCTCTTGTCTTCTGCTCAAACTGCCTGTAACAGGGATCAGCTTTGGGCTTATCTGACACAAGCCAAATGCAATGGAGCTCTGCAACATCGCTAGGCTGCCCAGGCCATGCTCATCCTTCTTTATTTTAGGGAGTAATGTCAATGCCTAGTTTGGGAATGTGTCCACACTGCTATCTCCATTGAGGTGAAAGCAGCATTTTGTCAAGACAACTAAGCCTCACTAATATCTGGAGAGGTTTTAAGGTTCTTCTCTCACTCCTTGGTCTAGAGAAGAAACCTAGAGCAGATACGCCTCACACAGCATCATAAACTAGTTGGAATACCCGGAGGCTTATGTAACAAATATAAAAACCTCCATGTACCATATTACAATCCACAACAACCACCTTCCCTGTGCAGGGCTCAATAGCACAGCAACACTAATTTTGTGTGATGAGCTGGCATGGAATTATCATCCTCATTTGCCTTGAACATGAGAATTTAAATCCAAACCCTAATGGGCTTTTTCATACAGTATTTCAAATTGGTCTGTTTAGATGGGAAAGTCAGAATAACTGCATCAGTTCCTAGGATATTTGGCTGGACCTGATGTCTCTATTTTTGAGCATATGGTTTATTGAATTGTAATACTTTTCAAGATAATTCTGACTGCCCTATTCTGAAGGATTTGTATTCTCAAGTAGAACATGCACAAGAATAAAGATTTTGATTGCAGCTTTAATATCAAAGTAATATGTTTCAATTGACTAAGCAGGCCACTAACAATTTAGATAAAGGGATGCAGTATAACAATTAATGAGCTATACACAAATTCCTCATTGTTCATTAACCCTTCAGAAGCTGTGTATTTGCATATAGCCCATGTCTTCCCTTCATTTTGTTCACATTCCAAAAGATCTCAAAGAGTTCTCAAAATGTGTTGCTAACAGGTTGTTTTAATGTATGGTAAGTTATATGCATACACATTATGAAATAATATGTATAAAGCTGTGGTAATGGTCCTAACAGAGGTAGCGAAATTTACTGTAATTTCTACAGGGTAAAATTTTAGTTAAAATCCATTACAAAATCAGCTGTCTCAAGCAGAGCTGGGTTTGCAAGATCCTGGGGCAAAACTCTACTTGAAAGAGCCGCAGGATAGGAAAGCTTTCAGGGAATGGGTTGACCATGCCCCTACTCTTGAATTCAGCCCCAGCAAAAATGGAAACAACCCAAGGCTTACTCTCTTTGTGCATGCAATATTTTTCTTTAGCAGCTTGGCAAACACCTCATGCTATTGTTGCACATATTGCAGCAACTGGTATGATCTGGAGAGGTCCGGATCCAGCAGTCACATGGTTTCATGAAAACCATTGCTTTTCTCATGTAGTCCTGTGACCTTGGGTGTTGTGGTAAAATGAATGGAACTATTAACCCTGAAAAACATAAAAATCCAAATTATTTATTCCCTCTTGTTTTCTTGACTTTGCCAGGACTTCTTCATGAGGTCCTTGGTCTGGGAGCATTAAAGTCTGTTACCACATCTGTTTGTCCCTTTGGACGTTCTCTTTTCTCCCTATTCTTTTGGCTTTGTTTGTGTATTTGTTTGATTATTTGACAGAGTAGTTTAGGTTGGAAATGGTGTATATATACATAGATGTATATTAGCTGGAGTAGATAAGAGTATTTCTACTGGTGACAGGGGAAATATAGCACAGTAGGCTACAACTTAGAACTTTTCATTACTGAATTTGACATTCAGGTGACCTACACAAAAATGACACAAAATTATCATTCTTGTTTTACAAATGGGGAGCAGAGATGTGAGGTATATTAAAGAGGTTTTCCCAAGGACACACTGTGAGTCTTGAACGGAGTCAGAGCCCAAGCACAGGGCTCCAGGAGGCCATCCCAGCATCCCATCCTCCTGGCAACTGAAAACACTAAAAGGTCATAAAAGTGTGTCAGACGACGGAGTGAATCATGTCCGTAATTCATTCATTTGAGCTTTGTTTTCATTCATAAACTCATCAAAGATCAGAGCCCCTGAAGTGACTTATAGTCCTGTCTTCACCGAAAAGCTGTTTGTTAATCTCAAACGGACCTTTGCCTTTATGGCTATGCAGTGGGTGCAGTTAATATACTTTCATTTCCTTTTTTATTGTTAGATCAGATATTAATGATGTCTGCTGTATTCCCAGCTCTGCCAATAGGCTGGGGTTACACCACAACCATAAGGAATACCTGTACACACCAGTATCCCACCTGCATAGTAAATAGATTGCCTTTTCCACAATGCTTATGCAAACATATCTCCAAACCCATGGCAGTCAGTAATTAAAGGTCTTTCAAATTAAATGGATTTTGGATCAACTCCACTCTTCCTAGTCCTGAATCACCAACCTATGTATTGAATAGACCAATATTACTTAATATTCACATACAGATTTGAAGTAGCCTCTTTTAGCTCTTCATCTGAGCCTAAGCAAGTTGAGAGTGGAGGAGTCTACAGGACAGGAGCTAGTTTTCTCTTCCCCATGGAGCAGAGCAGTCCAAGAAGAGATGCTTTGTGGCTGTGGCTTCATCATAGCTCATGGACAAGGTAGCAATCCTTCTGCAAACTAAAGGTTCATCCCATGCAAGATTTTTAATTTTTCCTTAGACAAAGAAGGAAAGTTCTGCATTCACAAAGGAACAGACTCCCTTGCTCTGAGTAGCACTTTGTGACTAGTCTCTGCTATGGTAAAGGTACAGAATATATCCTTAAAAATAAGTACTTTCTCATAAAAGGTAAGATCCTTGACATCTTGGTTTCAAAGCATTTCTAGTTGCTGTTTAAGGAAATTAATGCACGAGGTTTGCATTATCACAAGAGACTGTGGTCGTGCAGATTCCTGTGGCTTTCTGATATGGGTTCTTGGTAGATACTCAGTTGTTTCATATAACATTTGTAGGTATAGCACATATTTAACTATTATCAAAGCTCACCAGTACCATGAAATTACAAATTTTAAGTTCAAAATGTTTGTATACAACTAAACTAATTCAAGGTGGACAGTAACAATATTCAAGGTACAAGCAAACACAAAAGGAGACAGACAAAAAATAACCCATCATTTTAGAGCTGGGGCTCTTGACTACTTTGGAAAAAGGATTTCAGAAAAAATCCTACTCTGCATTTTCTCCCCTGGTACATCAAAGTTAAAAATCAAATCAATACCATCTTAGTATTAGATGGTGGTGACAGCATGCGGACATCAGTGTTGTAATTAAAAAGCCATTCAGCTCAGTTGGTAAAATGTAATTTTAGCTGTAGTCACTGGCTGTTTCTAAGCAATCTATTTACCCCAAAACGTCCTCAGGCATGGACTGAAGAGTGTGAAATGATCGAGTTTTAGTTATCCTCATACATAACAAATTTCAATTATAATTCCTACTGTAAAAAATGTTATAATAATATTATGCTGAAGTCCCTATGCTAGCTGACACCAGGGATAGAAGAGGAGGAAGAAACTTTCTCTGTTTTACCACTTCCATTAGTCTCATTTTGCATGGGACTTCCTCCCTGAGCCTGCAGAGGAACTAATCCCAGCTGGTGACTGAGGCAACACCCTGTGCTGCTTCGGTCCATGGCCGACACCAAGAGACCATCCTGGAAAGTGTTGCTGTGAGATTTCCCCCTGCTCTGACAAGGACAGTCAGGGGAATGTCCCTCATTGCTTAAAGACTGGCAGAGCTCTGGCTTCAGATGCTGCTCACAGGAAAAGCTTAGGGCCACTCATTAAAGTAGAAGCTAAATTAATGGTAAGCAAGATTAAGTAAAATGCACATAGCATTTAACTTTCTAAGCTAAAACTATCAGCCAACTAAACCAAATAGCATGCCTGAATTAAATATTAAGCTTATTTACAGATAAGAAAACTAAGGCAGAAAATCAAAAGCCGGTTTTGAGGATAGTACTTCAAGACAGTCCTACAATCATCATTTCTTTTGGGTTAAATGATTTCTTTTTAAAATGTTGTGTGCCCATAAGCAACTTTGTCACAGTTGTAGATAATTTGATATTCTGCTGCACATTATGAAATCCACAGAGATGGACCTGTCCTCAATGCCACAGGCGTGCCTGCATCCACAACCCCATCCATATCCATATCCCCATCTGTAACTCCTTCACTGGCTGCACATCTCCTTGCTCCTCTGGCTTCTTGCCAGCTCCCAGGGTCCCTTCCACTGTATCACACTGCCATGGACTTATCCTGGAGGGAGCCACCTTGATGGTTAAAAGCAAGTGCTGCTTCAGGACCCATGGACTGTCCTTCTGTTCTCAGCAGTCCAGGGCTATAGGATACTCTTCCTCATCAATGACAGCAAAATCTGTTATACCAACACTTAAAAGTGAGGGTGTACAGGCTTTTGGAATGGTTTATAAACATATTCCAGAGTCTGACAACTTCTGCTAGTCTTCAGGAAGTCTGTGGCTGTGTTAAGTTGTAGCTGCCAAGGGTTTCACAACTCACCTCCATGCACCCCAGGCCAGGAGACTGGTTTTGAAAGGCATCAGTCTGATGAAACCAGAAGCTGTCAGAGACTTGGAAGTTCAGGAGGTCTCCAAACCACAACTTGGACTGGTCGGCACAGAGAAGGAAAGTGCAGTAGTAAAAGCAGTAATTTCTGGTAAATATGGAATAAAAGTTTCTTTTTTTCCAGGAAAGGCAGAAATAAAAGTAGAAGCAGAGAGATAATATATTTGCTTAATTCTGTGCTAGACCTTACAGAAAAAATAGATGTTCAGATAAAAAGACAAATCACACTGCAATATGCAGTGCAAATGCATATGCAACTTGTCATTTCCTACTCTCTATTCTTGTCATAGTAGTTATTATTCTCTCACCTTTGCTCTGTGAGCCTGGCACTACCAAAAGCAGTGTTGGGAAGCTAGGAATACCACATGTGTTACAAGGCAGATGGTTTGAAGTATGGCCACATAAACTGTAGTGTCGGATAAAAAGGTTAGAACCATTTTCCTGATTCTCAGTTTCATCAGTGCCCTCAGACTCGAGCTGATGTGTGATGCAATGAGCTGAATGGGCCAAGTCTTACAGAACAGAGGTTTCCATCCCTTTTGGCTGCTGTAGGATGCGGGTTATTGTATGCTGCCTCTTATGCTGACCTGTGCATGTCAAAAAGTGAAAACAGTGTGCCCTAATCTGGCATGCAAATCTCCTGTTCCTGCAGCAGAGAGGGGGCACCAGGCAAACAACAGCAATAAAGCAAATTTTCTTAGTTTCTCACAGCCTCTCTCTGCAGAACTCTTTCCTGCTTGGGGGGAGTTGCTGCACTGTAGCATCCTTCAAAGGGAGGTCAGCTTGCAGAAACACACATACAATTACTGGCCTGTCTCTGCTGCTTCTCTTTAGCTAGTCAAGTCAAGTCCCTAACAACTAACTGGCATTTTTTTCCCATCCTCGAAAATTGCCACAGCTGCTCTGTTTGCTTTGCATGTATGTTTCCTTCTTGTGACTGCTCAGAAGGTCTACCAAAATGGGGGACCTTTTGCCATGTCTGTCACAGTTTGCCATGGCCAAGCTAACTGAAACCTCAGAAGAAATGTTCCCATGTGTATGAAAAAAATCACAATTTTATCACTGTTTGCATGGCCAGGTTAAAATTTGGGGGCAAAGCTGCTTGGATTTTCTTGCAGCTGCTGACACAGAGAAGTGACCAGAGACTGGGGCCCTCATTGTCTCTGATTTGCATCAGAGGCAAAATGAACCCGGAGAGGAGAGGCCGTGTTCAGACAACACTCACACACATCCCAAGGGAAGGGTGAAATGATGGAGGAATACAATGATGTTTTCTGAAGCATGGTAAATGGGAGAGAAAAGGAAAGGGAAGGGTTAGAGAGAGCTCATAAGGATGACTGAGATGCAAACAGACCACCCTGGTGGCTTTTGGGGAGGGCAAAAAGCCTCCATCAGCCTTTAGGTGTAGTACAGTGTCCAGCCTGTCAAACTGCCTTATTTTGGGGTACACATCTCATTCATTTCCTGCAAGGCAGCAAGGACAAGAGGAGTCCTGGAATGCTCCAAATGCCCCCTTTTGCTGTCCTCTGAGCAGAATATCCATTAGCTTCCCATCTGCATTGCTTCATGTGGTCTTAAAGGCACAAATTTATCTGTGCAACATTTATTTTTAGGTTTTTAAAAGATTCTAGCTTACTGTATTGACATATAGTGATCACTACTTTTCCCTGCTGTCAATAGTTAAAACAACATTAATTGACATTGGATTTATATTCATGGTATGCTTCTGGAGCAATTCATTAAGATTTCCAGGCTTACTGCCATAAAAACCAAATATGGACTAAAGTAGATCCCATACACAGTCCTGTAGGACCCCTGTGATGCAGAGGAAGGGCTCCTCACCACAAAATGACCAGTTCCTTACTCATTAACCACATGTGCCTATTTATTCAAAATTAAGAGCAAAATGTGTTCCTCACCCTTTCCTAGACGCCTTCTTCATTGCTGTGTACAACATTCAGCTGAACAAGCTGTTAAGTGGGAAAAAGAGTAGGAGGTGACCAGCTTTCCCTTCATCCTTTCAACTAGTGAGCAAAACAGCACACAGTAACTATCAGGGGGAGCACATATTTTTTAGTAGCCTGCAGGCTAAACATCCCTCCTCCATCTACCTGTCTATCTTCCCAAAGCACATTGCACTGTCACTCCAAAAGTGCTCAGAATATACAGAAAGAGCTCCCAGGAAAGCCCGAGGAGCAGAACTCAACCTGGCTCTTCCAGGATAGCTAGATGAATATCAGTATTTCCTTTTTTTTTGCCCATAAATATGAGCAAAAAGATCATTTTATCACTGCAGCAGGCAATGCAATATTTCTCAAGACTGAAGGATCCTAAGCTATCAAATACCTAAACTATAGATTGCTGATATTCAGCAGAGTATAATAGGGCTTTTGCACTGGTTTTATACTGCTGCCTAGACATCCCCTTCTGGCCACTGTTTGGCACAGGTACTCAATCAGGTGGCTCTTTGGTCTGACTTGATGCTAGGAAGTTCTCTAAGAACTTAAATGATTTCCAGACCTCTGAAACACCTTAATATTGGTGAGCCTTCTATGACAAGCCTTGCAGCATGATGAGGATATGGTCTAATGTGCTCACAGAGTCCAAGGTCTGGTGCCTAGGACACAGAATATCTGTATTAATAAAATCAGTACACTTTGGATACATTTTTGTGGGTGAATCAAACATGTCCAGGATTGTTTTCTGGCCAAGTGGCCTGGAACAGCTTGAATCCTTATATACACAGACTGCCTAATGGGAATGGTCTCTGGACTGACCTAACTTCTGTAGCATGTCCAGGAATTGTGAGAGCACTAGTAGGACTGGACAAACTGTGCCAAGGACCCTTCTAGCAATTTAATGGTTCAGACAATCAAGTTTCAGTGCCAGAGGATTTTCATTTGAGTTGTTTAATTTACTTGGGTGCATTAGCCTTAGGGAATCCTAAAGTCTAAGCTCATTGATAGCCTTCTATATATCATCTACGGTTATTAGCAAGAGTAATAGCAGTTTCTTGACAGATGTACATATCTTCCTTACACCAGCTTTGAAATGGTCTGCTCTGAAGGAACAATCAGGAGTGGCAAGTTTCCAGGTAGTCCTGTCTACTGCCAGTCAGCCTAGGTCTGAAGCTCTATTGTCTCAGTCCCTGCCAGTTGGATAAGCCTAAAAGCACCAAATGAAATTGTTCATAGAAAGAAATAGGTCAGCAACCTTCACAGCTTTCCCTCCTTAATACTTTGGTTCAGAGCATGGGTGTCCATATGTTTGCAGTGACCTGCTTGTGGCTGGCACCCTGGCCATCTTTCCTCCAGGGTGTCCGATCCTGCCCTGGAAGTGGTGCTGGCTGCTGAGAGCAGAGGGATGTTGGGATGAACTAGGACAACTAAGGAAGCTGTATTTTTTGACACTAAAATTCCTCTGGCTTTTAGAGACATGAAAATCTCACAAAAAAAGCATCATGAACCACCCAATGAAATGGGAATTTTTATTGTGGAGCTAGCAAGAACACTGCTCTGCACTGAGTTTCTATCTCTGCTCCTTAACAGCTGAGTGTGTGCTGTTTTACCATTCTTTTAGCAGATGGCAAAGGCACTTAATCTGAAACAGCAGGAATTCTCTCTGAAACAAATACAAACATTTCCTGCAGAACACAACATGATGTAAAACTGGTGGCCAGGGTGGTTTTCTAGTGATGTGTTCCCAGGCCCTCTGAGTAAGCAGTATGTGCAGACATGCAGCTCCAGAGTCCTACACCATGGTGAGTAGTGGGAAGCCTCCACAGCAGAGTCACCATGTGGGGAGCACTCTGCTGCAGGAACTCCATTGTGGGTGCCATCTGTAGCACATAACCAGGCACAATCCTGCATTTTGGACTGGTCCATGTCTCAGAGAAGTAAGATGGGAATCTTTTCAGTTGACTTTGGGGCAGTAGTGTCAGGCAGGCTCTCACCCCATGAATGCATGAACAGAAGGTCTCCAAGTCATGGTGGGAGCACAGGAAATCACTGGATGGCCATTATTTTCTTTATAATTGAGACAGATTAGACACAGCATGCTCTGTTGTTTGCAACTGCACATTTCCATCTCTTTCCCAGCTTTGGCTGAGCAGAGACAACGTCCAGCTCAGCAGCAGCAGCCGGACTTGCACTCTGATGTAGGATACTTGCATAATGTCATGCATTCTCTTCTCTTCTCCTCCCTCACCTCACTGGGGATCTCTTGTGATAAAAACAGTAAAAGGCTCTTGATTTATTTTGCTGACTAGAAAATTTCATTATATTGATTCAGCTCATGAAAGCCCCACAAGGAAATGGAAAATAGCCCATTATTTTTAATTTCCAATTGGAAAAGTTACAACACATTTCTATTTATGATGTGCATGGGTTTTTTTTCTTTTTTGTTTTTTTTTTTTTACTCTAAATCATCAAATTCAGCACTTATTTTTAGAACAGTCTATTTCCATCATTAAGGAAAGACTAAGGTTTGAACTTGTGTTTCTCTGTATCACAAGCTGCTGAGGTTCAAAGAGATTATTCATATATATATTTTGCACAGAGTTGGTGAGGAGGTGAAACTGCCAAATATCCTGAACTTCTCTATTTTGGGAAAAATGGTGGGCTAGGATGATCTTATAAAATACATTCACGGCTTAAATTGAACAATTTAACACTCTGAAGCTTAAGTAAAAAATTAATAGAAGGCAAATCTTTGAAGTGGTGGCATGTGTGTAAGCCTCTTGTCCCCTGCAGCCAAAAAAAAAAGTCATCAAGGCTGCAGACAAGCAGCATTAAGCACTTGAATTCTCCATAAAAATATTTGTGATGTAGAGCAATTATTTGTTTCTGATATTAGAGGAAAGTTGCTAAAATGTGTTTATTTTGCCTCTCTCTGTACAATATCCTTTGGAATATGCGCTTTACATGACTTGTCCCTCATGATAGATTCATCTTTTGTGGTGCAATCATATACCCCCATGCACGTTCACACGTGTACATATGTATTTATACACACTCACAAAGAACAAATAAACTAGATGACCAGAAATTCTCGGCATGCACTCTGTTATTTCTATGTTGCTCTTGCTTGAAGCATATTTAACATTTTACTTGACTGGAAAACTTAGTAAGGTAGATGGATTAAGAAAAAAAAAAAGCCAAAGGTTGAAAGGATGAATAGCTTAGAGAATAAAGCATTGGGCACTTACAGTACTGCTGGCACTGAATGCAAGGAATCAGTCCTGCAGACCTCAAAAGGGTGAGGAATGAAACTCAAACACACCCGGTTTGGTCAGTCCCGAAAACCTAACCAAACAAAGACATCCCAAACCTGCAGCTTGGGTTAAAGAGCTAAGACACTAATCCAGTACAAAGGGCTTTATTCAGACTGTTTACCCTTTTGTATGTATGTATATACAATCAAAACTAATTTTTTTTCAGACCCTGATGTGAACCAGTGCTCTATACAAATCTGTGGGGAGAAAGTCCAGCAAGTTATTTCACTGACAAAAGTGGCCTTTATGCTGCTTCAAAAGTGGCCTTTACTCTTTGCAAAGTTCCTTTAGAATAAGGTCTGTGAGGAATTTTTTGGAAAACAGAGCTACTTTACAGTATTTTCTCTGCATTGACTCTTTAAACATACTAAATCTGTGCTTTGTTAACTCAGCATTCAAATGTAGAGAAATCCAAAGAGCAGGTCAACTTTCTGTCCCTAACGACAGCTTTCCCTCTCAACCGGCCAATGGCCTGGTCACACAACCTAACCTCCTGCCCTGGAAGATTTATCATCAGCTTTGCATATGTCCTTGTCTCTTTGAACTAAATGGGGCTGCCCAACATGCCCTAAAATCTAGTGCCTGTGTGTGCCTTTGCTCGACTGAACCCTGAAGAGTTATTAGTGCCAAAACCTAATTGTGGACTTTTTGCTCTTGATAGTGTACCCAAAATTTAGCGTAGCATGTGTCTTGCTATCTTGATTAAACTGCAGGCTCTTCAGGGAATGAGCCACCTTTTATTCTCTGTAGTTTTCAGAGCACCAGACTCTAACTTCAGATGGGGCCCTTAGGTGTTACCATGATATGGATGAATAAAAGACAATTTAAAACAGCGCCACCAAACAAAATGAAAAATTTGAAAGGTAATAAATAAAGCTAATTTAACCCATCTGAAAACAACTGATTAAACCAGCAATCAGATCAGAAATAAGGTAAAAAATGGAAATGTTTCCATAAATATTTTCTACCTTTCTCAGTGGAGCAATGCAAAGACAATGTATCACTCATCCCTGCACAAACCTTGCCTTGATTTATTGCTTCATAAATAAAAAAAAAGGACAACCTCTGTGATTTTTGTTGCAAAGTGTTTTTGCAACACTTCTCAAGAGAAATCCATGCCTACACTAACAAACCTTACATATATCTCCTTAACCGGTAAAAATACAAACTTCAGGAGTTTCTAGAAGCTAGAAATGGAGCAAACAACACATGGATCTAAACCTTCTGCTTCTTGTCTGTGGATATTAAGTATATTGCTGTGAATATAGAGCTGAAAGACTATTCAGATGCAAGAAGGCAATACTCAATTTCTCCTCCCAAAGACAGTTTCTTTGTCAGAATTAGAGGAATTCTAAAGGGCTTTTCACTTGCACAAAAAGCCGCCTGCCAGCAATGATCATGGTTAAACAAAAAGCATGTCCAATAGAGCAAGCCACTCGTGACTATCATTTGCAACCCAGGTACTGGGAGCAAACGCTGGCTGCATACTTTGATCTAAATATACCCCAATTAAGGTTTGACTGATTATCTGTGCTCACAGAGTGGAGGTAGGCAAATTTAACAAATGGCAATGAGGAAACTTGGGTTTATGGAGTAATTTAACAAAGGCAACATAATGGCAATAACACAGGAGCAGCAGACCACCTGCTCCTCGGCTGGGTTCGCTTTCTCATGGACCTGTCACACTGTAGAGCTCCTCACACAAATAAAACAAGAAATAAGTAATTCTCCTGGAGAGCAATTGTTTAACCACCAGTCCTGAAATACACTCTGATGGAAACTGATATTCAGTGACATTTTTTAAACCTGTTTGAGGAAATCAAAGGTCTCATTGATTACAGCAGAGGCTTTAACCAAAACAAGTGTGAGAACAACTAACATTTCTCACTGTGAGAACTACATGTGGGTTTTGCCAAAAAGCTATAAGTGTAGGAGAATATCTTCATGAAAACAGCCTACAGGAAATAATGGAAAATATTAGCTTTTCTTTAAGCTCTTTTGTATCACAATTTAAAACATTTCTCAGAGATTCAGATCTTTGTTATTTTGGTAAGTTAGAATCCTAATTTTTTTTTTTGCTGTTTTGGTATTATTGACATATTTAGTCTCTACTGAGCAACAGAGTGAAATGTTGAAGTAAGAAGTACAATAATACATCTTAAAAAAAAAATCAGGTTGTGTCATGAGATTGATACCAATGGATTTAGAAAATAAAACTGCAATATGAAGTATCTTTCTTGTTTTGGTGGATGAGGAAAGAGGCTAAAACATAATGGAATTGTGGTATAACTAGACAGAAGGCTCTGCAAACACTGTTATCAAGAAGCTATTTTACATTTGTGAAGGAAAAATGGAGAAAAAAAATCACAGTCACTAATACTTGCTCAAAAGACTAAAAGACTGTTAAGATGGGATATTTTCCCAGAACATTTGGCCTGGATTCTAAGGGACTAATTTTACTTTCAGGTGACCTATGGATGTGAGTCAGCACCTTGGGTAAACATTTGAAAACAGATGCCGATGCACCATTTGTTCCTTGCCTCTTGACACTGATATAAATGACAATTAATATGCACATCTGAACATGCATACTCACTGTGGGACTGCAGACACTAGAGACCTTTGCTTCATTGTCATAATGTGTTTTTTCCCATGAGTAAATTTATTGCTACTTCTTTCAGCTCTCACAACTGAGCATTGTTAAAAATAGAAAAGAAAAAAAGAAAAAATATTACTCAGACACAGTTGGTGAGAAATCTTAAAGTTTTGATTACAAAGATGTTGACACAGATGTTGGGAGAGTCTGCAAAATGGATTTCCTGGACAGAGTAAGCAGAGTAAGGATTTAACGCACCTCACTGCAGAAGTCTTAAACATGGATATCCTAACCACTCTGTTCTTTCTTCACTGTGGGTAGAAACAAAAAGTCTTTTCAGAGAACCATTTGCTTTAGGTTTTTTAGCTATGCTGCTCAAATTGCCTCTAGAGGGGCCTATTTTCCTCCATTACAATGAAAGTCTAAATTGAGGAGCTTCAGTTGAGATGACTAATTCCTATGCATCTGCTTTAGGGTAGATCTTCTCTTCCAAATATCCGTGGAGCTTTCTTGCATGTCAGGCAGACTCTATTTGGTGCATGCTGGGGTACTGATTGCTTCAGAGAAATCTGGACATGAAGGTAAAAGAGACAGCTCCCAAACTTATTAACAAATTATGAGAAAAAAAAAAGAAAAGCAATCTGTTTGGAATGGACCTGGCTGTGAGAGGTTCAGGTCTAGATCTGGATCTGGACTTTGGAATACAACAGCCACTGGAAAAAAGTGAGGGACAAAATTTGGATCAGGGTCGGCACTGCTCTGCCTGTGTTCACAAAATGTCTTGGGTCAGTGCCTGGCACTAAGTGCCACATGCAGCAAAATGCCTACACACTGTGGAACAGGGTCAGGGTCATCTGTCAGCATAAATTCACAATTTCTTCTATTTATCACCTCCTGTCACAATTGGAATATTACTTTAAGGCAGCAGAGATTTGGGGTGTATGCCTGTTAATCTTTACTGTGAAAATGTTCCTGATAGTCCTCTTACTATCAAGATGTAATGCTGCTGATTAAATTACAAATGACACACTACATCAATTCTTATTAGAGATGCTCAGGTCTCTGAGTATGTACACTCATGTGGCTGATACCCCTCTTGCCCATTTCTCACACCATTCGACCCAGCAATTATCAGCAAAGATTTCAGACCAGACTTGAGGTAGTCATGCATTTCACTGTCAATCAAGGGTTTTATTTTTTTTGGCAATGTTTATGTGATATCAGGGGTCAGAGGTTTTTAACCCTACTTCCCCTGGTGAACTATTACAATCCTCTGTTGGGTTCTGCTGGGAAAGGAACACATCCTATTATGCTGCTATCAATTCTTCATCTTGTAGCATCACTTCACAATTCACAGATATGATATCATTAAGGCTGGAATTCTACCGTATGTTGAACCCTTTGTTTATTTCAATAAGACCTGAAAGGTCTTGGGACTAGTCTTCAGATGTGATGAGACCTGTCAAAAATGACCTCACCAGTTTTCATGTACTAAAAATATTTTATTGCTTAATGATAATTTAAGGCTGTACTAGATAAAACTTGTTCTGATATGACTGTCTGAGAAAGGAGATTATCTTTTGCAAACAGTTGTCTTTCATCCTTTTTACCCAAAACGCAAACACATTTGGCTGAAATCTGAAAATGCTTTATTTTTTAATGCAGTAGTTCAAATTTTCCAATATGATAAGGGAGAACTTTCTGTGGGGGAATGAAAAAAAGAAGTTATGAAATAATGAGGTTGTTCAGTGACAAAAATCCACTCTGGTGGAAAATGCCTGACCAGACTATTTCTTTACAACTATCCAAGCTCTACACATGTACTTTATGAAAACTTTATAAGTCCTGCATAACCTCTGTAAGTGGATAAACTGAGAAATGTAACATGATAGTTACTGAAAATGACATCTCAGCTATTCTGGTTTTATAGATGGTTTGGGATTTTTATATATACATGATACTTTAATAATAATAATAATAACAATAACAACAACAACAACAACAACAACAACAGCCCCTTTATTTTTTTTTCTACCAAGTCACAAAATGATGAGAACACAAAGTTCCCCTCAGTATAATTCTCCAGCACAAACTTGGCAAAAATTTTCAAGAAGTGCTGTGGCAGCAGACCTGAGAAAATGAAACAGATACAATTGTTGACAAAAGTAATGGTACTCTTAATAGCATAATAAATAGAAGCCACCAAAGCATTTTGACTTATAAAAGAGTGGCTCCTTTGGATAAAATTCACTTACATACATGTAAGTCAGACTGGATTTTTAGTATGACACTGCAGAGGCACAAGGGCACTGACATAGTCCTAGAGTCACCTTTTAATAAGTGAGGTGTTAGGGGGCTGGGCAACCCATAGGGGTGATACAGAGCCACTTGCTTCCAGGTCACTGCTTTGAATCTGGCCTCGGCTGATGCCAGCTGAGAGCCGTAACTCTTTGACGCCTGCTTGGTGGTCTTGAAAACTTCTTCTTTGAGTTCAGCATGAGTGGGTGCTTGCTGCACTGGCAAGCCCTGTCACGGTGGCAGGAATGGTATGGGGACTGTGAGGCTGGGCCTGGCGGTCTGTGCACAATGGGATGGGCAGGGGACATTGCTCCTGTGTCCGGAACTCTGTGCATAGGCTGCTAGTGCAGCCTCATTGGCAAAGAAGCTCCCTGCAGAACACCAGTCTTGAGGACATAGAGTGTTTTATTCTGCATGGCTGTTCTCAACATCATCCTTGAAAAGTTTTTAGTACGTGTGCTAGTACTAAAATATTTTTATTTTAGAGCAGGTCATTCTTATGCCATCTTAGGTCTATCCCCCCACCTCCCATACCATGTAACACCTGGGAGCTCAAAAGCAAACTCCTAAAACAGCATAACATTTTCTAGCTATTCATTTATTTGCTACACTTACTTTCTAATGGAGTGTGTGCAACATCATATTTAAAACATGACCTTAGAAACTTAAAAACACATCCATTTTTCCCAAAGAATATACAGCTGCCAGAGAAAAGGGGACATTCAGTAAACTGCATGTCACTATCAGCTATTGATAGCCAGTGATTTGTTCTGAATCCAAAGGCTAAACCAACCCTCATGCTGCTGTATGTCAGATGCAATTGGTCCAAAGTCAAAGTTTTACAGCTCAGACAGGGCGCACTTTATCCTTCAGGCTGCTACTTAAGATAGCCATGACCCTGAGGAGAACCAGTCAACAAAACAGACAGACAAGAGGATGTGATTTGTATGCATCCCTGAGCCCGCTCAAATCACCTCTGACCTTCAGGTCAGGCTGCAAATGACAGCAGAGTGCATGCACCTGATCAGACAGCACATTCTCATTAGAAAGCCTGGGAAAAGGGGGCAGCTACACTGTGTTTACTCATAGACCAAATGCAATCTACCCAGGAAATGAGAAGAAAAAAGATCAATTTAGCTCAACAGAAGGATGTGAGCAACATGTAAGTAAGTTATGAAATTCCATCTCAAACTGCTTATTCTTATAAACCCAGATGGGAGCTCTCTGCCTGGGTGAGTCACCAAGAAGACAGGTTAGCAACGAAAAATGGGTATTTATTTGCTGCAGAATGCCATGCCAGAAGTTTTTGCTGGGGTGCATAACTTCTAATAGACTGAGATACACAATCAAAGGCATTTATAGGCTTGATTTGCTGCTGGTACTGGTTGATCATCAGTGCAGTTTGCTGATTTGATAGTTGTACAGTTGTTGCTGTTAATTTACATCAGCAGTATTACATTTACCCAGTAGAGAGTGCTGGATTTATCCAGCAGAAGGGCAGTGTCCACATGGAAATCCAGGCTATCCTAAATTTGGTTGTTTGCATATGGGAGCCTGTCAAGCTATTGGAGAGATCAAAATAATGTTTTTTCTGCCAGGCCTCTAGAGGTAATCCATGCTGAGGTTTTAGTTTTGGACAATTTCCAGCACATTTGGAGTGAGTCTGAGATTTGAAGGGTGAGTGTGTTTGGTGACTCTATTACTTTGTGCAGAGACTAAGGACCACTCTTCATTGGTTCTCCAAGTTGGCATTACATTTCTTATAAATTTCATCTGGCATTAGACTGAAGGCTGCAGTGCTGCCATGATCCATCTATGCTAAACAGGCCTGCCGATGGCAGCCAGGGACCTGTGGCACGGGTACGCGGCATCGCTCGTGCAGACACTAAGGAAATGTGACTTGTGCCTCCACTTGTCAGGGGCTGCAAGGGCTGCTCTGGCCTTGGTGTCAGGTCAGACCTGGGGCTATATGGGGATCGTGCTGCCCACCTATTGCCTCCGTCTGAATAGAGATCAGCTCAGCGTGCCACTCATCTGACTCAGCCATTTCTGCTTCCAGCCCCCACCGTGCCACTGCCCTGCTCAGTCCCACTTCTCTGCCCAGGCACGAGACACAGCATTGATTATGCCAGGCAAGAATTCCTGTGCAGTCTGATCACAAACCAACCACAGCATGGAGGCTAAACCCCTCCTGTGCAATCCTTGACAACAGCAAATTTAGAGAGTCATTCTGGAGCCAATCTATCTCTAGGACACCCTAGAAGAGTACTACTGATAGGCTTCCTAAGTGTCCTGTGAAGTTGCTAGCGAAGAGGTCAGTATCATGACCTACAACTTCTCCCTTCTGAGAATAAAACTGAATGGTTTTATCCAGTAATGAATGATGCTCCTTGCTAGACATGAGTTTTGGCCATAAACAGAAGAAGTATAATTCCTGTGAATTAAACAAGTGCCCTTTTTAAAGCTCTCAGTATACAATATCTGATGACACACACATTCTGGAGAGGAGCCATCCTTACTTTTACAGAGGTGTCAAAGTACCCATGTTATGACATTACTGTTGTTTTGAGGCTTACTAGACAATCACTAAGGCCCATGAGTATATTGCCTCTCGGCTGTAAGGAATTTCAGCATCCTGAGCTGGAGAAAACAGAGAATGCCTCTGACACAGCTACTCTGTGCAGAAGGGGAAAGAAAAAAGTGTCCCTGTGAGTACCATGAACAGTCACAGCAGTCTGGATTCCTAGTAAAATCCTTTCCAGTGCGCTGGCTACAGTTCTAGGGAGAAGAATAAAAATAGACTTTGTTGCTGGAATAAAATAAGAACAGAAGAACAAAAGAACAGCTGTAGTGAACAAGACCAAAGGTCCTTCTGCTCCTGTCCCTGACAGTGTCTAGTAATAACTGCCTAGGGAAAGAGTATGAGGAGAACAGCACGGAGTGACCCTTCCCATGGCAGAGTCTCTCTGCTTTCAGCTATCTATAATTTAGGAATTTCCTGACACAGATGTGGTATCCACTGGACTTTTATTTTTTGGCTTTGTGTAGTTGGTTTTTGAGCCCATTTGGCTTCCACATCCTCTTCTAAGGTGGAGTTACATGGTACAAGGAGCCCAATCATGCTGTATGTGAAGGGGTACTTTTGTTTGTCTTAAAATTACACCTAGTAATTTCATTTGGTGCTTCTCAATTACCAGACCAAAAGAAATTGCAAGATTCTGATTGGACTACGAAGAAAACTCATGAAGCCAGAAAAATCTCCCCATTGTTTATCTTTGTCATGGTTTCTCCTGCTTTACAAGCCATGCAGTTGTTGGTGAGCTGCATCATGCTAATGGGACCATATGGAAAGTACAAGAAATGACAGCAGAGTCTGGAAGGAAATGCATTTTGGTATTGTACAGGCACCTGTAGGTGTGTGCACAAGACACAAGACCAGAGATTTTGAAAGCTTACTGCAATCTGTCTCTCACAAACTGCATAGCCACTTTCAAAGGCAATGAAAAACCAGACATTTTACAGGGATCTCTTTCCCTGAAGAAGAAGAATGTGGCCAAAAAATTTTGTTTCATCTGCAGTAATAATTTCGTTGCAGTTTGTTTCTCTGCTTTGTCACCCATAAAATCTAACTAATTACATCCCAGCTATGAGTCCTGCACAATACTGACACGTATAATGCAGAGAACGTAGATTACGGAGAGTTAGGCAAAGCAGAGCAATTGCTGTTTTCTTCAAGTTTCAGCAATGACTACAAGTAGAGTGGTTTATGTTTTCATGAACCACTGAGATTTCTGAGTTTTCCGGACAAACTGATCAATTCATATGTAAATAAAATATATCGTATCCTATTCGAAAAGAGCAGTTGATAAAGAGGATCTAGTGCTGTGGGTCTTTATGATCAAGAGAGGGAAGAATTTCTTTGTGTCACTACAAAACGTTACTCTGCCCCTGAAAGGAAGGAGACAGAAGGCTAGCTCTATGCAAAATCCTGACTGCATGTGACTGACCCAGCAGGAGAAGGGCTGGCTCTCTTTCTTGGGCTCCTTCTGTTGCAAGACACAGATCCTAAGTACGTGCTGGATGCCTCTGCCTGATTTCTTGGGGGTATTTGGGCCCAGTGATACATTTTAGAACAAGAAGGGGAATGAGCAGATCAAAAATGTAAAGCACAAGCTGTTTCTCTTGAACTCTGCTGCTCTGCTGAAAGTGGAGCACAGCAAGTGCATGTGCATTTCACTTCTTTTACGTTACACACCAATAGTGACTCCTGCTCTTGTTACAATAAAAGATTTCATCTTTTTCCTTTTTCCTTTTAAACAGCAGTTCCTATTTAAAATTATCTTGTCCCTTCTGAAATGTGCTTTTTCAGGGTGAGTGAGCCTAGAACAGCTTGAGAAAAAATACAGTCCTTCCAAGTTGGACTGCATCTCATCAAAGTGTTTTTCCCCTTAGGATTTTATGGAATGTTACCTCACTTTATGACAGTTCACATCACAGTGTAAATGCTGAACATTTCTGTAAGTGAGGCAATGCACTGTGAAATGTCAGGCAAACGATAAAATCAATAATCTGCAAGTTACCAAAGAGAAACGAAATTCATGGATGTCAGTAGTTTTTGGGTCAAAGGCAGATGCTCCAGACTGAAGCAGTTTAGAGTGGCCAAACACTTTTGGGCTGTTTTTGTTTAAGTTGCATTCTCAGACAGCACCAAAAAATTACTCTTCTCTGAGCAACTAGGAGCAGCTTTACATACACTTCTTCTATCTTTTATTGTTTTAGCTGAGATGGTGAGATTGAAAAATTAGTTGTTTTCTTTTGTATCATCTTTCTATGCCCTGGATATATGTTCTGTAACAAAGTTAACCTGTATTCTTAACAAGCACAGAAAGAAACCTTTGAACAATACCTACCTGAGATCAATGGTATATTTCTTTTCCACTCAGAACTGACTGCAAAATCAAAAAATGAGGATTGGGATTCTGCTGGAACTAAAAACATGTTGAAAAAAGATTTTAGCCAAAAAAAAAAAAAAGCATTCATAGATATGTTCTGTGCAAGTCTGAAAAGGGAAAATGTTGGGGTAAGCATATTTTTGTATTTTTTTCATAAATTAAATATTTGAAACCAAAATTGATTTTCAGTGTATCAGCACTGAAAGACTTTTAGCATAGTTGTTCAGTTCTGACTTGCACTGTTTAATTGGGAAAAAAGCATTTTTATGAGAATCTTCTTTCCTCACAATTTCCCCTGAACAATTATAGCTACATTTCAGACAGCTCTAATTTCTCAGATGGCCATGTCCAGGAAATAAATCCTATTGGAACTTCCCATATTCACTTTAAAATATATGAGGGGAAATGTACTTAACTCTGGGGTTAAAGCAGTGCTCTGGGTCACAGAACAAGTAAAATAAAATTGAATTTTGAGATGTTTACTGACCTGTGCTTATTTATGTGCGGGCTTTTGAAAACAGAATACCATAGGAAAACTTGTAGGATAGGTATAGCAGTTGCTGAAATATCTGCAGATACACTGACAGATGAACGGCTGGAAACATAGTGCTTCAAAAAAAAAAAAAAAAAAAAAGGACAAAGGAGGGATATGGGTGGTTTC
>VZRZ01000020.1:195145-249974 GCA_013398175.1 Climacteris rufus | reverse complement strand
CAGTATTCAACCCCCCTCGCATTTCTTTCACTGTACGATGGAAGAAAGACTAAGGCTCTGTAGTGGAAGCAAGAAAGATCTTTGCTGGGAATCAAGAAATCTCCTCCCATCACCCCCCAAGCGAAGTCAGACATCATGGATTAAGGGGAATTTGCACTACTGTTTTCTAAAAGTGAAATTTAATTAATGTGGGTCAGGATTTACAGCTTACATGGACTTTTTGTGAGAAAAGAAATGCATGTGTTTATTTTTTTCTAGCCAACATGTCACTATTTCCTCATTTAGAATTTGGAATAATTTCTTTCTAGGTAAAAAAGAACTTTACTATTAGCATTTACCCCACTATTAATTTTGTGGCCTGATTTCAATGTATGGGTGTTTGTTCTTTAACACAGGAAGTGTCTTATTTAGTTTGTACACCGGCTGCAAACTCTGTACAGCCGCAAGCAGAAGTAGCCACCCTTGCCTCCCCCCACAAAGGATGCTACCTTCTCCCTGCCATTCGCACCCCTCTGCCGCACTCCCACTGCAAGAGAGAGCCTGGGAAAATAAACAGACGTTGTAGCCTGCCCTCAAGGTCACTGCATTGACCTTGAAAGGGTAGGGGGTACCAAAATCCAGACTCAAGGAGCCTGCAGGGAAAGAGACCTGCTGCATCCCCCCCAACTCCCCAGTTTAACCCAGTCTTGGTGGTGCTTCCATGCTCCAGGCTCCCATGGCGCCACTGCTAGTGAAGATATGTCTGCTGCTGGCATCCCAAACTAGACATGGCTCTTGAGGTCAAACCCAGGAACTTTGACATCATCAGAAAACTATCTGGGGGATAACACAGCTCAGGCAGCAAGGACTTAAGGACAAATGTGACGTATGGATCCCTGCTAGGGCTAAAATGGGCTAAATTTGACAGGAGCTTTTGGGCATGCTGCAACTCCCTAAGACAGATCTAGTGCTGACATCACAGGGATGTGGTTGGGTTATCATTGACTTGCATTTGAATCGCTGACAGAGGAATACCAGATATGAGCGTGGCTGTTTGTCCTTCCAATTTTGTGCTTGTGTGCCCACCAAGACGGCATTTCTTGTGCCCAGATTACTGCCCCCACCCTTCTGTGCTGCAGTCCCTTTAGAGCCTGGATCCCCTGGGTGTGAAGGTGAGCAGGCAAGAGAGAGCATGCCTGCCTCATGTCGACTGTATGTGACAACTAACAGAGGTGTCCCCAGGGACAGAAATGCCATTTATCCTTCTTTTGGGAAGGAGAGAGGAGGAGCTGAGGTATCCAGGGCCCTCAACAAGTTAGTGCCAGAGATGGATAATAGAACACATCTCCTAAACTATCAGCCTGATGCATTAAAGTGTTTATGCAAGTTTATGTTAAAGCAGATCTCCAAACTCTTGCTGGCTTGCTCGCGTGCCCAGTTGGGCTTTGCACACCCAAACAGAGGTAAGGGAGGGTTGGGGACACATTTCATTGCAAGGTTTCATACCTTGCCTTAATTGGAGACCTCGACAGCAGTGGCTTTGTAACACTGTATGTATTACATGGGCCTCCAAAGCAGACCTCTGCAAATGGCCCTGCATTATCCAACATGTACCCAATAGCACCTGTGATGGCAATCCACAGTTTTTAATGAGAACACTCATTCTCTCATTTCACCATTCTTTTATGACCACAGGTAATGTTTTGCTCTCAATTTCAAGAAGAACAAACAGAACGAAGAAAACCAGTGGAGTAACCACATGCAAGTAAGACATGGCAAAACTTCCACAAAGAAAAGACCCTACTCACCACTGAACCAGCACATTGTTTGACAGGATGACATATTTAAGATCAAATACCAAGGTGATTTTAAGAAAAGGCTAGTTCTTAGAGGAAATGCTTTAATATTTTATTTTTGAGACAATGATACCATTTCCTATGGGTCGTAATCTCTACCTGTAGCTATTTATGGCTCCCAGTAAGAAGTGGATTTACAGTTTATGTGTTCTGGCATCTATGTGTGCTACATTCAGAAATGTCAGAAAGGAAGAGCTTGACTGTGAAAGAAGGAACTGTGTGTGTTTGCAAAGGTCTAAAGATGAGGTCTGCAGCAGCTCGTATCCACTTACTGAAGTGTTTTCACAACTGTGCACACAGTTATTTATCCTATTATGAGTTACAGCCTTTCAGAGGTTGCCTTGAGCTGCTTAAATGAGAAAACCACCAATAGCACTCTGAGCCAAGCAGGAGGGAGAGCAGCCCCTGGCATGGATGTGCAGTGACAATCAGCTGAGCTGAGCACATGGTGAACCCTCAGTGAGCCCTGGTCTTGTGAAGGGCTGTGGGGGATACAAAGAGCCTTGGCTAAAACAAGAAAGAGCATGAGGAGGAGTCTGGGGTACCTTGGTTTGGGCTTGACTCTGCCACCACAAAAGATATTTATCTAGTCTATTGACAACTGTTTCAACAGAAGGAAAACCGGGATGAAGACTTCATCATGCAAATAGTTAAATGTTCTGTAATCTGGGGTACATGCTTACTTTTTATTCAGAAAACCCTGCTTGCTGTAATGAAAAATGTCAGGCTCTTTTAATAAAAGAACAATTTGAAAACTTGATGTATCACAAAACCATTAATTTTAGCTATTATCTGTTTGACACTTTTCATAGCAACGATTTTACTCTGTAACATGCTTCCCGAGGATTAAAATGATTTTAAAGGATTAAAATGTTAATTAAAAATATAATAGAAATATCAATCGCTGAGAAGACCAACATAAGTATTTGTCTCTTTAACTGTATAATCATGCTGCTGCCGTTTCCTCCTGACTCTTTACAGTTTGGAGTTTGAGTTCGTGATGAGGTAAATGACAGATCCAGGAGCAATTCTGTTCTTTAACTGTTTGACAATGCATCTGTTTACACTTCACAAAGGCAGCGTTATGTCCTTGAAATTTCTAAAGGTCATTGTTAATGGGATAATTTTTTTCTTTTTTCTTTTCTTTTTTTTTTTTTTTTTTTTTTTTTTTTTTTTTGGTGCCAACTGTGTCTTTCTTAGCTTGTAAGAGCACTATTCCCGGAGAGAGAGGCTGGAGGGGGTTGGAGCAAGCAGGTCCAGCAAATTCCATGTGACCAGTTCAGCTGCAATAATCTCTTTTCTCCTTCTGGTCCAAGCTACACATGAGAGCACTCTAGTGTCTTTCATCATTATTTGTCACCCTTTTGTGTTGAGCAACTTATATCCACAGCCATTCCAGCAATTAAAATAAAAAAGGACCAAACATTATTCACAGTGAATAGCTCTGAGACCAGTGACATCAAGTACCAACCAACCCATTGAAGACCGGGTACCTGATATCCCTGGAGTATTTTATGGAGGGAAAAGAAAATGCAGCCCAAACTCAAATCCAGCAAACACACCGTTATAGGGACACTTCAGAGTCTGATTAAAAGATAGGCTCTCTACAACGATTTGTCTTACATGTTCCTAGTAACGAGAGGAGAGGGGAGCGGGGCAGAGGGGTGAGAGGACAAGCTCTCAGTTACTGTACAGCTAACTTTAAAAGGCTAGCACCTTCAAAGTTTATTTATATGTTCAGGCACCTAAACGGACCACAGGGCTGCATCATCTGCACCCGCCTTCTCAAACGCTGTAATTTAGGAAACCTCCATCATCAGTGCTCTGGCAAAGTTAAGCTTTTCTGTGAATGAACATGACCCTCCTGAGCCCTCCTCATTTTTTCCTCTCTGTGCAATTGCTTTCCCTGTACTTCTGCTGTGAGCTGGAGCAGAGGGATTTGTATGCCTAGGGAGATACAGCTCCATCCCCACCTGACCAGGTAAACAACTATTCATCTTCTAGAAACTGATTGTTTTCTATCCCATATATTCATTTTCCTTTCAGAACGGCACAACCCTGAACAAATAATTGGCTTCAATTTCTCCTAAAACATTAAGAAAAAGCATATTCTTCTATTTTCAAAGGGTCTTCAGAGTAAAATGACTTTGAAATAATAAAAAAAATCCCCAACCACTCCAACAGAATTGCATTTATGTTATATCTCTCAGAGCCTGGATTAATACACCTAGGTATGCACAGTGGCACAAAAAGAAATTATTCTTTTGGCAACAAGAGGAGGCAAGAGATTAATCTATTTATGGAAGTGGACTGATTGTCTAACCTCAGAGCTGTGTGGGGCTATCTGGAGATATTAATTAGCAATTTATGCAGTGAACACATAAACACTGCATGGTGTTCAAAAACCACATGCTTTTATAATTGCTCAATTAGTTAATTAATGGTACTGTTAAAGAAATGTCCTTTATTTCTAATCAGCATTTGTGACGATTGAGTTTTCAGGTTCTGATTGTCAGGCCTCTTCTGCTTTAGAGAGCCATCTGCTATCAGCAAAACTTCCTTCTTTTCAACAGGTAGAGCTTTATATGGTATCATAAATTTGCTCTTACCCTTTTCTTGAAAAAAATGAACACATCAAATTATCTAATTTCTTACCACAGAGTGGAATATTCCATAATTATCAATGAATAGCAATAATTTTCTGGATTATTTTCACATTTTTCCTACATATGTTTTGAAGTGGCTTAAAGAATGGGGACAGTATTCCAGTGTTGCCCTGATTTTTGCAGTTCTGGATGTTGTCATTCTTTTGTAGCTAGTTTCTTACACTTTTCTATGTAAACATGGCCATGTTATTGTAACTGTATCTTATCATTTACATTCCTTTCTCCTGAACACAAAACTTTGATTTCCTTTGACCACTGAAATTGAGGGAGGAAGAACTTGTTTCCTCCAATGAATAGTGATTTCTAAATGTATATAAAATAAAAGAAGGCGGGCCTTTCCCCCCTTCCTGCTCTCTCTTCCTTACTGGTAACAGGTGTCTCCGTCTCTTCTTTTGTGTCGTTACTGTGACATTCCAGCAATGTTCTCAGTGGTGCTTTTTAGACACAATTCATTTATCTGTTTGATATTCCTCTGCTTTTAAATTTACTATCCTTCACAGCCAAAGCACTGGAGTGGGAGTTTTGCAATGGTACATAATATGGGCATTAAGTAGGTTTTTAGGGTCAGTGCAGTCTGGGCCAAGGGATTTGCATCTTGTGAGTCTAAAAGTAATTAATTTTTTATTGTTCTGAGATGAATGACATCATGTTTGGAATATCAATAACTTTTGATGTTCAAAGGAGACTAGTTTATCAAGCAATCCAGATTGCTCTGTTCACCTGACCTGCCTTTATCATTAATTTAGGACTGCACCAAATTTGAATCACTGTTAAGCTTTACTGCAAATGATTTTTTTTTTTTCCAGAGCACTTTTAAGGTATCAAATGACTATGAACAGGAAACAGATCCTGACAACACTGTGCTAGAAGCTCTCTGCCTTCATTATTTTGTATTAGCTGCTCCCTTGGGTCTGGACACAAGTCTCTAGAAACTGGGGAGCAGGCAATTGGACAGTTACTATTCAAAATATTCCCCTGATATTTGGCTACTTTAGAGACCCATCCAGTACATGTTGCACAGATTTGTCACAGTGCTGCTTTTTAGGCATTTGGTGATGGCAGAGACACTGCCCCTGGCTCTGAGCTGGGAAAGTTCAGGTGTCTCAGCATCTGGTGGGCGATTTCTCTCCCCCTTGGAACATCTCCCAGTTAGGGCAGAGAGGAAAATGGCAGACTTGTGACTGGGAGAGTTGCCAACTATCCTTGCACTGGAGAAGCTCTGTGCCTCTGGAAGGATGGGATTCAGAGTATACCTCCTGGGGCTCACTCTGTACAACATATCCCTGGTGAGGTTTGGGTGGAAAAACTGTGCACCTTGTATTGCCTCAGAGGGCCTCTGCCCTTAAGTTTGAGCTCACGGATGGAGAAGGAATCTTAATTTATAAGCATTTTCTAAAGGGCAAAAGAGGAGAAAAAAATCCTGACATTGGCAAGGATATCTTTCTGTTTACAAATGGCATGAATAAAATAGTGATGCATTAAATGCAGTGCTCTGTTTGGACCAGATGCTTTCCATTTGTGAAAAATGACCAACTTCTCTCCCTAGGAAAACCAATCTTTTCTTTAATGCGATTTATGAAAGAAATCACCATTTCTACATTACTTTTAAAACTTGAGGCACTGAAGAGGAATGGTCTTAGAAGTTTCCTCAACTTTGGTGAAGGCTGAGCTGTTTGTAGAGATGTCAGCCACAAGATTGGTGGCTGCACCTAGAGGTTGCATTCAGAAGGGCTCTGTGTCTGTTTTCAACTTGAAAGGAACTGGCTAAAGTGCTGCAAACACTTGAAGCCATGCATTCTGCATTACAATAAAAGTGGTGTCATTATACACATTGCACTCAGTAACAGCTTCCTTTTTAATATAAGAAGGGCATTATAATAAAAATCTGCTGAGTATAAACCACAGGAAGAAAAAGCCCAAGCAATCCAGGCAATACTGGATGTAACAAACCTTGTAGCCACTGCTGTGTTCGTGGCTTTTTCCCAGTGATGCTGTCATAACTTGCACATAATAAAAATGTGTTTTTAAAGTAGTGCATTAGTGATAGCTGTCAAAAAGGACATTCAGGAGAACTGCTCTTTCACTTTCGTTGCTTTGATTTACTTTTCAATAAAACAGTATATGAAACATATATAATGACCAAAAAAATTCCAAAAAATGCATGCACCACCATGACAGCACTGTGAACTAGAGGCCAAAGTCATATTGACACAGACCAGCATGGATCCTTCTTGTTCATTCCTGAGAAGATGAGAAGTCTAGAGCTGGAACTAGCAATTCCATTTGCCACATTGGCTGCCAAAGCCCTCATGATAGGTGACCCATTTTTATTCTCTGAGAAGCTTTCTTTTTTTGAAATCCCATGTCTCCCCCAGCACCAATTTCCCTGATGAGATATTTAATCAGAAGTAGCAATTTCCATCCTTTCTTCTTTGTAGACAAATACTGAAATGAGCAGACCAGTTGTAAACCAATACTTAAATAAATTTTATTCCTGGGATTTACTTGTGAGTAGGTTCCATTTTTACTATTATCAAAAGGAATAAATAGGGACAAACTCCCCACATTACTTGAATGGCAGAGTTGCACTGTGTTGACACAGCATAAGGCACCTGAGACCTCCTTTCTTGCTGTCAGACTCCCAGGGCCAGCCTTGACAGTCACCTGGCCATCTTTGACAGAGCAATATCTGAACTAAGACTCTGACCAAGACTCTTGCCTCTGGACGAGATGAACAAGAGGTATTTCCCCAGATGAATTTTAGTCAAGCCTTTACTACAATGTCATCAGCTGATAGTGTGTCATAGGCAGAACCTTAACTACAGAAGTCTTCAGGGATGCTCAGAATAAAACTCCCATTTTCACTGTGCAGAAATGTCAACATCAAATGGGAGAGAGGACACATTGACCAAACATTTATTTTGTTTAATTCTTAGAAGCAGTTTACTTTTTCTTACAAGAGATCTGACACTGCTTTGCTTTCTAGAACACCAATATTTAAAAGCATCTCCCTGTAAATATCTTAATAAATTGAGGAAGGAAGAGGAAAATACCATGGAGAAGATAAATCTTTTCCATGTTGTTTTCATCCTTGTAAGGACCAAGAAAAGGCTACCCAACAAGGCTACCCAACAAAGTTACATCTTTTCTTAAATGCTAGATTGTGCCACTGGCTGTTTCGTTGAACTGGGTGTGCAATGAGCACGTGGTAAAATTTGCTCTAACACCAAAGAGGCAAGGACTGAACACTTCTAGAAATCCTGCTTTATGCTCACAAAACTATTGTGGAGCATCTGAGAAACTCTAGATACAAGTTACTTAATGGAATACAAATGTGTGATTTTTTTAAAAGGCCTTTTCTGAAAAGACAGAACATAGTAGCAACATTTAAGCATGTTTTGGAGAACATAGATCAAAATTAATTGAACTTATCAGTTGAATTCATAGCTGGTCATTCTGGATCAGAATGTGATGACACATGTATTTATATTATGTTCTTTAAATATCTTCAGTCAATCGAACTCCAGAGTATTCATGTTGTTGATTAATTCAGTATTTAATTCCATTTTTCTTTTTGTGGACCCTTCCCAAAACTCTCAACATATTTCTGTGGCTGATATATGGATTAAAAAAAAAAAAAGTCCCACAAAACTTTGAAAATATGGGGGATTATAGAGTAGACTAATGAGGAAGAAAAGAACTCTGAAGTGAGGTGGAAATCAAAATTATGTGAGCTATTTTAATAGATGTTCAAGGGCTCCCTTTTTTTCACACTTCCTTGCCATATAATGGTTATTTTCCTAAAAACTGGATAAAAGACATATATTTCATATGTGAAAAACTTTAATGAGAAGCTAAACTTTTTAAATGATGGGATTAACTGTTTCTCTCTATGCTATCAGTGTGGAGCATGTTTCCTTATAGCTCTTGAGTAAAAGGCCCATGAGCCAGCATAGAAAGAGCATCACAGCACCAAAATGTGGGAAGGAAGAAGGCACTGAAGAAGAAAAGTGGGGCTCAGAGGGGAAACTCTAATGGATTGAATGAAGCTCTAGGATCAAGAAGGACAGGACATAGAGACATATCATTCACTGACTTCATCTTACTGGAAACACCACCATGCTCAGGGCAGGTTTAGTTCTGCCTGATTGGGATTGCAGTCAATAGAATTGGCAAATAACATATAAAAGGGAAATAGAAATAGATCTCTTGCATGTAGCTGCTTGCATGCACCTGGCTTCCATTGCAGCAAAGGGACATGGCGTTATTTGGAAAACGTAGAGTGAGATTTGAAGGGATGATATTGTACTCTTAAATCCCTGTGGCTGCAAAAGCCTGTGGGAATGGAGTGCTCTTTGGTGCCGGCTATTTTGGGAGACAAGAGTGAAAGAGGAGGCATAAAGGACTTACCACTGACCTGCAATGGGAAGCAAGGGAGCTTATTGTGCTTGAAAGACTCAGACATGCCACTTGGGAATTTCCTGGCACAGAGAAGACACAACATTGGTTTTGGCTACTAATAGGTTTTGCCTTTATTTATGATAGGACCTTTGTCAACCGCCAGTGCTCACACTCACAGTCCTTGGAGCACAGGCAGCTGTGACACAGAAGTATAAGGTATTTCAGGTGCAGATTCTCCATCTGACATATCTCGGTGTTGATCTGTGTGATGGTATGGGAAAGTGAAGGTTCTGATCTCAAGGGATCATCTAATGAGCTGACTTTGGGGTGTCTTATTTGGTCCTTCTGACAACCTGGAAAATACCTGTCTGGATGAAAGGAGCACAGAGATTTCCAGTTATACAGACCTGGCCATCATTTAGTTGATCTTCTTGACTGTTCCATAAAGAATTCCAGGATACATTTTCTGCTCCTTTAATTGGTGCAGCAGGCAACAACACTAACAATAGGATTTCCATGCTCCCTTGGGTGGGTGGATAAAACATCCACTGGCTGTACTTCAAGATGCTACTGAGGCCAAGAACTTGGGACGATTCAAAGAAAGGAGTTATTGTTCATGTATGCATCCTGGTATCAGTCAGTATAAATTAACTATACTGATAGTAACATTTTTTGTTCAGTGGAGGGCAGGAAAAAAATCACTCAGCTTCTGGTTTAAGAAGACACTTTGCATCTGGGAAGGATATTTAGTCATTATCCAGGATACAACAAATTTGTATTTCTCTTTGTTTCCTGAAACCCACCTTGGTGGTTGTTCCTGCAGAAAACAAAATTTGGCTAGATGAACCATTTTCTTAATTCACTTTCATGCCTTATGTTTGTGGCTGGTCTTGATCTTGCAGTGGGTGTGGGGAGAAGTCTGCCCCTTGAGTGAAGCACAAGTCCCCATGAGCACTGGGTGCTACTGCCCTTGTCCAGCTAATAACTGGAAAGAGAGTGTGAAGAGATGGATCAGTCTTCCAGTATAGGTGATAAAAAGGGGAGAAATCTGGCCAGTTGTAATGCTTTGATGAATGCTAAGCTTTATAGGGATGCAGAGTGCAAACCTTCCCAGCAGTGCAGCAACATGGCCCCAAACTCTACCACAGAGCGTTGTGGAAATTACACAACCTAGTCACACACACACACAAATCCACTGTGCCTGCAATGTGTTATTTGATGTTTCATGGAAGAGCTGATCTCTCCTCTTGGGGATCAGGGATAATACCAAAGGGGTACGGTGGTTTTTCTTTTGGCCTGGTGGGTAACAGGAGCTCGTATACTAAATAAGTTATCTGCTAGGAAATGTAGGTGTGCTGCTCCTTCGGAGTGTCTGTGGGATGTTAATTCAGAAGTGGTGGGAGCTGATGGCTAGCGGCACTGCACAGGGCTTCTGGGGACAGGCAGAATCCTTTGCAGTGTACTTCAAAGGGGGATTCTCAGTTAAGGGAAAAAAAGGATAGATTTTGAAGTTTCTTTCTGCCAGAAGGCTTTACTGCGAGCCCCTGAAGTTCTTTTTTTTTTTTTTTTTTATAATCAGGGATGAGATAGGTACTTTTTCTTTCTTTTCTGCTTAATTTGGGCCAATGTATTTTGAACCCTGTGTAGATTCTTGTGTGAGGAGAAGACTGAACGTACTATTTATTTCTTTACGTTGATCAGGTTTCTTGTTTATTCATTTTAAATTAGAAACTGAGCCTTGAAAGATGTTTACAAGGAGACCTGATCCACTGGTTTGACATTCATTCAGCATGCATTCCCAAAGTCAGTGAAATTATTCTTTGGCATTAAACATTGTATGAACATAATGCTTTGCTGAGCTGGACTGAATGAGTCACCACCTTCCAGGACTGAACCCCAACCTTTTGATACTTTCAGCTTCACTCTTCTTGAGAGCACATCAGATGAATCAGATCAGGCTCATCTCTGATCTGGGTAATGAATTATCACTATTTTTAGCTCTCTTTCTCCCCTGTTTCTCATTGGTTTCTGCCCTAGATCTCCTGAGTGAAAAGCAGCTCTACCAAATGAGAGACCTTCAAGTTCTTGTGTTTTGAAAACAAATTTTGTCCACGATCAGGATGGGAATTGGATACTTCACTTACACCTGCATTCAGTAATACAGTACTCTTCCAGGTCACAATTAAAATGCCTGTGGCATGTATGGCTGCAGTGGGAATATTCTCTGAGATCACAGGGGCTGGACAGGACACGTGCAGCGACCCAGGCCCCTTGGTTTTGTAACCTTATCCAGAGCCCATGAGGAGGTGATTAATTTTCCCGTTAACCACCTTGAATTGAGTGGTTTGTTAATGATGTGTGGGAGGGCATTGGAAGCTCTTTGGATGCCTCCTGGCAACATTGTCCCAATGACATTGAGTTGTTTGCCTCAAGTCTCTTGTGTTCATACTTGGAGGTCTGAAAAACTTCAAGTTCTAGTTCAAAGTGGGACCCAACAGGCCTGGAAGTAGACAGCCTATTGCAAATCAACAGGTACAGCTTTGGGGACAACATAATCCAACAAATAATTTTAGAGTGGAAGTCCTTCTTGATTAGAATCTGCTGAGATATGTTTTGGATTTTTCAAAAATCATTCTCTCAAGCCACATCTGGTTTGGAGCTGGCAGCATTGCAGTTTGTGCCCACAAAGTTCAGACTAAATGTTGTTTTCTCAGAAGGTCTTACAACATTTTCTCTCACTCTCATACTATTTATTAACCACTTGCACTAATCATGGTGAGGTCTGCAGACTCATGCAATGAATTAGAACTTGATATAGTAGAAAAAGGTTTGTCCAGATGGATGCAGAGACCTTCTGTGACCTAAAAAGTGCACCCTGGGTAAAATTCAGCCCTCAATTTATAAAAAATAACTGACTGTAAATGGTGTTCATATTAGATGGTACTTTAAGTGGCATCATAACCTATTTGTACTGCGTGGTTCTATTTCAGGCATATAAAAACAGAAGTCTTTGAACTTTGTTTTTTTCCGGGATAAGACTAAACATTTTTTCACAATATATATAGAGAGCAAAGTAAGTCATTGGCTGACTTATTTAGCAGTTTATATTAGCGAAATATTATCAGATTCTAGAGAGGAGTGATGGTTCCACGTGAATTACTGGTGGTGCAGTTTGTGTTGCTCTATGATTTTATGTAGCTACAGTAACTACTATCTGATCCATTTTAAATTTTTAATTTATTTCAGTCAACAAGGTTTAATCTTGCAAGAAGATTAAAAAAAGTAGAATTTTTTTAAGGCCACCAAAGGACCAGCATCCTTTCATTTAATCCCTCATAAGCTGAATGCCTTGAAAAGACGTGTGACTTGTTTGGCGCTGACCCTAGCAGAGTATGATATTAATAGGTTATTGACTTGGAAGGTCTTAAACAGCCAGAGGGAACATCATTTGCAGTAGCTGCAATGCACTGGAGGTTTGTTTCATTGATTGTGCTGTTTAACCCATCATCTCCAGGCATTTAAACAATGATATACGCTTGACAAACCTAATATTTCATTCTCTATCTGGGGACCAAGAAACCGAAATTAAAGGAAAGAAAAAGATAACTGGACAGATACATAGCAGAAAATGATGATAAATGAGAGGGAAAGAGCCAGATAGATAAAAGGCCCAAATTTTGGAATGTGCTGTAACTAAACATATATATAAAAAATAACAGAATTTTCTATGAGAAGGGTGGGAAATGATAGCTAATACATCTGAGTGCTGAAAAACTCAGAATTAGTATAAATTTGGAGATCTTTGGAAATTAGGAGCTCTTTTGCTCTGAGCTGTCAGGGAATTTCACGGGGTAAGTAGTGTGTTGAAAGACACAGCTCTTTCCATTTACAAAAAATGATGTCAAAGATCAACAACGTGCTGAGCACATACAGCATGAACTAAAGGAAAAAACTTAATTTTCAGGACTGATGCTAACTTATCAGGAAAGATAATTATAATAACCACAATAACAATAACAACGGTGGGCTTCTGTCTGTAAATAGAGTAGTACACTGAAGGTCTACCTGAGATATTTAAAATACTGATTGTATTGTGAGCTGTTGTGTGTGTCTGAAGCTGAAAAAGGAAAAATATTGGAAATTCAATTGTATTTTACCATTTTGTTATCATAGCTCTATTAGAAGGACACAGCTACATTACAGGGGCTTCTCAATATAATTTTTACAAAAATTGTAGGTGATAAATTTCTAGAAAATCTCAGGGAGTATTCTGTTCTAAATGAAAACCCTCTTTCAGTCAGAACCACACTTCTACTATGTGCTAATAAAACATCAGATATAGCAGGAAAAGAGATCTCAACAGCAAAGCTGGGATTCATTTAGTTAAGTGTTCTGTATGTAGGATCAGTGGGATTCATTTCACTTCTGTCCACACCCTGGAAAGTCCAATTGAATTGGGCACTGGAGTGACAGGGTGGTGAGCGCACCTCGCTTGGCTGCAACCCTTTAAAAATCAGGCATTCATTTTGAGCTTGACATCAGGAGAGAGTTTGTGGCTTGCTGAGGTTCATGGACAGCAACCTTTGTGAGGCATAAACCACCACCTGGGGACTTTGGTTTTTTTCACTGACCACGGACACAGTCTTATTTTTAGACATCTAAACAGCCTGGGTGAATGAGGCTGTTTTGGGATTTCTTAATCCCATTGTCTTTCCTTAAGGAACCAAGTTACTGTATGAGCAGAATATTTAGGCCCCACTTTTGCAAGTGAAAGTGCCTAGCTACACAGAGTCCTGAAAAAACCAAGCATATTTCCATACTGAAATAGATTTACAAAGACTCTGCATTATTCAGTCAGTGCAAAGGGAAGGCTCCATGGTCTTGAGAGATGGCTCTGATTAAAATTATTGAGATGGAAGTTGAAACAACAGTGTGAGACTTACACAGCCACTTGCACCCTGTGGAAAGCAAAGAGAAAAGAGTTGAAGATGTTTTTGGGTAATCCTGAAAAACACATGGGAAGATACAGTTGAAAAATTAAGAAAGGGCTGCTACAATTGTTCTTACTTTTAATTTGCCATTTCCAAAAGTTCTGAACAGAAAATAAAATCACTGAATCATTATCTAAATTTAGGCATCTAAGAGTTGGTACATGGTGTAGCACAGTTATCTAAGGTCTCTTTCTAATCAATGAAGATGGAAAGGGACTTTGAGAAGGGGGCTTCTCTCACTAATACTAGACACCCACATGCAAATGGTATGAATGACTGCCTAAAGAGACCTGTCTTTCCTTTTCACTACAACAAACCAACTGTCCTGGAGTATAAGACCAACTCTTAGATGTTTAAAATTTGGCTAGAGAACATCCTTGTTTTGTGAATATTTTCCATATGACTTCATAGCATCTGATCATCTCTTTTTAGCTTTTAAGTAATTTAGAAAAAGTGGAAAAAGAACAGAAACATAAAAATAACACTTTCTGTATGTATGATTTTGCACAGTGGATCAACTGAATCAGTTGATGTGGGCATCTCCTACACCTTTAATATCAATGACTCTATGGAAAATAGCAGTTGTGAGGAACGCCTCATTTAGAAAATGCATTTTATTAATATTTACCTGCACACTTGTCACATTGTGTATCACTGAATATATTGTAGAGCTTTTCATTTGTTTTCCCAGAAGAGAGAAACTGAAACTTTTAGTTTTTATTAGATAAAGTAGTTTTAGTTCTCTAAGAGTTTTTAGAATATACAAATGTAAGAAATACAGGACAATGGTTAACATGGAGCAAAAATCTGTATCTGAAAATGTGGTTTTCACTAGAAATACCAGGGATGTTACTGTTGTGTGCGTGAACAAAATTGTCTGAAATGCCAAGCTGCAGAAATGAAGTGTGGAAACACAAGGCTTAGTAGATAACAGTTTTTATTTCCCATGTATGAAATACTGACTGTGATTTTTACTTAATTCAACAGACTTTTCTCACTAGTTTAAGGTGGGCCAAGAAGGGTCCACAGGATGAAGAAGCTTACATGGAAGAAGGTATTTCTATTTTCCTAAGAACATGATAAGAATTGAACACATCTATGCGAATCTGGAAGGAAGAATTTTCTTACTTCATTCTGTCCATGCAGTTGAGGCTTCTTTTCTCCTCTATACTTTTTTAGTAATCCAGGCACCACTGTGAAAGCAGCAAGACTAACTGTGAGTGATGTGCACCTGTATTTCCTCAAAAACACGTCCTGTTCCTGAAACACCACTGTTCAACATAACCGTGATCTCCACACAAGAAGATGCTCTGCTTAAATTGCAGGTGTACAGTGCTCATCTGCCTCAGAGCTCTACAGCAGATCAGGCTAAGCTGTAAGCAGACAGAGTATATAGGTATGCAGGATTTATTTATGAGTTGAAAGCAGAAGTTGAGTACATTTTGAGAGGAAGTTATGAATTATTTTACTAATATCATATAAGAAGAGTGAAAGGGAGAGGAAGACCCTCTTTAGAGAAATATTCCCTAGTGGAATCCAGAGCACATGCTATGAAAACACCATAAACACTTCTGAATATTTACTACGAGGAGCACTCTTTAATATTACTAAAGTTTCCTTTACTAGTACCAGCTGGTATTTATGTGTATACTTCCCTCTTCAGTAACAAGGCAGTTGGTTGGGGCGTGTTGTGCAAACCTTTCAGTGTCCTGAGTGGCTGCATTAGCTTTCTTGCTGCTCAGTACACCACAGCTACAAATATATAGTCTTTACCTACTGTATGCAGATGTGAGACATGAGACCTGGGGATCTACACAGAGATTAATCATTTTTAAAAATCTCACATCATGGCAGTGTCATGATTTAACCCCAGCTGGCAACTCAGCTCCACATGTCCAGCTGGTCACTTCCCCACCTTCATCAGGACACTTGATACTTAAATCTGCTATGTGAATTGCATCATAGCCCTCTGAGAAGTCACCACTGTAACTTGTATTCTGCATAAAAAAATTTGTTTTCTGCTGTGTAAACCTAACATGGGACTACACATGTAGGTGACCATGGGTGGCATATTTCCTACAAGGCAACCTCACTAAAACCAGCTGGAGATATGCATAGCATATATGTAACTTTGAACCAATTTATGCATGAGATACCCAATAGCACACTCTGTGGAATAAATCCTCTAATTTACTCAGAAAATGTTTAAATTAAGAAAGATGTGTGAGAGATGTAGTTTATCTCTAAGACTGTAAGCAAACATATCCCACATGGCATCCATTTAAAATACAAAATACATGTTCTGCAAGATCAAGCTCTCACAATTATGTATCTGTATGTAATTCCATGCATACACAGTTTAGTTATGCATGCTCCTGAACTACTAATGCTCCTGAGCATTCTGTGTCTGGAGAAATACCTTCCTTTTTTCTTCACATTTCTAATTTCATGTTAGTTTACCCTCCATCATTAGTGCAAATGTTAAAAGTCCAACTAACCAAGCACTTCGATTCTGTTAAGAATCACTCAAGAAACAGACTTTTTCAGACAGTGGTAGGAAAGCAGAGGGAGAGACATGGGGCAGTCTGTCCTATCTGCCCAACTTGATGGAGAAGACCCCTACCATAATATCTGCTGGCAGGAGACCTCTTTATCCCACTGCCTCTGTGGTAAGGAGGGGTGGCAATGTGAAAGCATTTTACTCTTTTGTTCTGGGCTAAAACTGCCTCCTAACTTCCCTTTGAGTTTCTTAAAAGAGAATATGTAGAGCAGCAGTGAAAGGAGGAAAATGTAGAGCATCAGTCTCTGGTAGCTCCAGTGGCTGAAGTGAGAACCAGGTATATGAAAATGTGCCTTGATTCACCCAAATCCTTTAACCTTGATGGACTAAAAGGGATACTTCACTCTAGAAATTAGAAAGCTCTCTGCTTCCCCTTGGCTCCTTTGCTGAGTCTCCAGTATGATGAACACCTCTCAGCAGGAGGGAGGCCTGTTGTATTGGTTTTGACAACCAACAGGGAACTAAACTCCAAATAAGCCACCCCACTTCTCCCTGCCAGCAAGGGAGGGATATTAAATGAGAGACGTGCAAGGGTTTGTTGGTGCCTTTGCTGGAGCGAGCCAGACAAAATGAGGTCCCTTCTTGTTCGGGCCACAGCATCCCCCCTGCTGAAACCACGCCCATGGCTATGATGTAAAATGGCATTTGACTAAACAGAGCTGACAGTTCCACCCCCTTGTCTCTGTACCCAGGACACGTGTTCAGAAAAGAATGGAACCATGCTCCTTCGTTGTTCCTGCTACATATTTAGAGGAAATATTATTTTGGTTGAAAATAATTTTTGATCTGAGTCGGGCTGAGTGGAACAGGCTGAACTGCGTTTTAACCATCCCTCTATTTGTTTCTAAATGTATATATAAAAATGTGAGACTTAAAAGTCTTCTTCATGAGTCACTTTGGCTTGATATCCCTGCTAGAGGTCACTAAAGTTAAAACAGAAACTCTCCCACTGAATCATTTAATGATTGGAAATTGGAGGTAATAGACTTGAAAATGTATTCTCATTTCTGTAATTCAAAACCCTTTATCTGTGCCATGTAGTCCTGCTACAAAGAGCAAAATGGCCTTTAACAAAGACTATTTGCAGAATAGTAAGAAGTGTTAAGATGCCAGATGCATCTCATTATGAATTTTAATGAGTAGATTCACACCTTGTCTTCCATTAAATAAATTACATGGTCTTTTCCAAACTCTTATCCGGCAAATTTGAATTTTGTTTCTAAAAAGTAGACTTGAGAAGAGTTTAGGACTGTTCCTCCTGGGCCCAGGACCTGTGGTCCATAGTCTGCCAAAAAGGGAAAAAGGGTCATGCTCACTCATGTGGCAACACCCCAGACACAGAGAGCACTGCCTGGAACATGATTAAAAGTGAGAGTCAGAAATCAAGATTCTCTGGATTGCAATTAAAGGAGAAATCAATCATGTAATTTTCTTTGTATCCCAGGAAGTAAAGAGCTAAATTCATCTTCATAATGCAGAAACCTCCAGAAAAAGAAAACAGATATTATAGTGAATAGTGAAGCATATTCTGGTCCCATTATCACAGCAAATGCAATCTCTTTCACAACCATTTTTCTTTTGGAAAATTGTCAGAGTTTTTCTTTTTTTTTTTAACAACAGGCAAGTAACTGAGTACCTGTGCCTGAACTCTTCCACACCACTTCACCACTGAACAAGTTTGAAGCTTCCAGGGCCCTTGAAGTTATAAAAAGACATTGATTGTGGTGAAGGATGTTTGCAACACTATATTCTGCAGGAGTGAAACTGAGGGGAGGAAAGAACCCTCCCTTTCTTTCCATCCTGGAAGGAAGGAAGTTGAATACACTCAGACTACTGGTAATTGCAAATATGAGTCTTAAAGTTGAAAATATGAGATATTATACTGCTTTGAATCAGTGTAGTTTCACAGAAATCAGCGACTGCACAGTGCTGCAGAGAAGCAGAGGACTTGGTCCTTCTCCATTGCATAATCATCTTTCAATTTCTTCTCTACTTATGGACAGTCAGACTCTATTTCTGTAGAAATAGTTAACAGACAACATTCTTGAAATAAGCCCCTTGTGCCCACAGTCAGAATTTGTCTTGTGAGAAACAAAACCTGTGAAATCAGTGGGATGCACTACTTTACTCTAACCCTTCTTCACTAGAAAGACGGGCAGTTCAAAAATTTGAAATACAGCAATACAAACTGTACAATTCCACTAAATATTATGGCTAAGAGCTTGCAGCAAACATTCAAGGAGAAAACACATGCACAGTCTTTACATTCTGGAACAACCTGAATCCAGTCTTTTGCCTTTCATTCCTCCAGTCTACCCAACTTATGTATTTTCTATGTACATACAGCATATATTTATATAATTTTATTCTTCCCAATGTAGCAATGGTATTTAATGAAAGCAACCATCACACACTTACATATATGAAAGAATATCCTTTTAAACATTACACACAGTGTCAATAGGATAACGAATGATGCTGAAGAAAAGTCATGTCTTTGTCAGGAAGCATCTGCTTTAGGTCAAGGGGAAGAATTCAGGTGTTATATTAAATCATATGCACTGTATATAGATGTGTGTATATATAAAGGACATTCGTGAAAAAGTGGATCTGGTTTTAAATATAGTCCATTGAACACAGGGACTATCTGATGACCAGACTTTACCCATACATTATAAATTTCCACTTCTGTCTATTTTGCCAAAGTATCTGCCAAAATCTGGTACCTACTTTCTAGTTCAAAGAGCAAAGCAAAAAATGTTGAGTTTCCTTGTTTATTTCAAAGGGGAAATATTAGAAATTAGTTACTACATTTTTCTGGGTCAGGCAAATACAGGTGAATGAGATGAGCAGGAAACCAAGTGCAAGCACCAACTATCACTAAAGCACCACTAGTTAAGATACGGCAGATTTATGAGCTTTATTTTCTACCTTAGGCCTGTCATATTTTTTCACCTTTATGTTAGTTAATTGCAGAGTAACATAAATTAACTTTTGGAACACAGCAAAAATGGGAACTTTATTTATGAATTTCTTGGATTTCTTTACCCCAAGCCAAACAACTAAATTGCTACTTAGCATAAATTATTTATTGGCCCTGGCTCAATACCATCCAACACCAGCCCCTGGAGGTCTGGGAGATATAAAAGATTTAAAGCATCTGTGCGACAGCATTGGTGCAGCCACAAAGCCATGTTTCTTTCCAGAAGGGTCCACTTTATTTTGTTGTAAATAAATAGAGCCTAAATTTCAGGGGAGGGCTGGGTAGCTTCTAGCAGGACTGTAGTGTTTTGCATATGTTAATTACCCACAGTTGCATGACAGAGAGATATACACTGTTTGCACAACTGTTCTGGAGAGACCTGTTGGCAAAAGGATGCATTTTAATTTGCACATAATACAGGAATGCTATAATTTTCTATCACTTTATTTTATGCACATATGTGTATAAATACATTACAAAGTGATCATATATACATATAGTCACTTCATAATCTATCTTTCTCGCATTTATCTTTATCATCTTTACCTTTACCTTTATATTGTCTATAATAAGGGAATTATGAACGAAGCCAGGGTGAACTTGCAAAAGTCTATATGCCATTCAGTACATACATGGGAAGCTAATCTCTAATCTGTCAGTTATGACCAAATAATGCCTCCATCTATGCTGTTGTCTGCAAACTGTAGCCGATGCTATCCTGCATGGCTCCCATGAGCTTGCTCTCCTCTGATTCACCATCTCTATGCATGCATTGGCTTGGCTCTTCCCCTTGCAGGCTCATTCTCCATCATGCTCTCCTCAAATTGCACGCATCCCCCTCCTCTGGCAACTGCACAGGCTTGCACAGGACAGGAGGCGGGATCCCAGTATGCTGGTACCTGTCTCCTGAGAGAAAGTCCCTGAATGTCAGAGCTGAAAATTAATGTGTAGGGCATAGCTCAAGCTCTGAGGGACCCTGTACAATGAAGAACAATTATCTGAACACTAATTGTTGGCCATAAAGCTGAGCATTTCTGAGAGTACATTTACAGCACATATTTTTTTGTTCTGTAGAAGAATTGAGTTCTACAATACTTAAGTGTACAATTTGCTCGTCTCTTTTTATGTTTTCAAAAACTGTCTTATTCCTCTGTCAAAAATGTCAAAATGAGGTAAAATTTTATTTAAAGTTTTAGAAGGACTTGAAAAGACTTCTGACATTATAGAAGGCCTTTTGCTTCATTAAAAATGTCCTTTTTTTTGGTTATTGCTTCTGGAAATGAGAAGCATCTTCTATCAAACAAAGAGCAACTGCAGCAACACCAGTACAACAGTCTATAACAATATACTTTATCCAATATACATACACATATGTTTAGCTCTTCTTTCCCTGGCCAGTCCTGTTGGTTTCACAGTGAACCTGATTTTCAGGACTGGAGCTCAGGTAGCATGTGCATAGTAGAGTCTTTATATCACTGGACATGAATTTACAAGACTATTTTAATACCTAAGAACAACAAAGGAAAATTTTAAATTCCCTTATTAATTATCTTTACAAGCTTTAAAAATAAATTCATTTTCAGTTTCATTAGCATTTAGAGAAACTGAAAAAGATAAGTCCTCCAAGCAGCCTACAAGCAAGCACAAAAATATTTACTTCTCTTAACATCTTAAAGCCAATACATACAAAACTGATGAAGGATGGAGAAAAGATGGAAATAGGGCTGTGAAGTAATTCATGACTTGTTGCGAACAGAGCGGAAGAGTTGCGATGAAGAGATTTCCTCTCTGCCAATTCATTGTCCCATCCACTAGAAAAAGTATCCCATCAAAAAGATAGCTAAAATCCAGAAAAGCTATAATGATTTGTAAATACAAACCTACTGTCACCTTCTGCCCATGGACTTGTTCCAAGAACTAGAAATGAACACAGGCAATTATTGTGCAGGGAATTATTTTCATAGATAATAGACATGAAGGGCGAGAGGTTCCAGCGGGTCTAAATGCATGGATGTATTTACCTGGAAACATCCCTGGAACCTGATTCTGTGGTTCTCTTCACGGAGACCAAGGGGACAGTCATAACATGCAGTGAGTAGTCATCATCTGGGCAAACAAATACTGTTTGGGTAGGCTAACCCCCCAGTACCATTAACAGAGCCATGCACCACTTAAACACACTCATCCTCTTCGGAGGACCCATTTGTCTTTTACAATATTAGTAATGAGAAAGAAACAGAACTCCAAAAATCCAGTGAATTTAAATACAAAGGGAACTATCAGACAATTTTTACTTTATTTATAACACTTTTTTGTTGATGTAACTATAGCATTTCTCAATAAATAGCTTAGACTACGGGAGCTATAGAGCTAATAAAATGATAAAGATGGTTGGGCGAAAAAAAAAAGCAGTTATGCAGGGGTGAAAATGCTGGTTTTGAGGCATATGCAGAAAATTCATAATCATCAATAAGTTTGGCCAATGTACATTCAATAAACCCTTTGTATGAACTCCCAATGATTTCATGCAAATAATGATTCCTTACATAAAAATCTTTCTTCTTCATCTTTCTTGTCTTGCTTTGACAGTATGTTTTTTAATCACATCCACTTTAGTGAGTTTAATTAATCAACCTGTGTCTCTGAAGAGTCAATTTTATAAAAGCTCTACAGTACTGTAGAGGCACTGCTTATTTTCTCTTGTTGCTCATTCAGAAAAGAAGACCTCTAACCCTATCTGGGGCTATTCACACTTACTGACTCCCCATTGGTAACTTAGCTCAGTTTGGCATCACTGCTCACAAGATCTGCCAAGGAACTACATCTCCTGCTTCTGTGTTCAACACAATTTGCTCCTTGCTGGGTGTTTGGGATCTGAAAGTCCTGCTCTCAGTATGCCAAGTGTTTTGTTGCTAGTCATGTTCAACACAATCCTTTATGACAGCAAAATCAAGGAAAATCGTTCCTGCATTTAAAATACCCTCTTTAAACAACCTTAGCATTTTCCCTATATGTCCTTAAAGACTTTCCTTTAGATCAAAATCAAAACCTGTCTAAGATCTGCTTCCTTGTTTATGAAGAAGGAATATAGAAGGCCATTCATGATCTGGCATCATTCAGTACTGAACCATTACAAAAAATGGGCTCAGATGAAGCCATTCTAGTGGTGACCTAAATAAAAGAAACTAGCTATGAATCAGGCAACTTCTTCCCTTGCTGACTATGCTCCTACTATGTATTTGTTCAGAGGCATTAAATTCTTCTTGGTGCTTAAATTTTTAACAATAACCTTTGCTCACATATAATTAAAATTTGCAAATGAAAAATCAAAATAGCACTACGTCTTAAATAAACTTAGATATATAAAACCATCTCTGAGGCCTGTTTTGTGTTCGTGTTGACAGTGTTTTTCTCTCTGTACCAACATGAAAAATACCCCGATACTTCAATGCAAGCTGTCATGCAGAAACCTCAGCTGTCAGTATCCAGAGTATTTGAAAAGTATGACAAAAAACTGTCAGTGCCAACAAATTCCCTAATAAAAAAATAATAATGAAGTCTTGAGAACTGTCAGTCCTTCAATTATGCAGCTCTGACAGTGGCTGCACATTTTCAAGAATCCAGCTTTGCTACTGGAGGGCATAAAAAGGCCAGTTGAGCCTCGTCAGGCTCAGACACAGTCAGGCACAATATTTTTGTTCTGTCCTAAACTGGACAACCATATCTTCAGAAAGTTTAGCATTCACTCTAGGATCAGCTAGGATTGGAACTGAATAAGTTAAACATAATTGAATTCTAATCCTGACACAAGAAAAAAAAAAACCAGTGAAATGTTCAGTATTAGTCTTGTAGTGCTCCTTGGATAAGGGCTCTCAGTGACATTAAATTAAGCAGCTAGTTAAAAACCAGGTGGAGTCAAGAGAAAAAAAAAATATATATATATTCTTCTACACTGTCTCTAAAACTACAGGTCAGGTACAACTTTTGTTGGGCAAATAACATTAGGAGGACATTTGTATGAAGCCTATCATTGCTTTGATAAGGCTGACACTGAAAGTAATAATCAGTGAAATTGGAGGCATCGTATTCCTTTTTTGAAAAAGAGCAAGATATTGACACTATGGAAGAATCTGTCCCAATTTGTTCTGGTATTTCCTGATTGAGATCTATCAAAATGGTATCTCTTGGTTAGTCTTAACTTAGGTGTAGCTTTCAGAGAAAGTCACTGTCAAAGTGAGACGTAAGGCATAATTGTCCATGACCATTAGAGCTCAGTCTTTCTCTTTATCCTTAGCAAATAAAAATAGATTCTCTTTCTCATTGCTTAAACAAATGACAACTATTAAAACATGAAGTCTGAAACACTCTCTTGTGATGTTACCTGTTCACTAACCCAGCATATTCCTCTGCAAGAGGATTGGTCCAGTTAAAAAGGAATCAAATACAGTCTTCCCCTTTGTTGCTGGAAAATCAAGACATGACAATCCTCTCCACACCCAAGATTTTCCCCCAGCCTTTCCCAATGGATGGGTTTGGGGGTTTCCCAAATAAACCACCCTGAAGGGAATGCCTGAAGGGCTGAGGGAGCCAATAATAATGTGTTTCTCCTTGCACATGCATGAAGCTACTGGACCTGAGCAGGCCTCTCTGTACAATCTGCCATGAATGTAAACCTATGCCAAGGGGTGAATTAACTGGTGGCATCTTTGGGCTACCTAGAGTTAAAGAAAGGCCACTGCATGTTCTGCTCCTTCACATCACGGTAGGCAGGAAGGTGGGTTGGCTCTTTTTCTTGTAGCATGCTGAACTACATATAAGATCCTAAACAGGAGTGAGAAATTGTTCCGGCCAGCCATACCTGCCTTTAAAAAAACACCTCTGCTTTTCATGGTGATACAGTGTGACAGAGTTTCTGATTGTTCCTTCTCCCTCTCCTCAATAAAGTACACACTTGCGATACTTGATACACAATAAGGATTTCTCTGGAGGGAAAATGTAGCACTGACAGGAGTGCTTCAGTTTAATCCTCCTTTCTTTCTCTTTTCCACTCTCCCTTCCCCAGCCTCTTCTCGCCTCTTTGCCCACCCCTGAGGCTCTTATGGGATTTTCCAGGTAACTAAAGGCTTGCAAAGCCAGCGCACCAGAGCAACAGACCAGACAACCACAATATTTAGGAGTCAGTGACACATCATTTCTTTAACTCTCCATCCTCCTGAGTTGCTCACAATAAGGCTCCAAGCCATTCTTTACATTATATATAGTTCTATTACTTTTTGGTTAGGAATTGGTGATATTGTATATTGTAGCAGGCACTTGTCAGTGAATCCCTGTGTATTGGTGTATACCCTGGCTATAGAATAATGACTTACTCAAAAACATTAAATAGAGGAGCAGTAATTATGGGTTTATTTTACTGGTTTTGGACAAGAATAGTATGCATGTCATCCTTATGTACAGCATAAATTTCACTGCACCAAATGTTTCAATTTTTAAACTGTATGTTCAGTTAGGCATGACTTTTGTAATAGTAAAAATGTGTACCTTTTTTTCCCTTTTTCTTTGGTGTAACAGTTATGGACAGTGCAGTTGTCCTAGTACACTGCAGAGATGACCATAATGGCTTTTAAGATCTCAGATGAGCCCATGATCACAGAATGTTAAGGGGTTGGAATGGACCTTAGGGATCATGTAGTCCCAAGCCCCTGTGCCATTGGCAAGAATGATGATATCTCAAGCTAAGGGCTCCTTGGAAGGAACTAGGTGTGGGTTGGTGGAAGCCCATCTTATCAGGCATTGGTGGATGGTCCTCACATGGGATGAATATTTCAGCCTCAGTGGTGAAGCAGATGACTAACAACTCAGGTGGATTGGGGGCTGTATTGAGACAGATTGCCTCTACTCCAGCTGATCCCTTGGCTGTTGAGGTGAAAGATGAGGCTCAAGCATCAACCCAGCAAACCCACTCCTCCTATCCCAGTATTGTGGGACAGTTTGGCCCCATCAGCAAAGCCATTTTCTGCAATTCACTTTGGGAATTATGAATAATTTCACAGAAGGTTCAGATTTGAGAGGTTTCACTATGGGCAAGGACTGCCCAGCCAACTCTGCTGTCGTGGGGACAGACCCAGATGGATGAGCTCAGGCAAGAGAAGAGCACTAGGCAGGCTGGTGAGGAGCTCTATCTGCCTTGGTTAGCTTATCTTCCTGGCATAGAGCTACTCACTGGCTAATTCACGTTGATGAGCAGGGTTGCACAGTGCTCTGGGAGACCTCAGGGAGCCTCCTTGCCCCCACGCTCCCCATCTTGCATTAACACAGCAAGTTTGGTGTTCTCACAGTCCTCAGAGCTGCCCTGTAGCCACTGTATTCCACTCTGTGACAACACCAATGGTCTTCCTTCCTGCTGCCTGCAGACCCGAGAAATGTTTCAGCATAATTTATAGAATAGCTGTAGGTGAAAAAATGTCTGTATCGCAGTGATGCAGAGGGAACTGAAAGTGCCTATTATCACTCAGGAAGCACCAGGGAAGGGACCATTTATTTAGCAGATTCCCTCTCTGGAAAGGATGTTCTCATCCACCCTAGGGGTGATTTTGCCGACAGATCTCTCCATCCTCAGGGGAGCAGAGGAGGACTCAAGCACCTGCTCTCTGTATTTTCTGTACTATCACAATGATCAGGAAGGAAATCATTAGACAGACCAGACTTCCAGCTTCCATTATTTTTAACAGGCATTGCACATCTAATTTGAAGTGCACAATGCAAATATTTGCCTTCAAGTGTCAAAGGAGACTATAAAGATCTTTATGGATCTTCACACTTCAAGGACTTAATTCATTAAAAATAATTATACATATGTGGGCATTACTTCCATGGTGGAGCTGAGATCTGCAATCCGTTGCCAAGTAGGAAAGTACAGTGTGCATGCTATACATCTGAGTGTCAGCTTTAATGTGAGAGAGGAGGGCTCTTGTACATCGGAATATATGCGTGTAAACAGGACTGAGAGGAGAACTCGCTGGAATTCACTGCTGAATAAATTAGAAAAAGTCACTGTGTGGCATTGCAGTCTCCCAGTGCTGCAGACAAACTCTTTTGTGCTAGCCCACCTTCACCTCAGCCCGACTACTCCACATGCCTCTTCCTTTTAGAATGAGAGCAGTTTTATGAAGAAAAATATTAGAAATTGGCTTTGATTTCGCTTTGCCCCTCAGACATTTCAAGGTATCCAGCAATTTGTTTCCAGCAGTGTCAGTTTGACAAGACTGAGGCTTTTAGGCTCAAATTTTGCTTATTTTGTGGGAACAGATAGACACTTTCCCATCCTTAAACCATGCCAGTTGTTTAAGGGGCAGATGCTGCTATTTTGAGCAGGTAAATGGAAAAAAATTTACTGCTGAAGTCTACGGCCGAGAGGAGGCAGTCAATTAAATTCTCAGACACTAATAATCTGTTCTTACTTGTAAATCATGTGGATTCTGTTTTAAGTGCTTCGAAAACTTCAAGCATGAATCATGTAATAACAAGCACCTTATTTTTCAAAAAATAATATTAATAATTTAAGCTGTCTGCTTACTGCGAGGAGCATCTATTGATCTGACCTACTTGTATGCCACCATCAGCCCCAAACTGTGAGAATCTCGGCTCTCTTCATGCGCACAAGGAAGTAGCGGGAAAAGAACATCTCTCTTGTCTCACTGTTCGTGCCTGAGGTGCAGTGGTTTTGGAGAACAGTTGCCATAAACAGGCATTTATTGCTCCTTGTGAAGAATCCCATGGCCATTCACCTCGTCCTGCCTCAGAGGGCTTTCATGGCCCTGCTCAGCTCCTGTGAAAGTCCTGCTGGCTGAACTCACCAGCCTTCTGGCACTGTCACTGCCCCGTGTGCCACGGACCCAGCCACCCTGGGGATCATGCTGAGGCAGGGAGGAGAGTCTCAGAGGGTCAGGACAGAGGCAGGGAGATCTTGCAGGACTACACCACATATTCTTAATGCTAGGTATTAATGCTTACCTGTGCTCAGGAGACAGCTCTGAGAGCCTGAGGATGAAAGGGTCACAGCAACGTGTGCTGTTTAGTGGATTTTCAGCTCAGTTTGCACCAAATGGTGAAGCCCTGAGACTACAGTGATTTAGCCCACTTTTTAGATAATGGATCTTATCTCTCTTCGTGGAGTAGGTTTGCACTTCAAAAAATCTTACAGAACGTCACTGTCTACAGTGACACAACCCAACTGCTTTTGGTAGTGAAAGTTTTGTGGCATTAGGACATTATTTGGAATCCATTGCAACATCAGACATTTGCCTTTGACATCATAAAAGTGGTAAACTAATGATGAAATGTGCTCAGAGGCTATGTCTCATTTAATAGTGCGTATTACAGCTGACACACGCAAGCATGAACCATGTTATCTTGTATTTTTGCAAATAATATTTATTCCACAAAGAAGTTCATGCATGCAGAATAAATAGCACCTTCCTGGTGAAAGCATATAATTAGCTGAAATTCAAGAAGTGACAAATGTTTTCTTTGCCTGAAAGTTACTGCATGAGATTCTCAAGTTTGAAGTATTTCAGAGACAGAAATGACAGCCTTCACAGCTCCATGATTACTTGGTGCTAATTGACACAGGATGCAGGTAGCAAATTTCTAGCTAATGCAGAAATTATGCACCCTGTTCCACCTCTCAACTCTCTTCTCCCTTCCCTTTTGTCCTCTTGCAGCTTTACACACTTCCATTTTTATGGATAATTCAGACAAGCTGTAGCACCTTCCAAGTGTCACTGACTAAAGTCCATCAGCTGTTCTTGAAGCTGCCTGAAAAGGTTTCTGTTTTGAAAAAAAAAAAAAAAGTTTTCAATTGAAAAATGCTGTTGCAAGTGAAATAGCTTGTATTTTTATGTCTATATTATTGTTTATTTGTGAAAAAAAGAAACAGAGGGCTTCCCATTTTGACATTCACAATAGTTTAAGTTTTTAATTCTGAAATACCTTTTATTATCAAATGTTTAAATGTATCAAAGTAAAATGAATCATGACCCCAAATATTTATGAAAAATCCATTGCCTACTGATTTGATCTGATAAACCACAGGAGATTAATTAGTCTTGGTTATGTGACTTTTCAAGCACTAAACATGGCTGAAGGGGTTTTTATTTTTGTAGTTGACGCCTGTATTTTCATGTAGTTATATAAAATATATAACATATAGGGGAATTTGCTACATGGCAGCATTTACCATTGGTATGATGATTTTATCCCAAATATGAAAATCTTCATTTCACCAAAAGCTATAAGGCTATTTTCATAATGAGAGTAAGACTATGTAATTTTTCATCCATTAAATCAAAACTGCTGCTCTTCAACTGCTTTACATTAATTTGTACAGTAATTAAAAAACTAGTATGAAAATAACCTTTATTTCCCTTTTTAAGTCAGAAGGTACCACATACACACTGAGTAATCCAGACTAAAATTTTTTTCTAAGATACAGACTACAATGTCTTAAAATAGACCATAACATTTCTCTTCTCTTGAACAAAAATGAAAAACAAAAACTTCAAAAAACAATAGAGGACTTTGCCCAAAAGATACTCAGAGCTGACTGAACTGCTCTTGTGCCCTGCTGCACCTGGAGAAGGTCTGACATACGTCCATAGTGTTTTTAGCTCTAGACAAATGTCCAGACAACTGAACCATTTCATTCTAGTGTTAAAATTAGTATAAATTAAATTTCCATAAAACCCACTCACCATATAAAACTCAAATATCTTTCCTCACCCTGCTGCATTTATGCAAATACATTTATGCTCTTTCATAAAGGAGCAGTGTTAACAGCTTAAAAGTTTAAAACTTCTGCAGAGCATTAGCTTTAATTAATTTCAAAGTACTCTTTTTTTTTTTTCCTTCCTTTTTTTCCAATGGATTTTATGATTTAAGGTTATACTGTGTTTGGGTTGGGATTTTTCTATAGCTGTGAATGTCTGTCCTCATTTGTCTTGTAGACAGCCCTTTCCCAATGTGGTGCTGTTGAGGTGAGGTGAGGAGCGTTTGTGCCTCTGCCAGGCAGGAGAGTGTGTGTTTGATAAGGACATTGACAGGTCAGAGGTTGTCACCATTAATCCCAAAAAGCTATTTCTGACTAACCATCATGATAGAAACACACTGTAATAAGACTACCAGGTTCAGTATTGATTTCCCATCTAATATAATATCATGATTGTATATTACTTGTTTTTGCACTTTATTATTCCCTAGGATGTTAACTTTGAAGTTTTAAAAGCTCTGTTGTTTTTTAGTTCTACAGCTGCAATCCTTAACACCTCCACAGACTTCTATGCATCACTTTGTCACCTTCCTCCCCCTCAAGTGCTCAGCTGACCTGGTGCAGTGGAAAAACCTTTTCTACTCACTTCATCAGGAGTTACCAACTCCTGAAACACCGAAACAGAGTTTTAAAAGATGTAGCACTATTAGAAAAGGGTTTATTAAAAGAAAATAATAATTAAGCAGCTGTATTCCCTGGAATATCTTACCAGGGTAAGAGGAAGTTTCATCAGAGACCCCTGCACTCATGGGGACTTCAGGAGACTTGACTTCACTGTTGACTCTCAAAAGGGGCCAATTGCTTTCTGCTGGTCCATCTCCCCTTTGGCCATCTTGTGTCTGTCTTACTGCTGTGAACTTCGAGGTCTTTGGGATATTCCTCTGCTGAATGCTCTTATTCCATCAGCTGGGTTCTCCTACCAGCTGCTGTAGAGATCTAGAGCAATCCAAGTCAATTAGAATACAAAATGTTTAATTGAATTCTCCTCTGTTCCCTGGTGATATTCAGGAGGGCAGCACATGGTACCTGCAGAGGGATGGCAGCTAAACAGCCCTTTAAAACTGCAAGCAGAAGTGGAAGTTTGTTTTCATTCATTTTCTCTCTCTCGTTCAGATACAGCAAAACATTTATTAATCCTCCTCCAAACCATATGCCATGTGTCTAATGAGTAGTGGGTTAAGTTAATCATACACAACCAACCAAGTGTGGTAAAAAAACCATTGCAGAGTAGGTGAAAAAGCTAATACCGTAGATCTGAGTTGCTAAAATAAGTGAAAGTGATGAAGAATATGCAGGGTCAGGCCCTCCAGGAAGTTCAAATAAATACTGAGTCAGCTAAAATTCTTCTGGGCCTTTGAAGTGCTCTTTTGATAACTTTTGAACTGTTGGCTGGGACATCTTCACAGCTTTTGTGAAGGTTCATGCTGCAAGTATTGTTGTCCCTGCTTTGTAAGGTTTAGGGATTATTCTGAAGGCTTAGTAGATATAGATACTTATACAAGATTTTATCACGATTGCTTTAGGCTGTAGGGAACCAGTAGAAAACTAAACCAAGAGATTTCCCAGGCTTACCTGTGGGGTATCTGAGTCACTGAATGAACCCATACTTAAGTTTTCCAGACATATTTTATTGATGAAGTGTCATGACTGCTCATAAACTGTGATAACACAGAACATCTGCAAACTTAGCAAGAAAGAGCTGGAGGAATTTTTTTTTTCACTATTTCACCAGTTTTACCAGGTTGTGGTATCTGTTATGATCTTCTTGCTGGGACAGCAAATGCTGACTGTGAAAAATGAGTGTTGACAAATTCTGCAAATTTCTGTGAATTGTTCAGTGCCAAGTTATAACTTGTAACAGCTCTTCTATTCTCAAGAAATTAGCCTGTATTGCTTGCCAAACTAGAGCAGTTTTGTGGCAGGACTAGGAAGACACCATTACAGTAATTTCATTTGAGCCCTAATTTGACCCAAAGATTTGATTTCCAGCTTCTATAAATTCACTAACTACTAACCTGCTCCTCCAGCTAGGCCCTTGAGTCCTTTACTTGCTGGAAATTATGCTCCTATTTAATTATAAATATTTATAAAACCTCTGTGATCTTTAAAAATGTGAGAACTATCTCGTGTTTATAATTGTTATAAAAAATATCCCAAACCCACTAATTGAATGAATCTTTCAAATGTGAGTAATTTTTTATTTGAATTCTACATCCTTATGTATTATGTAACAATTAGTAATGATGTGATGGATAATTTTTTTGGAACAGTTCCTGATTCCATTACTCAACTACTCGATCGACCAGTAATTATGAATCATATCTTTAATTAGCTGCCGCTCTTCAGAAACATATGAAAGCCAAGGGCATAAAGTAATTGGCATAAAAGTTTTCCTAATTAATTTATCTGTCTATGTGAGTAACCGGGACTGGAGTCAGGGGAACATTTATAACTCCAGGAAGGCCAGCCCTAAAACACAATGTCAAATGAGATTTATATTTCTGAATTATAAAAAGAACAACAACAAGCCACAAAATTACATTATACCCAACTCCAACAATAAAGCACATAATGCGTTGTTCAGAGATGAGCAAAAACTTCTTATTGATCCAATTCATTTTCATCGTATTCTCCAGTGAGTCTTTCAAATCTCTCTGGCTATTTCCCTCATTCCACATAGTAACAGTAATCAAGCACATTAAGCAATTCATTAAACAACAGCCCCACTGACCACAGGGAGTATTACAGCTAACATTCATTAGGCAACTAGCAACTTTATTTAAGCAGAAGAAAGCTGGGGAGCGCAAGACTCAATTCTTTGTCTTTTGGGAGCCTATGGCCCACCTAGGCAGTGCTGGATCTGCTTTTCACAAATTATAAAACCTTTAAGCTTGCTGGCACAGACAGTGCCTTTTTCAAGGAGCCGCCTGGGAGAGAAGACAAAACGGAGTGTGTGCTGGTTTAATTCTCAGCCTGCCAAAGATTAGGTTAAAATCTGAGCTCATTGTTAAGTGCAGGTTGTTAAGATTTATGCCTGATATAAAACTAAAACCTTACAGTATTGATATTTAGGTCCTATATTTTTCAGATCTGATTTCAAGAGGGCAAAAGCTGTAAAGCATCCAGGTTTCTTCATTTGAATATCCTGGCTTGCCTGGCACTTTGCAGTAAAAATGATATATATTGTCCTTCATAATAACAGAGGAAAGGCTAAAACAACAATGGAAAAAAAGCCTTCCTACAAACAACAATTATAAAAGTGTTAGAAAAGTTAAACTGATGTGCCTGTGCAGTGTTTCTGCCCTAATAAATGAAGAATCTAAGGTTCATGTTTGTTGCAAAGTCCTTGAAAACAAGAAAATTAATATGAGCAAATGCACTGCTGTTCTGTTGCTTGCTTACTTACTTTTTCCAGTGAGTCCATAGAAAAGAGTCAATTAGACAATATTACTCAGCATTACTTTTTTTGTAAAAGGACTCCTACAGATATCCAAGCTATTTTCTTAAAAAGTTTACACTCCTAAAGCATTAACCCAGATGTTTAATAGCTATTTTCACAGTCCACTACATGATTCCACAGAATGAATATAATATGCGTGAATCTGAGAAAAACCACCTTCCCCTTCCATAGTGTTATTATTTTCTGTTCACAGAATCACAGAACTGCTAGGATTAGAAGGGACCTCTGGAGATCACCTAGTCCTACCTACTTGGTACAACCAATTTTGGCACAGTTACTAGTAAATCATAAAATACTTTAAATGACTAGACTTGTGTGTGGTGTAAGAGTATATGTCCCTTGATTTCAGATCAATGAGATTTATTTTGTCACAGCCTTTTCTGGCTTTAAAATCCTCCACTACAGCATTCTTGTTACTCCTCATACATACGTACATATATATATATTATACATATACACGTATTCTGCTGATACAGAAATTATTAAGACTATTCAAAAGAATTAATGGCATTACTGATTACTGACACTTATAACTGGAGGGCAAAGCCAAGTCTGCTATAGTTTGAAAATACATTTCTGAGGTGTTTAATTATTTGAAACCTGATGATTAAACCTTCAAACCAACTTGTCCAGAGTACTTTGCCATCATGGCCAGAAACACGGTAAGAAATAGGAGGGTTCTTGTCAGCATTTAAAAGTTCTTCCCCTCAGCATGGACCCATATCTGTGGAGGGCAGTAATCTCTCACAGAGGAAATATCACAGGGCAATCTTATTGCCCTACATTAAGGAAGATGAACCTTGACAATGGATGGAGTTTCACCCTAGAAGCTAGCTGAGACCTGTTTGTAGGAAAAGTTGTATAGAGGCAGAGAGGCGGTGGGTATGAAAATGAGCCCCAGTAAGTGGGGTGGGCTGTTGGAAGACCATGAAAGTCAAATACAGCTCACGAGGCCCTGCTGCCTCCAGTGCTCTCCTGCTCACCAGCACTATCATTCATAACAAAGCTTCAGAAAACAAGACATTTATCTCACTCAGACATCTTGACAGCCCTTGTGAGCAGAACACATTTGGTTGTATGACTAAACATTTTGGGATAACATGAACCCTGGGTCCATGTTTCTGGCCAGGCAATTCAGAGCCCATACAATAGCCAAAGCTCTAACATTGTTATCAGATATAAAGGGCAAAGAGGGCACTGTGCTTTTTCATGACACCGGGCCTGCAATTTCAGCTCTGCCAAACTACCCCTGGAAGACAGAGCTAGTGACTTATTTTGTTAGCAACAGAAAGTATTACAAAAAATGTGTCTAACATATGCAGTTGACTGCTTGTATTTCCTGTACTTGTTTCCAATAGTGGCATATAAATGCATTTGTACTAAGGTGGAGAGTTTATTACAAATGATGAATGGCACTGAAATATCAGTTTTATCCTTCCTGTAAAAACAAGGGCCATAACTCATGACAGGTGCAGCCTCCAGATGCCAACAGTAGTATTGGTTTCAGGGCCAGGACCAGGAAGACACAGATAATTTTGCTAATTCCCTCCATTATGTTATTATACTGTTACCTTCAGTGTGAGACAGCTTATCATGGAATCATCTGACCGAAAATGCATCTTTAATGTTTTATTACCAAAAATTAAGCATGTGCTGCAATTCTAGCACTTTTCAAATATTATGCATTACACAGTGGACTCGGTTCAGTGAACACAAAGTTTTTGATGTATTTTTATTTATTTTTGGTAACTGGATGTTTGAAGACCACTTTTTAAAGTTGGGAACTTTTAACACTTTTTTTGTGAACATCATCATAATATCTTGGCATGGCAGACCTTATATATATATATATATATATACACATACACATACACATACACAGACACACACACACACACATATACATACATATATATACACATACACACACACACACACACACACACACACACATATATATATATATATAAGCTCTCATGACAAAGGATCACTGAGCAGTGCCATGGGCCCTGGAACACATGTTCCTGATTTATTCTTTCTAGTTCCTGCTGAGTTTTCCCTCCTAGACAGGGACTAGTAGTAGAATTTAGTACACAGCAGAATTTGCTATAGATTAACAACTCCTGTTGAAATGGAGGGATGTTGTCTCTTCATTTACTAAAACAACAGGACCTCTGGGGAACTTGTTCTGCACTTCTCCAAAACTTTGATTACATCTCCCAGAATTAGGATAAGACTGAAGTTCTTGCTTTATAGGTAAGATGAGGCACAAAAAGGAATTTATGTGTCCAAAATTCCCATAGGGAAAGTCTAACAGTGCAGGGATGCAAACCAGGGTCACCCAAGCTCCAGGTAAATGCTGTAGTTCCTGGACAAGGGAGCATTTAACAGCAATCTACACATCTTTTTTCCTTTTACTCTTATTTGGTTTTTTCACCACTTAATTACCTCACTGATTTCAAAGAGCTCCCACTGCCTCTTGGAAAACTTTGAAAAGCATTCATTTTTAGAAACAATTCTGCTGATACATAGTATACCTTATATACCCTCTTTTATTATTATGCAAATGCCTTTGGAAGGGAATAAGCATACTTCTGAAGAATTGTCCTGCTAATACTGCTTATTTGTGTCTGAAGATATTCTCATTTTGCTCTTGTAAACACAGCAGCAAGTATAGAACATGCAGGAGAACAGACTACGAATCAAGTTTGCATTTTCCTTAAATATTTTGTGGAGGTATCTCTAGAGTACTGAGTTTGCAGGTCTACCTTACCTGAGGCTTGGATTTTATTTTCACTGAGTTTTTACAAAAATGGCCTCTATGAAGAAAGATTTGGCTGCATTAGAATTGCACTCTCCTGCTGATCTCTGGTATGACAGATGAGATCAGCTGAGCTGCTTTAAATGACAGTCACTGCGGGAGGACAGAAAGGGAAGGGGACTTGTCATTACTTACAACCCATCAAAACACAACTCTGACTTTATTAAGATCTTCACAGTGTCCAGCACAACTTTCACAAAAGCTATCAAACAAAATACATTCTAAATCACTATGTGGTGAGAACAAACTCGTTGAAGACTTCAGTTTTGAGAACTGACACCAGTCTCTTTCTGTCATTAGATGATACAGGCAGGCCTTGCAACACATGGTGTGGAGTCCACACAAGGCTTGAGTAGAGGCTGGTCTCTTCATCATGCCTGTGATAGAGGAGGACATAAAATTTAGAAGAGCGGTGAGTGTGGGAGGGGTAGCAAACATTGGTGACAACAGGGTTCAGGAAAGATTCTGCTTGATTCTACACCCATCTTCTCCCTCCCTTAATGTTTCTAGATCTTAGTTTCCTTTGAACTGCTTTTCATCCCTTTCCTCTCTGCTCTCCCCGAACACAGACGGTTAATGGAAATTAGCCATGCATATATGGTAGGAGATCTAGGTTTCCCTAGTGCAAGGGTTGAGATAGCAAATCTCTGGAAGATTGTAATGCTCCTATGGTGTTTTGAAGCCATCATTACATTCACTTTGATTACATCATCCATTTCTGTTCCCTTGTCCTTTCTTTGTTTTGTTCACAGAGCTTAAACTCTCAAGCGAGCAACTGTCACTGTGTCCGTACAGAGCCCAGTGCAGCAGGTCTTGTGCTTGGCAGGTCTCCAGTTACAAGTGTATAAACCCAATTAATAATAATGTACAGTTCAACTACAGTTGATATGCACACAGGCAGTATAATATAATTTTTTCTTAGCATTTAAAAATGCGTAAAACTATACAGACGATGAACGACTGAATTGTCAGGCTCCTCACCATTAGGTCTCACAAACTCTCAGAGCTTCAAAGGTACACAGTTGCCCAATTCCTCTTCCATTTTACTAAATATCTTTAAGAACATTGAGGTAAATTTCTAGAATCTACAGCATAAATCCAGGACACATTTAGATTCCTCTCAGCCTTTCCCTTGACATGTCTAGTTTTGTCAGTGCATCAGACCATCCAAATGAATAGATATTATTATAGGAAGCAAGTGACTTAAGTTATGGTCATAGTTTATCAGCATTATTTAGTCCTCTTCAATCCTTTCTTAATAAAAAGCAGGCCTAATAGAGTGTTCTATATCCCCTAGTAGTAAGAAAACATGAACACAAATTACAAGTTCATCACTGAGATGCAAGTCCAGAATGGCAGCTTATATCTTAATTTTCTTTACCCTACTGAAAAAGACTTAATGAGTGTAGATAAGGTTTTGCCAATTTTTCCCATACTTTTCCTTAAATTTACTGAAGTATAAACTGTTGGCACTTTTAAACATTTGTCTGAAAAACAATGGAGCAAGAGAATTATTTACTGTAGCTCTGTATTTCTCTATCACCCAAAATTAACAATTATTTTCTGCACATTTCCTTTTGCTGGACTGACAAACACTCACAGAAATCAACCCAGACAGATCCATATCTATATAACCTGATACAAAACTCTTCCTAATTAGAAAGTGATTCACTGTTTTCTATAAAGATATGTAATGAGAGTTTTCATTGCATGAAAGCTTGGAAAGTTTGAGGGGCTTTTTCAAGCTTTACCAGTTGGATCTATGAATAATTCCATCCTGACTGTGGCAAGAATGTTGTGCAAAGAGAGACTAGATGCAGAAAAAAATTATTGTCTGAGGTCATCTTGGACTTTTATCCAGGAGCTCAGTGGTGCACCAGCAGATTTATGCCATTTCAAGTGTTTCCGCAAGCTCAATGCGGGAGCCAGCGGGCGTAAAGAGATGGCACCTGAGCTGAAGCTGATGTTCCCACACCCTTGGCTCTCCCCTGGGAAACCTGGAGCAGAGAAGAGGACAGATTTGGCAGCTGAGACATTTGAACCCAACCCCGGTACTGAGATTCAATGCTAAACACCTATGGAAAAAAGAAAATAATCCAGAATGAGACACATGCCCAGTGCTACAATACAATAAAGACTTCCTCTCTGAAAGCTTTATTTTCCTTTGCAGCCACTCCACACATCATTATTTGGCACATGCTTTAGATCTTTAAAGTGTGTACGTGTCAGTTTTGTTCTTTTCAGCCAGTTCTTATTCTTCCCTTGCCCTTAACACTCCCCCTTGTCCGCTCTTCTCCCCCTCCCACCCACATCCACCAGCTCCTCCTCCCCCCCACCTCTGGCATTACAGAACCACTGCCTCAAACTATATAAAACCCTTGGCCTCAAACCAGAGAAGACCTAAATGCAGGAAAGTAAGGATAAATTAAAGTGACAGGGTCTCAGCAGTGGAAATTAGTGCAACTCTTCTAATTGCATGTCTAGCCTGAATGATGGGATACTTAATTCTTACACATCCCAGACAATTGCTTTATACTAACATGAGCTCTGGGAAAAAGGCAGATTCCAGAGACATATGGAGCAGTAGATGGAGTGGAAAAATAAATCAGTTGTCCCAGCCACAGTGGAAAAAGTGCTTTATCTGCACTGTTAATATAAGGTGTTGCCACTGTTAAACAAAACTGGTAATGTCTCCTTCATCCATTCTTACTAGGAAAATAGAACATTAAATAATTAAGTGACAAAGTGGGCTTTAGGTTCTATTTATTGTTTCTCAAACCAGAAATGAGCTTTGGGTGAGGAGGTTACATTCCTCTAGTTAGTGGACACAGTCCTAAATACAAGATTCTGAGAGAGCCATAGTCAGGGGAGCAAAATACTCCACTTCTATAAGGACTGCTAATAAAAGGCTTCAAAACTAGCATGGGTTCTTATATCTATTTAACCTTTTGCCCCAAGAAGCAAAGAGCATCTGGTTAAGTGGAGAGTAAAAGCACAGCTACTTTTCATTATCAGGGCTTAGAGCCAGCCTATGTGGAAGCCTGAGCTGCCAAGCCTGGGTTAAATGCTTGTTGCCTTCACTGCCTGAGGCCATCTAGCGTGTTTAGAAATGATTAAGTACTGCAGCCTAGAAAGGACCTGTCCTGAGCGTTCATCTCTGACTTCCAGCAGAAAAGGGAGCCTGGCAATGACAGAGGCAGATGGATGAGTCTCATTAGTATGGTGAAGCAGCGAACCAGACTGCCTTCACAGAGCTGTCCAAAAAAAAAGCGAGCAAATTAAAATAGGAGCTGAGAAAACCAATGAGCAAGTGTTTTAACTCTCTGATACCTGGATTCGTCTCCAGCAGGTTAGGCAGCTGGCTGTCCTTCCCAAGACTCTCTGATCCATAAGCAGTTGATGAGCACTTGGTAGGCATGGAAATTTCCACATGTGCATGTTTTATTTTTACATCTGGTTTTTCTTTTGCAAGGTTTGAAAAACTGTAGGATCCTTATACATCCTATACCTCACACACACATACTTTGAATATTCTATAGCATGGCAAGTGCAAACTGAACATCCTGCTTTTATAAGATTCCATTCATGCTTATATCATTATCAATACTCACATGGTAATTAGGATCTGACAGAGTATTTTGGCATAGGACATGCTGTGAGGATGTTGAATCTCCTACATAAATAAGTGTTACACTCACAACAATGATAAAGATATGCTACTGCATACTACTAATATATGGGATTATTGCCATTCTGAACATCTTGTTGACCAGAGCTTTAACTGAAGCACCATTACATAAAAAGGTATCAACTCTAGCACTGAGTGCAAGGAGCCCCAGTACAAGAGTTTGGTGACTCATTGGCATCAGGCACATCACCCTGGAAGTCTTCATAGTGTGATGGACTGGCAAACCTGCAGCTAATTTGAATGAATCTTTCTGCAAGACTGATAGGAAACTATATCAATTTATTACCCGCTTTGATTTGTTTGACTTGATTCAGGCACAATGAAACTATGAAAAGAGAAAGAAAAAGCATTTGAATAATTCAGAGTGCAAATTGCTGCATGTGAGGCAGCCATTTTGCTTTGTCTTTTCATGCAAGATGAATAGGGTAACACAGTAGAAATGTATCTAATGCCCTTCATTTTTCTTTTGATGAGATAAGTAGGATCAGAATCCACAATTCGAAAGAACTGCAAAAGCAGTCAAAGACCCAGGGCCTTCTCACTGTAAAAGAGGCAGTAGCAGTGCCCAAACAAAAATACCACCACAACAGATCCTTAAAAATTGAATTTTTTTATAAATAATACTGCATGTTACAGTGTTGGTATGTGAATAGTCAGGAAGAAGCATTGAAGAAGAAGTTTCATTCTCCACTACAGGTCTCTGCAGGATCCCTCTCTTGAGGGGATGGATGAAATAGTATAAGAAAATTAATCTCATGAAGGTTTTGTTTTTCATGAAGGCATAGAAAAATAATTTCATAATTGCTGTAGAAAGTGGGCACTCTGTTATATCTCTGTAATCTACAAGGACATGATTTTCAGACTTGTTAACATCTCTGTGCAATCCCACTTCTTGTTTCCTACTCAGCACTTTTGTCTTGTGGTACATCATGTTTGCTCACAGACTTCATTCCACTGTTGTCATCGTGCCCAGGAGAGTCTGGAAAGGGAGGTTCTATTTTATTTTTTCTAATTCGACTTTTTCTATTCAGAATGAATGAGAGATCAGCACTCAAGGGGCATTAAAAGCCTACATTTTTTACAGGTCATCTCTGAGAAGGAGGAACAAAATTACTTTTCTCCTCTGGTGAAAATGAGCCATTACAAGAAGGACTGTGAATCTGTGGGAGCTGCAGTCTCCTCCCCAGTTCCTAAGTTATTCTGCATTCGAAACAGGACAGATGACCTGAGAGATCATCTTTGTTATCCCTTTACTTTTCACTTACTACCTTCTCCTCTGTGCTCTCTTCTACCTGTCAGTGCCAGCCAGCTGACATCTATCACTGCTCATTTGCTTGTTCTGGGCCAAGTTAGTGCTGTTAAGGCCACATTTACCCAGGAGAATGTTCTTCTTTCTTAATCACCTCACAAAGATGATCGTGGGACCTAAAAGCCTATGGAACTATTTTTTGTTCATTTTCTTTTGCTTTGCTTTGTTTAGCTAATAGACATCAATGTAATTTTCCCCCTCCAATTTAAGGTTATGTTAAGTTAGTGATTAACTTTCAGGTTTCAGGGGAGACCATAGTGGGCATAGTGAGCTAATCTGAGCTGTGATATAAAAGAGTACAGACTACTGATTTCTTATATTTAACACTTGTTTGAACTAGAGCATTTCCTTTTCTGAAAATCTAATCTTGAATCAAAGGCTACTTGAGATGGTGAATTAAAAGCAGTTCTTAATAAGTTCTTCCAGCGGTCAGATGCTTTTGATATTAGATAATTATAATTCTTCACTAATCTGAATTTATCAAGTTTTAACACTGAGCCATTCATCTGAGCACCTAAGACATTTTGAAAGAATAGTGGCTATAGTAAATGATTTAGGCTTCAAACTGTGATTTTTCAGATGGGTGCCTAGAAGATGTAGGGCTTTCTAATAAAGGAAAGACTTTTAAATAAATTGCCTGAAAACCTAACTACTAGCCACAGAAAAGGACTTGGGTATTTAAAGTAAACTTAAACTTACATCTCTGAAAATCTCATTTGAGATATTACCTACACATTGCAAATACTAGAAACCACAGCCTCTGTCATTTTTCACAATTACATTACATTTCTCACAAGTGCCTCAATATTGCCTAGGCAGAACGATCAGATGCCTTGTTCATGCCTAAAGCCTATCATCATCCAAAAGTCAGATGTTCTTCCTCTTAGCTTCATGCAAGGTCCCAGATAAACATATCCAATTTCACTCCTCCAAAGAGCATGCCACTTTCTTCAAGAGTCCAGACTGAGGTAAGTTTCTAGGTGAGTTTCTGTTTAGAGAACTGTTCCCAGATGCAGGAAGTCGTTATGAATTTTGTTCTTAGCCTCATAAAATTGCATCTTACCCTATCTGTAGCTAACTCTATGCTTTTCCAGAGTGTAGGATATCCTCCTCCTAGCCTTTGAAACACTGCCATTATGCAGATGGAGTCATCACTACTTGCCTTAACTTCATAATTTACAGTTCACCATAGGCTGCTGCATTTTTTTTCCTGAAGCATCCTCATTTTCTGCTCTTGTGGTCCTGTCATAATGAATTTCTGCTGATTGCAAACAATATTCAGAACATTTTCTTGGTCCTTGCCAGTACAGAGGTTTTATTTTTCTTTGATAAAGCCAGTGAGGGAGTGGGCAGGACCATAGTTCCAGGAGCAGGAGCTCCTGCAGGGAGTGTCAGCACTGCAGGGACAGTGGTGGCAGAAGACAGTAGGAAGACTGGACTTCTACAGCACACACCTGGTCCCTCCATATCTGCAGCTGGGTCAGAAAAGAGAGCTTTGGTGCAAAAATGGTGAAAGAAGGAGAAAGCTGTTTGGAGAACTCCAGTGCTGCAAAGTTGAAGGAGAACTGGGGAGGTCATGGTGCATTACCTGTCCAGGCAAAACTGCTGGAATCCTGCTGTGAAGTCAAGAAAAGCAAACAAGATTATTGCCTTCTCTCAGCAATTTTGGGAACACAGCAGTTCTAAGTTTGTCTTATTGATAGACACATCTGGCAGTGAGAAGGTGGTGAAGGGGGAAGGAAGAAACTGGGAGATGGGAAGGGGGTTGGTGGAGTTCGACTCCACATACAGCTCTCACCATGGCCTGAGGATTTCTACCCATGTGGCAGCCTGTGGACATAGTGGAGGTAGTGGCACCTGCAAGCACTCCAGCATATGCCTGTCTGCACCTTGTGGGAGCACTGAGAGATGTCACTAAGCTGGGCCCTCACAGTCAGGCATGCTCATGACCAGCCCCCATCATTCTAGACAGGCAAGTGGTGAAAGACCAGCAAAGCCCGCACCAAACTCCCAGGGGTGCGGCTGTGATGGGGGTCTGGGCTCCTGTCATGACTTACGTTTGGGGACAAGAATCTGTGTAACTCATTCATCAGATCTCACACAGAAGCAGGCTGCTGACTGAAGCCTAGGGAAAAGAGATATCTCCTACAAAATAATATTTGGTGCTAGTTATAAGAAAATGCTCATGGACAGGGGTCAGAAATTATACTGCCATGCTGACCTCTGAAGAAGACAGAAATAGTAGTAGGTTTACAATCAGATTTAATTACATATTCCAAATTGACCATGAAATTTTATCATTAGGTAACTAACCTCTTTTAAGTAGGAAAGGTGAATGATTGAGACTGCCTCATTGACTATTATTGCTTTACCTGGATTCCTGTGTCTCCCTAATGCCTCTACTAATCCTTTAGTTTAACTTAATATGAGGAAGAAGTCAGCTTTGTTCATTCCATTTGCAAAATGAGAAGATGCCAACTTTTTCCCTTATAGACTGTATTTATTTTAACTAACAACATGAAAAGGAGCATTAGAGTTAATCACTTTCAATCAATGTCAACTACATTATTAGTTAATGGGAGTTTATACTGCATAATATTTGTTTGTGAGCCATTTTCTGATGTGTTACATCTAGTTAAATGCCTTATCCTTGTGTATTTTAAATAGAGAAAAAATGAAGGCTGGAATCAGTGAATTTGTAAACACTGACATACAGAATTAATTTTACTTAATCATAATGAGGGCATTAGTAATGTGAGACTTATTTCTGGAAAACGTATAGTATACTCTATGAAGAGCCATATTTTGCTTTTTAAGTATTTTGCCAGTTGATTCTGAGCAGATCATTATTTCCACAGTCTGACATTTAGAATTACTGTTTATATATATATAATAATTTATATATAAATCTAACAATTTCTATGCTTTGTGGAGCTGTGCAAGCTTCTTAACCCCTCACCCCACCTCACCTTTCCCCATACTCCAGCTTCTTGCATCACTGTATTGCATCTTCTTGATATAATCTCTTTTTTGACACTTGAGGATCTGGAAGAACATTCCAAACCTGAAGATTTGACTTAAAAGCAGCAAACTAAAATAAGAAAAAAAGCACATTTCCTTCGTTTTGCCTATAGCTGAGTTTTGCATCTACAAACATTTTCCACTCCTACTTTGACCTCATATTCCTTCTTCACTCCCAGACATTTCCTTCTCCTTAGCACCATCCCAATCATTAAGTAAATGGCTCTGAGTAGTAGTAAAGGAAAAAGTAGACGGCACTTGAGTGAGAAAGGAATGAACTATACATGACATAAGTTTTTTTTCTTAAAAAGGACTTCCTGTTCCATTATTACTTTATACTATGACAAAGGCCTGACCTGAAAGTTAATAAAGAGAGCATGTTTACTAATTAGGCTTTATTCTCATTGGTCCATGTTAATTGCCAAATATCAATCTATTTCACTTATGAATATGCAAATGTTATGTCAGAGTGGCACAAGTTTCCAGCACACAGTACTCTGCTAGCTTTAATTAGATCAAAAGTGGGTCCAGCTCAATTCAACAAGATGGGCCCTACTCTTTAATCAGGAAAATAAGTTTGTCTCCTAACAGTATCTTCTTTTGACAGTCAGCAAACACTAATTAACAGACATAGCTATATTAATTGCATTACTCCACTGTATTCTTATCAGCTGGCTGATGTTGCCTGTTTGCTAATGCAAATAGTTGCTGCTTTGGTAAAGTCAACTTGCAAAAGTCTTTCTAATGCTAACTAGCAATCAATGCATATAAGATTTCTAAGATTTCTGTAGGGAATTCTGCATAATAGATGTATTCTGTCTTTTGAGGTATCCACGGCCATTTAGTATAATTATTCCTTAGAGCTGCACCTATCATATTATCAGCTTTTTCAGAGGATAAAGAACACAACTTATTTGTTTAAGAACAAAGGACTATAATCATTTCCTTTAGGAATCACTAAATCACTATGTTAAATGAAGATGTATGACCCAATGGAAAACTTGCATTTATAGTAATTATGTATTTTTTTCCTTAAGATTTCTTTAACATGTTTTAAAAGGCAACTTACTGCTTTTACAAAGTAGTGACTTGACAGCCCTGGAGACTGTAATCCTGTGGAATTGGTTTCAGACTGTGTTAGGCAGTGTTTCCCAAGCTACTGCCCATGGGTTTTGCCTTCAGCCCCATTCTTTGAGAGCCACTGGGAAGGCCAAGAGGGCAATCCACTCTCTGTGTTCATTCTAAAAGCAGCCTTGTGGAGAAGGACTTGGGAGGCGATTCTGCCCCTCTGCTCTGGTGAGATCCTACCTGGAGTACTGTGTCCAGCTCCAGGACACCCAACATGTTGGGACCTGTTGGAGCAATTCTTCAGGAAGCTATGAAGATTATCAGAAGGATGAAGCACCTCTCCTATGAAGGCAGGCTGAGAGAGTTGGAGTTTTTCAGCCTGGAGAACAGACGGTTTCAGGAAGACTTTATAGCACCTTTCAATACTTAAAGGATGCTACAATGAAGCTGGAGAGGGACTTTTTACAAGGGGATGTAGTGATAGGACATCTTTAAAATTAAAGATGGTAGATTTAGATATTAGGAAGAAATAGTCAAGGCCAGGCTTGCCAGTGCTTTGAGTAACCTGGTCTAGTGGAAGGCGTCCATGGCAGGCAGATTGGAACTAGATGATCTTTAAGGTCCCTTTCAACCCAAACCATTCTATGATTCTATGACTGAGCTCCTGAACTCTCTTGGTTGCCAACTTGGGTGTTTATTAATGCTACTTGCAAGGCAGTTTTCATCATGTAGCCAATTTGCTACCATGAGCAAGGTTGAGACTACCCACCCCTTTCACACAAACTGCTTCCCCAGGTTGTTAATGTTTTGTCCATACTGGCTAGCACCATGATCCTAAAAGGGAGAGCTGCAGTCATCTACCAGGTGACATCTCTCTCTGCAGCCAGAGAAAACTCTCTTGCCTTTGCCCGTGTACAAAGCAGACCATAATAAAGGGATCCTGGTAAACATAGATGGTACATACATAATTACCCATGTTCTCATAGGCTGGGCAAAGCTAGGCACACAAGTTTTAGGCAGAACCATAACTAAAATGGCCAGCACAAACATATAACAGTACTTTCTTAATAACAGTGCTTTCTTGTACCTGGCTGTGGGATGATCTGCAGTGAGAATTCATCCACCCAGTATGAACATCCAGGGATAGATCAGCTGGAGATCACTGTTACATCAAATTGAGTTGGTGTTATTTTAAGACCACAACTCTATGTGATATGGAAGGCAACCACGGCAACAGGGCTTACAAAGCACAGTATGTCAGCTCAGTGCAAGGATACTTAAGGAAAAGCCATGTACCCACTTTGTATTGCAGCACCAACATTACTCCTCCCAGTGGAGTCGCACCAGAGCAGAATAATGCTTATGATTTTTCTTGGTGTAAGCAAGACTAAAATGGTTTGGGGCTAGTATTCCCGAGTGGAATCTGCAAATGGAATTATTATGTATTATTTATATATTTACGGGTATACCTTCACACGGCTGACATTTTAATGAATCCCAACAGGGAGGGAGTGGGAGTGATAATGAAGCCTCCATGTCAAGGCCTCTCCAGTTTCCCAGTGAAGCTGCAATACCCCTTTATTCTTCCCCCAATAATTTGTTTGCCTTTCCTTTTATTTTTTCTGAATAGGAAAATGAAGTTGCAAAAATATACTCAAATACATTTAAAGTATAAGATTAATAATCTTATGTACAAAAATGGCATTTTCCAGATCTTCTAAATTTTTAAAACAGTGTTTTAAATTTAGTTGAGCAAACACAAGGGGAAATCTCAGCACTGGTTTAGATTATCTTTTTGCCAGTTTTTCCTTCTGATATGATATTTAGGGTATGGAACCTGGTCATGCTGAGTCCATAATTTCCATAGTCAATATGAAACCTGAGGACTGTCTCATAGCAGCATGAATTTTGTATAGGAATTCCAGATGAACCTCAACTTTTGCAAAATGCATTGTAAATTCTACCACCAGCCTTTTATGCATGTAAAGCTGCCTGTTCTGTCTGTCACACCTCAATATTATGGTACTAGATTAATTTAAGTAACTTTGCTAAATTGTATGTGATTATAAATTTCCATGCTGGAGGGACAAAATATTTTTTCTAGGTTTCAGTTAAAATTGGCAGAATATTTCTGAAGAGAATGCTAGTGAAAAATATGTTTTCATATGTCAAATAGGTCTAATGGTTTAAAAACAGTTCAATGATGCAAGCTCTCAGACTTGCTGCTTGTCTGAAAAATTTGTTGGGAGTAAAAGATGTTCTCCACATTAAAAATTTGCTTGAATTCGGAAAAATGAGAGGCTTTGAAGGAAGCTTATATGTAGGTTTCATGTGTTCTCTAGATGCTTTTTGGAGGAGTCTTCACAGCTAAATGTATTGCACTTTAATCTTCATTAAGACATAGCAAGAAAGCCGTCCAAAACTTCTAGTCCCATGGTTGTCTCAGCCAATTAGGCTAAAAGACAAGCCAAAATTATGCTCTGGGTTTCAATGTAAAAGCCAGAACAACTCGAACAGTTAGGCACTAGCTCAGGATCTTACTACAAACCCCTAGTAGGTAAAGGAGGAAAGATAATCCAGGTGCTTCCCTTCTGAAACAACTGGTATGATCTACACTCAACTTACCTGCCAGCGCTCTCCAACTTTTGCATTCAATACCGAAACAGATACCAATGCTACCAGATTGATATCAATTTATGGTTCTCTGGCCTGGTGACAGGGATTATCACCCAAGAATCAGTTCCTGCCTCACTCATTGACACCTCAGCCAGTTTGGAGTGAAAGTGTCAACATGATGAACCGGGGAAATTCCTACCTAAAAACTGTTGTACCCTGGAGAGGCTGAAGCTCAGTTCCTGACACAGAAAAAAGTATTGCACCTTCTGCCTCCCAGAAGGGTGACTGTACTCTGGGGTAAAGGGGCATGGATGTGATCTTCTGCAGCTGATTTTGGATTCAGGCTTTCACATCTTCTGTTTGTGCCACAGAAAAGTAAAGAAAAATAGGGTATTATCCTTAAAGAGAATTATTTAAGTTAAATATTTCAGGCTGGTTTGCTAAGGAAATGGAGCCTCTCCCTGAGCTTTTGGCTCTCCACTTTTCTGCCAGTCAGTCTCCTTAACAACTTTTTCATCTGTTGGGCAATTTAACCCAAATTTGAAAGAAGAGCAGAAGTCCTAGAGACAATTAACTGCATTTTTTTTTTAAATCTGCAGCTGGGAAATGGAGAGAGTCTCAGCATGAAAACTCCATTGAAAAGAGGGCAGGAAGAACTCGGATGTGATATGTTATGTGGCTTGGTAGTAGCCAGCTGCCCAATCTGCATATGCATGGATCCAGATTAGCCAGGGTATGCGCTATTTCTTGCCTGACAGATGTCAGAGGGTTTACATAGAGAGACAGAACTATTGTGGTGGGAGTAAGGGAAGGAAACGGGATACAAATCTGTAGGAAATCAAACCCCATGAGAACTGATACTCACAGGACAATTTGTTTTCTTTTGCATATTTGGTAAGAAAAAATTACAAGCACTGCACAGTTGTACCTAATCAAATGCTTTTCAGTTCCTCTGTCAACCCATCTCTGCTGTGTAGCCTAACATTTTATAAAATGTAAAATTTTGGAAATACACAACAAAAACTGCACTGAATGTTCTCAAAAGAAATGGAAGGGGTACGATGAGGTAGGAAAGAAATTTGGGGTATACAGTCCCTTTTTCAGGGAACTGTGGGAGGGGTGGCAGGGAAACAACAGAACTCTGGGTTAACAGGGCTTGACAGCAGGAGCAAGTGGGAAGGCAAGAAGATAGCAGCATTCTGTGGTCAGCTCTCAAAACAGAAATGCACCTCCAAGACATGATAGTCATGCCTTAATCAAATTTTCTTTTTCATCTTACAGCAATCAATCCAGTCTTTCTATACCCAAGCTGTTCTACTACTCAAATCAGACACTGGCTTTTCTTTGTATTTGGAGAAAAAGTAAATCCATCCACCTCCTTCTCATCCTAACCCAGAGTCCTAACACAAAAGCTAGCAACAGGATAAATAGGGAATAACCAGACAATCCATCCTGCTCCCAGGCGCAGTCCTCCTTTCCCTGCCTGTATCTTCTGCCCCCATTTACATGAATGACAGTGTCTAAATATAACTATGAACTGGTTAGGCTGCTCTCACAGCCCTTAGACTGTCCCTTCAAACCAGTGTTGCTGCACATCCCCCAGTGTGACTGACAGAGTCTGAACAGGCTGCTGTAAAAAACTCACCAAGTTAAGTAAAATTTTGTCCAGCTTGTGGTCTTTCCTGCTAACCAATCTTTTCTACTGCTTCCTTGTGTGCTCATTTAAGGCAGATTTCACGATATAATAAATACCAGCACCCTGTGACCCTGCTGTCAGAGCTAGCTGTGCTCCTTCGTGCTCAGAGGACATTACAGCCACACAGTCTCTGACAGAGCAGACTCCAGTAACTGTAATTCACTGTTTACTCCAGCCTTTATATATTATTTTTCTTTGCCTGAATCCAGCGCAATACAGAGTTCTTACAAATTCTTTGCTGAGCTTGTTCTCCTCCGGATTTAAATCAGGACTTTACCAGAGCTGTTTAAGGATTAGTTATCATACAGAACAGTGCTGAGAGCATGACTGACCATCCTAGCAGGTATTTCTACTCCCTTGTCATTGCGTATCTATTATTAGCTCTTATTTCACACTTGGAATATAGGTACACTTAACACTTTTTCTACTAAAAAAGAAAGCTTTCCCTGTAGCTCCATGGAAAAAACATATTGCCACAATGGTAATTTTGAGCTAGCAGCTTATTGGAAGAGAACACAGCAAGTACCTTATTCCTCAGGTTGTAATGTCCTTGGGGCAGGAACATTTTGGGGTTAACTATTATTATTTTAAATTAGGTCTTTGTCCAGGAGCTATTCCCACTGTCCTGGTTCATGGTTGCAGCCCTAACACCTGACAGGGACCAGTGTCATTGTGGGAGCTTAGAGCAGTGAAAGCAGCAGAAATGTAAAGGTAGGAGCAGAAGGAAGCAAAACACAATGTGGAACACTTTCTCATGTTGCTTTTTATTTCTCATTGTTTCTTGTATGAAGTCATACAAAGAAACTGTTGTGATTTCCTTCATTTTCTAGACAGATGCTAGCTAGGACATACCACATCCAGGATTTAGGAAACAAACACTTTTTGCCCCGAAAGGCCCTGTAACCAATGACCTCAATGAAAACTTCTACAAAAGAATACTGTAAGTTCATTTCATGGCCTTCCCTGCTGCAATGCCACTGGAGAACACAACCAAATCAGTGGAAGTTGGTGAAGATAAAAATCTTTGTATTGTGGGACACTCAGATTCAATTTTTCTTCTGGGAAAATTGCTGCTGGGTCTGCACACAGAAATTTGGGACCAGGCAGAGACATCTACTTGCCTGGCTGAAAAATCTGGGTGATTCAGTCACATCCTCAGTGTGCAGCAGCCCTCTGTGTAATCTGGTTCCAGACACATGGGATGTTATCAGTGGTCCAGAAATGTCAAAGGGGGTGTCTTGCAATGACTAGAGACTGAGCAACAAAGTGTATTTAGAAAAAACACTTATCAAGCCTACTCATGATGTTGCCAACTTTCAAAGATACACTGACCTGCCTATGCAGCACATCAGAAAGCAAATTCTGGTTCCATGCAAATGAAAAACACCTTAAATCCCACTGTGCACTTTGTGAGCAAGGCTGAATGCAGAGCGTTTGCACGGTGGCTTGGTGACTTGACAAGCACAAACAGCAATGGCTGTGAGGTGCAGGAGTGGCTTCTCTATATGCAAAAATATAGCCTTCATTTACAGTACAAATATTTGAAGGCAATTCTCAACAAGCTCCTCAGCACAAGAAAAACTGATACCTCTAGCCATGCTTGTTGCCAAAACTTTAATCCTTATCAAATAGAAATCACCATCTGTCCATTAGATCAATGACTGGCACTTGGGTCTCATTGATTTAGCTATTATGGAAAAGATATCATATGAGATACATGATAAATTAGACTCTGTCATGGATATTTGGTCAGATTTTGCTCAATCTTTGCAAATGAGATAATTAGTTATAGCTTTCTAATTTTAAACTAGTGTAAGTGTTACAGATTAAGTGACTGTAATCTCTCTTTCCTATCCACTTTTCTTTTCACATACATGCATAATGGGGCTTTTGTCTATAATTTTGGTGTCACATCAAAAATATTAAAAGATGTAAGGAGGAGATTCCCCCCTCCCCCCAGCTTGAGTTGTAAAACTTCTTTATTAGTCAGAATCAATCATTATAAATCAATCCAAAATTATTCTGTGTATTGTAAGTAAATAACAAAATGTCCCAAATAAGCTTCAGTCATTTGAATAAAAATTGCATAATATTTTTACACCTTAAAACACCTTTTCTTGAAACAATTGCAATGCCATACCAGACGTCTATCATGGCTGTCATAATTTTAAAATGTATGTGCATTTATTTTAAATTTCTGTCATACCAGAAAGACAAAGTAATAACCGCAGAAACATGGCAACTCTCTATGTTCAAACCCTGGGTTCTTATCCAACCTGGCGTTTTTAAAGGTCTTGAAGGCGCACACTTGAAAGCAGCCATTGTCACCAGCTTTTTGAAAGTCAGTCCTCCCTGTGGAAATTGCAGAACCTGGCTTTGCTACAGCAGTTGCACACAGAAAGGCACTGTTTCTTGTTATGGGCTACAAGGATACACAGAGTTAATCTATATGATTGCTTATTATCTTTCTTTCATCTGTATCCCATCCATCAGTCTCAGAGGGTGCTTCTCTTCCTTTCCCTGGGTTGGTCCCATCAGTCCTCACAAGTTTAGTGCACAATCATGGTGGCCTAAAGCTCTCTTGCTACCTCACCACTCTGTGGTCTGCTTTGCACCCCAGTGTCACTCTTGAGAAGCTTTTAGGAGTGCCAGCTCTTTCTATCATGTAGAGGGAACAGCATTGGCTTTGCTGCCAAAAGCAACAATCATCTCCTTTATCCCCCTCTTCCTAATCCCCAGCCCCTCAGGGGCAGCCCCTCAAGCAGCTGGCTCAGGGGATTGACCATGGTGAGTGACGGTGGCGATTTCTATTTCCATTCAATTTTTTTCCATGAGGTATGTTACAAAGGTCAGCCTTCAGAGGTGTTTTGACCTGTGCCTGCTGGTATGGTGTGGGCTGATGCAATGAGGAGGATAGATGGAAAAGCCTACCCGGCGTGAGAGGCAGGCAGGACTGCTCCTTCTGGTGGCAATGCTGGCTTTAGCAAATGTGAAGTGTCTGTGGAGCTACACATTTAAATGGCAATGAACGTGTACATATCTGGCCTCACTGTCCCAGTGTCGGCTGCATTATCTCCTGGTCTGCTCCAGAATGAAGCATCAGTGCTGGTGCTAAAAGTGTAAGAGTTTCTTATCAAAAAAAGTTTGGGGAAGAAATAGGAGAGCACTGGGCAGCCTGAAGGGCTTGAACCTTAAGCTCCAGCTGATATTAGAAAAAGCCCTATCTCTGTATCTAGCACAGCACCAAACCAGCAGTCAGCCCTACCTGTTTAGTTCAGGAGCAACACCTCCCCCCACTCTCCACTTCCTCCTTTCCTACCCCACAGGCTTTTACTAACTGCTTTAAAGTACTTTTCTCTGTGAGCAATTACCATGTCCTACTTGTTTAGATTAAGTTGCTGTCAGTTCATTTTCATCCAGATTCCTACTCCAGTCAGACAGTGAGGAACTGCTAATGAGACAGCATAATCTGAGTTCAAAGAAAATAGGAAAGCAGAAAACATTTTCCCTGGTTAAAAGAGCCTCACAATTTCCTTATACACTGGGTTACGTATGTCTTGTACAATCATGACCACTGAATTCATCACAGGATCCAGAGGAGCTTCAAAATCATGATTCTATAAGGTTTTCTTGAAAATACTCAAGATACAATTAGTTCTGATGAGATTTTTAAGCCTTCCGGAATAACTTAAACTGAAGCAGATTTGTCTTCTAGGACCTGCAAATACCATAAAGCAACATTTCTCCAGGAGGTGAGGACTGTCCCACCCATTTTCACATTTTACTCCCAGAGGCTAACAGAGATGATGCACATTTCAAAATGTAATCATTTTGGCTGTTAATCCTCCTAATAAAGCTACAGCTATATGGTGACTGGAATGGTTACACACCCCACAATGTCCACTCACTTGTCAGGAAACACTTATATGCAATATATGTTCAAATCCCTCATTGTGGTTATGAATTGATACTATTGGAAAGCAACACTAGAATGAAGCTAGCAAATAACAACCATGCATGACCTTTGGAATGATTATTATACTTAAATTAATTAGAAGCATCCTTTTTGTTTGCTTGTTTTGTTTTGTTATCTGAACCTGTCTCAGAATTTCCACGGAGCTGTTCCAGAGTGCTATAGAAATGAATAAATCTGGCTAGGGGGACCAGATGCCCACAACCTTGCCACAGAATACTCAAGTCCTTGGTTTTATAAGGACAGAAAAGATGTACATCATCTGGGATTACAATAATGCAAAGGACTGAGCAGTTAGAACACAGACATACAGATCCCCTGCACCAGCACTTTCCTGCATCAGTCTTGACTTCAGAAAACAGAGCTTTGAGGCTTTAAACAGGGGGAACTGCCTGTCTTTTGCCTGATACTACTCCAGCAAAGCTAATGGCATTCACTGACATTTCACGGGATATACACTAGTACAGGATTTGCTCCTGCTGTTTTCTTGCAAGCTTCCATTTCCTTAAAGTTGGTTGTATTAGAACTTTTAAAACTAAGCAAACTGTATCTGTATTAGCTTCCCATTATTTTTTCATGATACCTCCTAGCCCCTGTACCTCCCTTGGTGGTGTAGGATTTACAGTTTATGTCCTGAAAAGAACATACTTTCAGGACCCTGAGGACAAGTATTGTATATTTCCAGTTTTGCTATGTTACTAAAAAAAACCAAAACCCCACAAAAAGCCCCAGTAAGAACCCAGAGCTACTGCACAAGGGTGCCTCATAATGAGGTGATTCATTAGATCCTGTTTCACAGCAGTCTAAGTAGCATAAGTACCATACCAGCATTACTACACAGCACAAAGTGATGCAAAATGAATTAACAGCCATAGAGCCTGTGCTACCACTGAAACTCTCTGCTGTCAGCTTCTAAGTGAGATCTAATTGCTCATATGATTCACTTTTAGGTTCTCTCCCACCTCCCCACGTAACTTCTGCTCTATTTTCAATAAATCTAATTTATTAACTGGTTACTATTTCCTAACATGGCTTTGAGTAAGGCAAGAGTTGGCATGGGAATCTTTTGTTATTCAACAGAACTCTTGCTCCAGTGAAGTAACACACGTGTCTTTTTTTTTTTTTTTTAATAAACGTCACATATGTTGTCAATAATTTGAGAAGCTTTAAGCTCATATAAAGCATGGAGATGCACATCAAATAATAAATAACATTGGAGCCTATCACATATATGCTACACGTTCAGAGAGAGGGCTCTTTGTTTTAATTCTCCATATCAAAGATATTTGTGCTTAGGTTCTCACAGAAAATAAACCCACAATGTTGAAACCCACACCTTGTTGTGCCATAGTAATGACACCAGGTTAAAGAACCCCAAAACTCTACTCCAAAATAATCCAGAGCAAACCCCCCTATCCTATAGTTTAGGCCAAGCTGCCAAATCCTATTACAAATTCAATCCTATTAAAATGTTCCCAGGTTTAAGCATGCTTTGGAGTTTTTCATAAGAGTGCGTGACCCCAACCCAAACCCCTCCATGTGTGGTCAAGGGACCTGCGGATAATTGTAAACTTCACGGGCTCCCATTAATCTCGGCACAGTCAGATATTAGCGCTTGTAAATCAGCACCTAAACAAGGACAATAGTTAAAGCCATCAATAGTCTTTTAATGAGGCAGATCAAAAACAAATGAAAGCAGCGGGGCACTGGGCTCTGCCAAGGAGGGGCAGGGGAGCCGGGGGCTTTGTCTTCCCCCCTCGAACACCAGCCCATGGACGGAGTCCAGGACCCCTCCGCCGGCGGCCGGGCCCGCCGCCCAACTCGCACGCAGGGCCGCGGCTGAACAAGCCCGCCCCGCCCGGCCGGGGCCGGGGAGGTTGCCGGGGAGGCTGGGAACAGCCGGCGGTGGACGACA
>VZRZ01000020.1:175847-187104 GCA_013398175.1 Climacteris rufus | reverse complement strand
TTACCATTACCATTACCATTACCATTACCATTACCATTACCATTACCATTACCATTAATTACCATTACCATTACCATTGCCATTCTTTCAGTGCAGAGGACTTTTACCTAGACAGACATTTCACCTCAAAACTGAGGCATCATATAAGTAAAGAGCACCATTCCAATTTTCCGGCTTTGCTTGAAGTGCCTTGGGTGCTTTGCACTACTGGAGCCTGTTTCTAATTTTGATCAAAGGCCTTTTGGTGGCAGGAGACAGCAAGATCACTTGCTGATGTTCATCATAGTTCATCACAGAAGATCTGGTATGTGCTGGCCAGACTTTTCAGCTGCTGGTACTCTGCAATTTTGCCAGCTATTTTTAGAGAGCCCAAGTACCTGGCTGCTCTACTAAACACGGCAACCATTTCTGCTCCCAAGGAGGCATTCTACAACTTGTGTGTTTGTTTTTCTGTTGTTCTCCTTCGGAATTCCTTGACCATTTGCTCTAACATCAGATAAATAGATGTTGATATTGTGGAAACACATTTCTGGGTTTGGACCAACACGATCACCTAGAAAATTGTCAGAGGAATTTAAATAAAATGGCTCCAGTCATTGAAGGTAACATCATAAACAACATCAAAAGCTAGGAATTTCTTCATCTTTCTAGTACTGAAGAGGGTAGCATTGCCTACTCCAATGTTTTGCCTCTGCATTTGATTGCCTTTCATACGACAAGCTGGAAGTGAAAGTTTTCAATAAAAATCCAGTATGAAGAAAAGTAAAATTGCTTTTGTGATGGTGAATGTTAGAAAATAAATATTGAGTGCTGAATTCTTTCTCAGGCCTTGGAATAGTTTCTAATCTTATGACCTCAAAATATAAATCAGATTAATATGATTGTGTGCATTTGAGTAAAAGTGCAAGTTAGCCATTACTGTTAAAGCTCATTTTGCCAAACTATAGTCATCTGGAGGCTAGGAGGTGCTGTCAGTTAGTGTGTAAGACCCCTGTGCAGCTCAGGAAAATGGCCAAGTACCTCCTGATACTGAATCCAGTGCTGGAGGAAGTATTAGGTGTGGAATGACTTGCTCTCTGGAAGTTCTTGTTCCCCTGCCCATGCACTATGGACTCAGCTGTGAGACCCACTGTATAACCTGTAGTTGTGATCAGATGAAGTGAATTCCACAGAATTGTCAACTGGTTTCCTCAGCATGTGGAATCTTTCAGATGACTTTTTATAGTCACTCAGAATATTTAGAAGTCCTAATTCAATAGATGTGCTTATTTCTAGGTTTTATCAAACTTTGTCATAATTTTAAATTTGAAAACAAAGAGCTTTCAACCTTCTGCAGCTTGAATATGCAGGATTCAAGTGCATGTATCATGGTGTTACATAGAGTTCTGAAAATTCTGTTAATGGTGCCTTTAAAAGGGTGACCTTTTTATAAAACTTTCTATTATTCAGATTTCTTCTCATTACTTACACTGAATTACTGCTTTACTTACTGCATTTTAGGAGAACTAGTACGAGGCCAATAATAGTGTGCATCTTCTCTGACTGATTTTCAGTTCATATTAGTGTGCTTAAGTTGTCATTTACACCAAACACTTTCCTGTGCTCTTGACTATTTCCAGAAGATCAGTTATTTATATGCATTTGCACTTAAAATGGGATTTAAGTGGTTGCAACTTAAAAATTCTGCTCACAAAAACCTGTTTATGCAAAAATTAATCATTATACATCAGATATAATTTTAGGATTATGTGGGCAACTTTAAGACGGGGTGGCAAACAGCCATATCTAATATTTATTTCCTGATGTATAAATTCAAAAATTTTCTAGTCCACCAGGTTGTTTACTTAAGACCAGCATTCTTCTGGGCAGCTGCCAAGGAAAAGGCTACAGCAGGTCAGTGCTTCTTTTCTTGTATGCATACCTGCTCTTTTATGCTTTCCCTTATGTACTGTTTAAACCAACCATGACCTGTAGGCACAAAATTCTGCAGCATTTAGAGGACTTGTTTGTTTGTTTTTAAAGAAAGCTTTCTTTCTATGCTGTGGAAAGGCAGTAAAGAAAAAAAAGCAACCCAACATAATAAAACACACAGCCACTCTCAAATAAAGATTTTCTTTCCTCTGGGTTCAATTTTCCTGATATCTTAAATGTCTCTTATGCTTGTGAAGATTTGTTTTACTGTTTGATACGTCCCACCTGTGATGCATCACTGAGCACCAGACACCCACAAGGGAACAAGCTAAAATGTATTTTCCTGCTTGGAATTTTCCTTTTCTGCAATGGATATGGAGAGACCCCACCCAGAACACTGTCTCATTTGCATCATGTCTCTAATCATCCTTTTGTCCCTCAGAAAGCACTCCTGCTGAGAGCTAGGGGAGAAATCCTTCGATTCCATCATTTTGGTATCTTGCTTTACCATCTTCATTTCCATTTTTTGTTTGATAAATTAAATAGATAAAAGTGAACATCTCCTGCTTGGAGATGGCTAATCTTGCAGAATGTTTATTCATTAGGATTTGTAGTTTGTCTTCCCATTTTGGGCAGTTGGCACTAGTTCGAGAAGCTTGCAAAAAAAATCAGATAGCTTCTTTGTTTAGAGCGGAAGAATAATCCAGCTCTAATGGGTCACAGAGGACCCAGTATCCACTTCAGAGGAAGAAAATTATGAGTAGGTGAGTACGTTTTACATCTCTCTCTAGTTTGTGGGAAGTGCTCTGTTTCTAAACGACCCTTATGTCCCATCTGGGCTCACTGGAGCTAAGGCCAAAGATATGGCTGCATTATGAACTACGTTTAACAGCTTTCACTGCTCTCCTGGTTCTCGTCGTGAGACTGGTGAGAAAATACAAGGCAGCAACATGCTTCTGTCACAGAGTGGAGTCAGGTGCCCTGGAATCTGACCAGTCTTGCCCTCTGGCATTGTAGGACTGTGAAATGGGCATCTTAACCAAGCATAACCTGCTTTCTAAACAACAACGCTTCTCTCTGAGTTCCCTGTTCTGTAAGAATTAATTTGCCTACTCAAAGGGGACAAGTTTTGTTCAGGATTGTTCTCTTCAGAAGTTGCCACATGCTGGAGAAGATATTTTGAGAGTCATTAGCTTTGCCCTGACACTGGCTTCCTGAAGTCTCAAATTAATTTTCTCCTTTGCTTTGAGAAACATTCTGTTTAAAATCTATGGCCCTAAAGAAAAATAGCTCATAAACTCAGGATTATGTAATACATAATGAATTCTAAATAATTTTAAAAGCACGTGATGCACTATTTCCCAGGCATGAATTTCTGCAAATGAGAGACTCCAATATATTTAAAAAGAAAATTAATTGTTATGTACAGAAGTGGGCTCACCATCATAAGGTGGTGACTGTTTTCTTTAAAAAGTGGTATTTTTGGGGAGAAAAAAAAAGTTTGACTTCCCAGTGCCAAAGGAATAGACACATTAGGAACATAGTTTGGCCAAGCAGCTGAAGTAACATACCTGTGAGTTACCTACCTGAAGCATATCTTTCAAGAACCCATCTAGAACTCATCTTGGTAATTCAATTTGTTTTACTTCAGAGAGATACAGACTTTAACCTTCCTTCTCTTAGTCATATTTGGCAGATGTTTGCCATTAGCAGTCACCCCATCATGCTGGCCTTTCATAGAATCATTAAGATAGGAAAAGACCTCAGAGATTATGCAGTGGTTAACCTAGCACTGACAAGTTGCTGCTTACCCATAGGCATTCAACCTTATTGCCACCATCATTAAACTCCAGACAGTCAAGACCGTCCCTAACATGCAGGGCTACCCCACTGCCTCTGTCTCCTTGCCTATCCCTTCTGAAGAGTTTATAGCCATCCATTGCAGCACTTCAGTTTTGTGACTTGTCCCATCAAGTCTCTGTGATGGCAACTATGGCATAGTTTTCCTGCTGCACCATGGCTTCCAGTTCCTCCTGTTTGTTGCCCATGCTGTGTGCATTTGTGTAGGTGCGCTTCAGTTGGATTAACAATCCTGCTCCCTTTTCAGAGGGAAAAGCTGTAATCCCTTTGTGACCATTCTCAGGTGCTTATGTGGTTTCTAGCACATTAATAACCCTCGCATCCTTGCTGCCATATGGATCTCCATTCCCTACCTCTACTGAGGTAACAGACTGACTTTGCGCTTTGTCCCATACCCTTCCCTTGTAAGAGATGCATAAGGGAAAAAAGATGATGGACTCTTTTATCAGCAGCATTGGGAAAACCAGTAACAGGCAACATCATGTCTAGGAGATAGCTTTCTTTGAATCTGATTTTAATCTTGGGTCACTTTTCACAGTCTGCCTCAAAACACCATCTAGCCTTTCATTATCCAATACAAACTTAGCAAGCATTCAGTCTCCATTCTGAACATTTACTTTAATTGAACACACAATAAATTATGAAAAAAATATCTTTAGTGACAAAGTTATTCAAAATCACCATTTTCTTAGAAAAACTAGGATGGAGAACCCATCAAATTCTTATTACTCAGATTGCCCACTGATGCAAATTCCTGCTGAGCAGCTGATGCTGGCAGCAACACCCACCTGACCTGACCCTACTGAATCTTAAGAGGGATTTTGTACACAATGTTGAAAGAAACCTTCTCCATTAGCAGAATGAAATATTAGACTTTATTAAGAGAAAAGTAACCCGTTTGCCATTTTCAATGTGAATGGGAGGCAATGCTGTGATTCAGTAAGAACACCAAGATTTATAATTTGTGCTGTGATAAATTTTAATTGAGAAAACAACGGAAACATACACCCTGATTTTGCTATCTGGCTGATACTAGTTTTTTTCCAATTAAGTCTGCAGAAGGGACATGTAAATGTTAAGGGCCTAGCAGAGTCTGCAAGTTGAGCTTCAGCTTTTTTCTGACCAAAACATCTGGGACAAAGGTGTACCAAAATTTTAGGTAGGAATTCTGAGGCAACTGAAAATACATATGTACATAAACAATGAAGAGGGATGGGCATTTCTGAAAATACTGAGAGATCAGTCTTGGGAGTTCCACAGAACATGAAAGAAACCAACACAGTGCCTTCCTCAGTGTTGAAATACAAGCTGTCCACCCTCTCATGCAAGAAGGATTTCATGGGTCAAGGTGCTCCTATGAGAAATAGAAGCAATGACATCAGTGCACAGATGTGGCTTGCTGAGGATATGAGGGGGTCTGATATAGGGATTTTGAGCAGGAGGCAGGGAAGGCACCAGCAGTTGAGGCCCTTGTGAAGTTGAAGGTAAAGTAGAATCCTGACTTCCACCTGAGATGGTGCATAGCTAGAGTTCCAGACCTTGAACCTTGAAATAAGTATAGGTGTAATATTAAACCATCATCGATAAAACACTGACACTGCCAGGGCTACCCTTCCTCAGAAAAGATCCTAAACTAGAAGTTTCTCAGTCTGCCTTGCAGGGATAGAGATGTACACCTAGCATAGTCATGGCCTAGTGTTTGAGGCATTTTTGTGGACCTTAGGTTTATATACCTTGAGGTGGGGGGATCTAACACCTAGTTTTCTCTTCTATGAATGTATTAGCTACTAAATGATAACGTAAGAGTTCCAAGAGCAGCTTTGATGCTAAACCACAATTAAACTTTCCATTTCCAGCAGGGACAATGTAGGTGACTTAATGTCTTAAGCTAAAGACATTTAGGTTCCTGTCCTGCAGGAACAGAATGTTTCTGAGTACCTTTGCCTCTAGATTTGCTAGGTGTCCTGGTTGAAACCAGGACAATAGGTAGCTCAGGAGATTTCCACAGACTGTGGAAGAATATACTGGGTTGTAGCACTAAGACTTTGAGAACACTGGGATGTAGGCAGTCCAGATTTTTATCTGTGATTTAGGTGGAACTTTGGTTCTTAAATCACAGCTTACTTTGGGTACAAAGAGATGGGACCATGCCTTTACATTTTGAGCAAGGAAGCTAGGAATGTCATAGAACCACCTTAAGGCTTAAGGAATGGATTTTTAAAGTAAAAGGATAAATCTTGCAGAAGTTATGATAAACATTGCAGCGTAATGTGATAGACCCTTTATATCAAAGAAATACTTATTTTTCCACCCCAAATCCTGGAAATGGTAATATGCTTTATATCTGCTAAAGATAAGGTAAGAATTCAGTTTACAGAAGGCCTGAAATATAATTTAATCTTGGTGGGACCATTTGTAATTTCAACTGCTAGCACAGGTAAGGCAAGAAGGAATCCCTCATTAGAGGTAGAACAATATTCTGCAATAGCTTCTGTTCTTTTTCCTAATAGCACTGCATTGGTGTTCATGGGAGAGTAATTAATATTCTATGAAGTAAAATTATAAAACGTTAGTAACTGAAAAATAAATACGTCAGTTTAGAAAAGAAAGAACCCAAACTTATTTCTCATAGTAACTTGTTGTATCTCTTTCTGTGCAATATCTGATGAAACTCTAGGACATTTTGTGAAAGTGTGATAACAGGTCACTGTTGAACGTGCAGGTGAGGAGGTACAGATCATTAGGCTGCCAAACTCAGCAGTGTGTCACTTACTGGGACTAAAACTTTCTGCTATCTGCACCACTGGAATCTATATGAGCTGATAGCAGCCATATGTGACTAAGTGGTAAAAATTTCTGTCCTCCAGAAAGAATTCACCACTGGGTGCTAAATGCTATATTAGCTTTATAGCTATTGGTGTTTTTTAAACAGCTGTTGAAATTAGCCTGTGTAGAGGAGTGCAGAAGACTGTGGCAGGTTGCTGAGAACTTAGTGACTTTGCAACAGATATCACATCTTCTTAGAATTAAATCAGAGAACAAGGATTGCTATGGGTTTGGGAACAAAATACCTGAGTAACCTCAACAAGAACCCAGTATTACCAGAATGGTTTGGTCTATAGGAATCTGAAGACATTCTCGTTTACCAAAAGCCCAACAATGTCTTTTGTTATGTGTGGTGGGAAGTAAAAGCAAATTCAGCAAGCTTGCTTTATTTTCGTATTAATTCAACCAAAATCAAAAGTAAGTTCTCTTATCCCCTTGCTGGGGACAGTAAGCTCCCTTATCTCACTGAGCTAAGAGTTCATTGTTATTTATTACCAGACATTTTGAAAGTGAAAGATATTGTTGTGTTTTGGCGTACTGTATATTTTTTTAATTAAGAGTAGCCCAGCTTTTCAAGAACAGGAAGGAAATGTGTGACAACCACAAGAAGATTAACCAGAGGAAAGTAGCTCTGCAAAGTTATCTCCACAGATGTGGTTTAGATTATTTTATAGAGGAGTCAAAGGTAGGCTATTACTTTTTCTGAAATCAGAACATGCATGCCTGGGTAAAATTTTACCCTCAGGATTAAGTCTGCCATTGCAAAGAGAAGATCGGTGCTATCATATGCAGTCATGTGTACATGTTTGTTTAAAAATGATTATACAGATATAGAAAATGATGTCTACTTTATTGCCCTTCTAAATGCCCTCCCAGAAGCTTTTCTCAACACTGTCAAACATTAAAGACTTTTGTTTGAACGTGTGGAATTTGCTTTGTATTTCCTTGGAAAGGAATACATCTTTCACTACCACAACCTTCTGTAACCCTCCTGCCCTCTTCACTCCCACACCCCCACACAAAGACACTCCTTAATTGTATTACTGTTAGGGTGACCTCCAACCCCTACTAAAATGAGGACAAGGCTAGTTTTGTGTTTCATGGGATAACAATTTATGAGCAATTAAAAATGAAGAGACACAAAGCATTCATCACAGTCTCAGCTAGACAGGCAGCTGAGGTCAAAGGTTCTAGCAATGAAGTGTGCACAATATATTTTTATTTCTGTTTTCACTAAGAAGGAAACGGGTTAGCTAAAAATTATGGCATGCAGCTTCCAGTTCAAAATAGGTGCACTTAATCTTTCAAGACAGTCCATGCTTGGGCAGATAGGTTATGACAGCACACACACATGCATACACAGAGACACACTTCCAGCATCTGTAGAAGGATTCAGAATATATTATTGGCAAACTCAAATACACAGTTGCTTAAAATGTGATGTACTGAGCACCCTGAATGTTTATCCAGTTTACAGTTTAGCAGTTACAGTTTTCATGTGAAAAATACCTTTTTTTTCTTATCCCAGAAATAAAGTACGGTAGGATTTGATCCCCGTTGTGTGTATTTCAGACTGCATGTGAGGTTTTCATGGAAACTTCATGTGTTAACATTCCCAAAGCTACAATAGATAATTTACATAAATATGGAAATTAAGGTTTCTGTGTTAGTGTTGGTATCATGGTACTTCTCTGTCTCCACAACCAAAATAATGTCCTGTAGAGACTTTTTGTTTTGTTTCTTAGTTTTTTAAGATAGACAATGCAGTTCCAAAGCTGTCACTGATTGCTGATTTAGGGTCTGTGTCTCAGTCTGGCACAAGCAAAAGTATTGGTGAATCATCTATTACATTATGCCATAAATCTGGCTCAGTGTGATTTTGCGATGTGTCATGTTTCCAGTCTGGATCCAAACTAAAAGCTGAGGGAACATTTTTAAATTGTCGTTCTAAAAGGGCTCTATATACTTGTTTTACCAAAGCACCTGAATGGCAGTGCCAACAAGAACAAAGTGAAGCATTGCCTAATGGGTTCAATTTTGATAGAGCTGTGAATCAACATGGCTATATATACATGTACAGTTCTTGTGGGATTACAGTAATTGAAAGTTCACTTACATAAATAGGAACAGTTCTAGCCTTTTGGAGTAATTTTCTATTAGAAGAGAAAATGTAAGTTAAAAATGTATTTCATTTGCATCAGAATCACATCACTTTACAGGTGGATAAATAATGTAAACTACCAAAGATGGGCTAGGATCTTTTTTTGTGCTCTATTTTTGTTGACAGAAATGACACTAGTTTATTCAATAAAGGATACTTTCGAGTAAAAAAAGTGATTTGTGTGAAGCATGGCATCTTCTGAATTAAGCCAAATGATCAGTAAAAAGAGTTGGTAGTGATTTGAGTATAGAATATGATGCATTTGTTAAATGGGAGTTTCTTTTCACTGGGTCTGAAAGCCAGTAAATAGTTCTCAAAGAAAACAGGGGAAAGTTAAAACCTCAATGAGACTTTTAGTCACTGCTGGTGACTAGAAAAAGGAAAGAAGGTTTAACAAGAACGCAAGGTGAAAGACTTAGTGGATTGTATCAGAAGTATCTATTTCATTTCTGCAGTCTTGAGGGCTTCCTTCAACAAGAGACAATTCTGTCAAAGACTAGTCAGAACATAACCATGACAATACAAAGATGCTTACAGCATCATAAGTATCTATCATGCAAATATAGTCTAATCAGGTTAAGTACCATCCTACATGCAAGGCCTAAACTAAACAGGGACATACAAACTAAAAGCTGGTGGGAGCTGCTCTCATGTTTCTTGTGACAGAGTCAGCTAATCCATTAGCTATGTCTGGGACGCATGCTGCAACAGAACAGAGGCTCCCCCTTAAACATCTCCATGTCACCCACACTGACAATGGTGAAAATCAAGTAGGAATCTCTGGGAAAGAATTAACTATCAATTTCTTTTCCATATTAAAGGACAATAGTGCATATACATGGTTCCTTCTGTCTGAGTAGGAGCAGGGAATGAGGAGACAGTAGTCTTTCAGGACTTATAAAAAGCTGTATCATGCAGGGAGATTATGTAAGTTAACATATGAAAATTATTGTAAGAATACTGATTTATGTATATAGGATGTATCATATAAAAATATACACTACATATACAAGATTGTGTATATATAGTGTAAGAATAATTGCTGTTAGAATGTGCAGTGTAATATAAAATTTCTACTTTCACCTTGAGTGGTGGAGGCATCAACAAAGCATGCAGTGTTTTCTGAGAAATCACAAACCTGGTATTAATAATAATCTCAAATTATGAGTTAAAGAATAATTCTTTGGGGTGGCAAATTCCGTAAGAATTTTAAATGAAATTTTAATACAATAATTTTATTTCAAGAGTAGCTAATAACAGATGTCTGTAATAACAGAACTGGGAAATAAATGAGAATACAACCAGGCGTTTGTGAGTCCTTAAGATTACATAAAAAAACCCTTCCTACAGCATGTCTCTATTTTATAATTCTTTCCAGGACAGTTTGCATGTTTGGGCTGAGGAGTGTATTGTACTTGTAAACTCATGTGCACCTGGCAGATATCCCCTGTCTGGCATGATTCCTGATTAGCTCAGGAAGCAGAGAAATGATCTTTCCCAAGGATAGTGGGGATGCCTCTTTCCACCAACGATATTTCAGCTCCTAGTCAGAGGAATTTCTGGGATTTATAGTGCAAAATGGGAATTAGGATGTTTGGGTTTAGATTGTGTTGGATGCTTGTGGAGCTCTGTTGTAGTTGTGCCCTGTCTCTGTCACCTTTATGATTGCCTTCTTTAGCTCAGTGAGTTTTTGTGAAGTTTAAAACTCACTCAAAGTGAGTCCGCATATTGCATCTTCTTTTCTAGGCACAGAGTAAAGATCCCTTATATTCTCTGCTCTTCTATTTATGAATATTTTAATATGTTTTTCAAAGACTGACTGAGGGGGAATTTTCTCCTAGTCTGAGAATAGGTTACTGATTCTTCTTGCGCAACAAAAATTGTCACTGGTGTCTTACCAGATTGCAAATGACAGTGGTTATGAGAAAATCTGTTGCATGCATTGCTTTTAATGAGTTTGTTTCCCCTTTTTTTGAAATTAGAACAGCCTAGCTACAAGGAGAACTTGGGATGGGAGATGACTTGGTCAGCTTGGTGACAGAGGTCCCACTTCCAATTGACTTCAAGTCGCTGGGTGAGGAGCAGAGCAGACAGTGTGATGGTGAGTGCCGCGGGTAGAAAGCGTAAGTAACTCGGAGCCTTCAGTGTCAGTCTCGTTTCCTGAAAGACGCGACTTTGGCTTCATCCAGTCTCTGATCAGAGGCGAGCCAGGCATCAGAACTCCTGCAGAGTTCACGCACAGCGGTTTAATTAAGGCAGGGAAGCAAAGAGATGAGAAAGGGTTCTTTTCCGCTTGTTGCCAGCAGGATTTTATTACTGGGATGGAGCGCAGTAAAAGACAGCCAAAACGGAGGTCTGGGCGTGTCATAGGATGGAGGCTAGGGAAGGGCAGTCGGGAGAGCCAATCACTGCGGAGGATTACAATGATTGACAGGGGCGCCGGCCAGTGAGCCGACTGTCCACACCCAGCACAGGAAGCAATGAGCTGTCCCCCTGGGC
>VZRZ01000020.1:162237-175612 GCA_013398175.1 Climacteris rufus | reverse complement strand
TTTTCTTCTTCCAAGCAGCATTTTTCTTGTTTACTGCTGTAGTTTCTGGGGAGAGCTTAACAAACACTTTTATAAGATCCTCCTGCACCCACCCGAGTTATGCAGAGGTGAGCATGCAGGCTTATTTTCTCCACACTGTTTGCCTATAGGGGAGTGTGGGGCAGAGGCTTTTCTCCTTAACAGGGCTGTTGTATGTTAATTTGGCCAGCTACTTGGTGAATTCCCCGCAGGGAAAGGGCCCAATGTAAAGGCAGAGGGGCCGAGCCCCAGCGCAGTAAAAATTCGCGGGCAAGAACGGAGAAAGAAAAGAAGCTGCAGGCTGAGTCATGTGGCCTGTGCCATTTTCGGCCTGCATGGCTGTGCCATGCGGTTGGCAGAATTCTTTGTTGCGATAGATTAGGGTAGAAAAACTGGGAATGAGGGGGCGGTAAAAGGGTTAGGAAAAATGCCCGAGCAGCGTGGCCAGTGCTGCCCTGGCAGGGGTAAGAAATAGAGGAGGCAGAGACTGAGAGACGGAACCAGCTCAGTCATCATTTTGATGAGGTATCTCTGCCCCCCCCACCTCTATGGAGGTTAATGGGAGTAGGAGTACACACAGGGGAATCACCACTCACCTCCGGGAAGAACTGGAAAGTATGGAGACAACTTTTTAAAGTTTGGGGGTCCCACCACCAGGAGTAAGGGCCTTTCTCTTGGGAACTGGGAAAGCCTGACCTATATTTCTCAAAATCTCACCACCCACCAAAGAAAAAAATGCAGAAATTAATAAAAACAATGAGGGTAGTCCCGGGAGCACCCGTCTCCTGTCTCTTCAGGTTCCTAGGGTACTCACGATCCCTGGGGCGCGTTGCGGCTTCTTCTATCCTGGGTGCCCCTCTGTGCTGGGAGTCCATTTGGACTTGAAATCCCAACTTTCTTGTGGGCTTGCAACCCTGCCTTCAGTCCGTGATGCTTCCCTCAAAAAAAGTCCTTTTGGCGGTGTCTTCCACTGCATTTTTGACCAGTTCTTCAGGCGGCTTGAGAATTATCGGTCGCCTTCTAAGGTTTGTCAGACACAAATTGGTAGCCTTGGAGGGTTATCTGATCGTTCCAGAACGTTACTCCTGTTGAGCAGGGACGTTTCTCTGAAGGCTTTCAGCAGGAAAGCACCATGTCGGGACGCCATTTGCCGCAGGTAGGAAAGGTGAGTAACTCGGAGCCTTCAGTGTCAGTCTTGTTTCCTGAAAGAAGCGACTTTGGCTTCATCCAGTCTCCGAGCCGGGCATCAGAACTCCCGCAGAGTTCATGCACAGCGGTTTAATTAAGGCAGGGAAGCAAAGAGACGAGAAAGGGTTCTTTTCCGCTTGTTGTCAGCAGGATTTCATTACTGGGATGGAGTGAGGTAAAAGACATGTTAAAATGGAGGTCAGGGCATGTTATAGGACGGAGGCAAGGGAAGGGCATTCGGGAGAGCCAATCACTGCGGAGGATTACAGTGATTGACAGGGGCGCCGGCCAGTGAGCCGACTGTCCGCACCCGGCGCAGGAACCAATGAGCTGTCCCCCTGGGCAGGGACAGCCCCTGCTGCTGCAGCTGGGGAGCCCCCCTGACGACCCGGGGCTGCGCCGCCCCAGCTGCATCGCGCGGGGTGGGGGGGGGAAGGACCGGCGTCTGCAGGGCCGGACCCGGTCGTAAGCCACGCCCAGAGGCACCGCAACAGGTGAGATGTCAGTGATGAGTTGTGCTGCCTTAATTGGATTCTGAGGCAGTCTGTCCACATATGGGCTCGGTTTGGTGCTGCTGCTTTGGCTGGTGTAAAGTTGAACTACATCTGGCAAATTTGACAAAGTAGCCACTTGCCTTAATTGTTAGCAGTTAGCAGAAATATTTTTTTCAGAATAGTCATTAACATCAAGGAAGCATTTTCAGGATATGGGTGTGTGGTTAGATTTCTGTCCCCAGTTACTTGTTCTTTTTGTGGCCATCTCCCTGCTCAAACACTCTACTAGTGTCCACATCCTGCTTCTGTTTGGGATCAAACTCAGCAAGGGGAGTTTTTTTCTGAAGATCACTGCAGCTAGGTTTGGCACTCTGTTCTGCTAAGGAATGACTGTGAAGGATGGAGGGAGGAGTACATTCTGCAGTTCTCCTGGCCAAGAGAGGGGCGTGCACATCCCCTCTGTGGAGACATCTGATATCCTCTGGAGAGAGCTCCCTGGGAAACCTCTGATGTGATTATTTATACTGAGATCATCAGGACAGTGTTGGAGAGTATCAAGAGGTCACAGGATATTAGTTAAAGCATCACCACATTTTTGGGGGATTAATTCCGACATTATGCTTTCTAATGTGGAACACTTCTCACTTAATTGAGTTAATAAATTCAATCAAATGTTAACATTTGGTCTGCAAAACAAGGAATCAAGTCTCAAAAGCATCTTGATAAATGACAAGAATCTTAAATAGGTGGCTTCATAAGTTATAGATACATATATTTACAAACACATCCACATACACACTGGTATGAATGTGCCCTTTAGTAAATGAAACACAGCACACCTGAAGCCTGAATTATCTCTTTGGTGAACCTTGGAGACATGCTCTTGGGCAATGCTAGATGACAACTATTTGGGCAGCTTATGTACTTGTCATAAAGCTTTGCTAAGTTTATTTCACCTTGGACTTGGCTCAGGCTGCTTCACTCTTTTGCAAAGGCTGGACACAACACCCCGGACCCATTTTTCTCCAAAGAAGAGGCTTTTGGTGTAATCTAAGGCTACATATTTTGTTGGTAGTGTTAGAGTTTGCACTGTGAAGAACTGTGAAGTCAGGAATATTAAAATGTTTGTAGAACTGACAAGCACAGAAAGCTGAGTGTAAAACACAAAATAACATCCAAACCCTTCAAAATAGCATTATCTTCCACTAACTCTCCTTTTGTGTGGAAAAGAGTTTTGATCTGCATCTGCTCCTTAACTGCTTGACTGCTGGTCCAGTGTTGCAGTAGCAGTGTCCTCAAGGCTGAGATCTGAAACAGAACAGAGATGATACTTGAAGGGAATAGGATCTTCAGCGGGAGCTTCTTGGGAGCTGAGGATGTTTGGATATCAGCTGGCTAGTTTTTAAAAATCCTGCCCTAAATATTTACAAAAGCTACGGAACATTTCACGCCTCTCCTCTGTCCCTCTGTGGTCTTGATGAAAGGCATCACCAGAAGAAGTGCCCTGGTCCTGACTGGTTTCCAAGTCTCATTAAGTACAATGGGTTTGCAAGTGCTTCCGTACATGCCGGCTGCACTACATCATCCCTTGCATTCCTGGGGCTGAAAGCTGCAGAAGGCAACCAACGGGGAGGGGATAAAGAGCACACTTTTTGAGACTCTCTTTTCCCAGCTTCTATTCTTTGCTCCAACCAAAGAAATGAAATCGCAAAGCCGTTACCTCATTTCTGAATAGTTTGGAAGGCAGCTCACTTCCCTGTAATGAACTTGGGGTCTTTTTCAGTTGCATGGAAAAGTGAAATTATGTTGCTGATTTTTGTTTGTTTGTTTGTTTTATAAGACTCACATTTCATCACAAAATGAAGATGAAATGGTAGTGAGTTGGAAGTTGAAATGCGAGAGTTTGCAGGGGCTTGTTTCCCAGAATTTGATTACAAGCATATGTCTCCCCTGAGGCTTTTAAGAATTTAGTAATTAATTTTTTCTAGAATTTAGCTGGTGCTCTCTCCTTTTTGTTTTCCCCATCTCTCTTTTTCTGAATACCACCTGAGTTTGGTAAGGACAATATAATCTTTGGGATTTTGTTTGGCTTTCTCATAAATCCTCTACTTTAATTTGTTTTCTTCAAATGGCTCAATACAAAATCTATTAAAAAACTCAGTGTTAAGAGCAGCATCATATGAAGAAGCATTAATTGTTCAAGTGAAATAGCAAAGTTTCACATACATATAATTATGAAGCTTTTTTGCACATTATTAAATTAATTCAGTCTTTCTAATGAAAAAAATTCCTTGAATGGAGAACCTCAGAATATCAGGCAAATGCCAGTGCATGTCATTAAATAATAATTAAATCAACAGACATACATCATAGATGGTCATTGGAGATGGTCTAGTATCCATTTTATACAGGATACTCCTTTTGTGGGTATCCAGGCTGAGCAATTGTGTGTCTTCTGCTGGCTGGTACCATAGCAAAGCAAAAGTTATCTTGCAATGCAAGCCAAAATGAAAGTCTTCTTCATCAATTGTATATCTTTTCTTTTTGCTGAGTGTTAATGGCATCCCTGCCCCGAGTTCCACAGTGCATTGTGCATGTGTAGGATTTGGGTGCTGCTATCCTGGCCCAAATTCAGACCTTCCTCCTTGCTTTTGATGCTTTGCAAGCATGTTGGTTGGGCTTACCCATCTTCACAGCCTCTTGCTCAAGGAATATATGGCTCCCATAACTCTATGTTTGGATTTTATTTGCAGCACGGCTCTCTGTTCTAGCCCATCCCTCTTTCCCCGTGGGCTGGAAGATGCAGTGTCCTGATCCTTGTCCCTCAGCAGATAACTAACTGTTTATGATTAGATATCAAAAATATTTACAGAGCCTACTGGAATCTCCTGATGTGCTGTTATATTGCATCTGTCCTTTTTCACTTTTTATACAAGCTAATTAAATTGTTTCTCTATTGCATCTATATCGTGCAATAAATTAAATGTTGTGTAACATGTACTTAATGCTTTGCTTCCTGTCAGCAATATGGTATAGGTTGCCAAACTATATCTAATTGCATGTGTGAAATCCAAAATTATGTAGCTATTTTTTAATGGATGAAATTCTACTGAGGCAGAAAACCTTATACAAGGTCTGTGTATCAGTCTTCAAATCAACTTATTGGTAGGACTTTAGATTGTATAAGTCTTAAGCTGAGTCACTAAAATAAAATACTTTAATACAGCTACCTGTTCAGAGGTGCAATAATGATTTGTACTAAAGTTATTGATATCTAAATGTTTTTCATAGATGAAGAGACATAGGAATGTAGTAGAGGAAATCACATTTTATCAAAAGAGTAATGTACTGATTATATGTCAGATGGATAGATGAGAGAGAAAAATGTTTGTGAAAACATTTTTCAGTGGAGAACCAATGATGGAAAAAAAGTCTAAACAATCAGAAGTCTGAAATAATGCCTCCTTGTCCTTCAGTTTTTGCAAAAAATCCGTTTCTGTGATGTAAATGAACAGCTTTTTAATTTTCAAACTAGATTCATGACTTGTTTACACATGCAAGTACCTTTAATTTTTTCTTTCTTTTTAAATTTTCCTATAGACTATATCTATTAAAGCTTACAGAAATGATAGTTGTAATAAACAGTTACTATTTGTTTGTAACTGATAGATACTGCTCCTATTTTGGCACAACACCTGAATGCTACTTTATGAAACAAATGACCATCAAAGGATTAGTTTATGTGTTTATTTTCCAGATTTGCCTACTCACCAAGGTCTGACTGATGGTGCAATTTAAAAAAATAACTCTCCAAATCACAATAATTTTTAAAATTCAAAACAGAAACCCTAAAAATCACAGTGCATTTAATCTGTCTATTTTGGCTTTGAATCAGAAAACCATATTAATAAAGCATTTAAGCATTAAAATAAATCTAATTTAAAAGTCTGTGCTTATGTGTGTTGTTAAGTTGGAGATCCTAGAAAGGGCATGTAGCAGGTGGGGCCTCTGCTTTTCTAAATTTTAGATAATTTGCTATGGAAGAAAAATCTTTGAATCTAGAATGTCTTTGTTTCAGTAAGACAGTCACTCTCCTATATCCAAACTCCTGTTGAAAAGGTCAACTTCAACACAATTCTTTTCATATGAAAATTTTAGAAAGATTTTACTTTCACTCTGACCCAGGATGAATGCAAGTGTTAAAACCTCATGAGTTGTCATTACAAGGAAAGGTTCCTTTAGTTTTGGTAGCAAATCCAGGACCATGTTTCCTTCAATGAGTGTCATTAGTCAGCCCTAAAAAGTGAATCCAAATAGAACATAATTCTTGCTGTTTGCAATAAAAATAGCACCATCTCCTTGTGTTATTTATGTCAAACCTTTAGTATAACTTTCTTCTCAGAGGCCTTGATCCATCAAGGAAATTCAGAATGTGATGAATTCAAGTGTCGAAAGTGATCTAATATTAATGAAATTACGGCCATATTTTTAAAAGTTCAGAGATGGATTTAAGTTGCACTGGAAACAAAAGGCCTTCATTCAAGGAGCTCTGGTACAAAACATAAGACCAAACTGTAGTATCTGTTGTAAAAATTGAATGTTTACTCTAAAACTAGTAAAATTGTTTCTTAGCTTATGTGTTTGAGCTGGGTTTGTGTATACAATGCAGTGATGACTCCTTGAAGATGAACAGCGGCTGGATAGACTGATTCCTATATCATGGTTTTGAGCTGTCCGATGTTAATGCTTACTGTAAAAGTATCTTAATACAAGAGGGTAACAGAATACCTGAATGGCGATGTTGCCCTGATTTTTGCAGTTCTGGATGTTATCATTTTCTGTAGCTAGTTTCTCACAGTTTTCTCTGTAAACATGGCCATGTAACTGTATCTTATCATTGCATTCCTTTCTCCTGGACACAGAACTTTGATGGACATTTCCTTTGACCATTGTAATTGAGGGAGGAAGAACTGATTTCCTCCAATAAATAGTGATTTCTAAATAGATATAAGAAATAAAGAAGGCGGGTCTTGCCCCCCTTCCTTCCTTCTCTCTGATCCTGGTAACAGGTGTCTCTGGCTCTTCCTTTTGTGTCGTTACTGCGACATGGCAACATCCTATAAATGGTGCACACCAACACATAGGCTGTTAATAACATATGAACCTTACAGTACTTCATCTTCACTGTTTGTGAAAAGGGTCTTTGCTATAACCCTTATAAAAAAATGCCAACAAAGACACATACTCTTTTTCCAATACGCTTCTCATAAGTTCTCACATGTGATTCTAAATTCCTGCTGCTCCAGCTGTGAAAGCATAGGAACAATATGTGCATGAAGGGAGACATGTTACCAGTACATAGCTGTAAATGGTTCAGATTAATGTATTTTTAAAAGCTAGAACAAGTGCACTAGTTTTCAGTTAGTGCTGAGAAAGGTGTCCCAGGAAACCACAGTGAGAAACACAAGGGGAAGTCTTTGGGTTGTAACTAAACGTTGTATAATTTTTAGCTGTCATTACTGAATATAACTCTTCCCACAGCATATTTTCCTCTGAATCATGACTGACCTTCAAGACTGTCAGTGCACCCTTTCTGCCACAAAAGCCCTTTTGTCTCATTGTGTGTGTGTGTGTGTATGTGTGTATGTGTGTCCATTCTGCCCATTTCCTCCTCACGGTGTAAAACAACTGCTTGAGTTTTTCTTGTTTTTGTTTAAGAATCACAATTTGATAGAAAGAGATTAAGTAAATCAGCAAGCGATAATACAAAGCCATTAATACAACTTTTCTGCTCAAGTGGTTTGGCATCCTGTATCTGCTGGCTTAAACTTAAACAATTACAGGCTTCCAAACTAATTACAGTGCAGAACATTATAGGATTTATGAAATTTGGCAGCTATCACTTAAAAAAGGGGAAGGAAAGGAAGGAAGAAAAGTTCATAGCTATCCATTATGGAAATCTCCTGAAAGTTTCTCAGAACAGAAATAATAGAGTACTAGTAAAGCCTTTCAAAAGCTCTGGGCATCTTGACTTCTAATTTGTACATTTTTGTTCATTTTTCATGCTTCATAAGCAAGCATATGGAAAATACTGTGCAGATCTTCTGCCAGCAAAATGTCTTCCATACTATTTAATTTACAGCACCAATGCCTTAATTATATTAACTAATACACATCCTGTAAATAGGTTGACAGTTGTCTCATGAAAACCCTGCTGTAGATTCCATCCTTTGCCAGAAAAAGCTCTAGTCCCATTGCTGAAACAGATCATGACAGGGAAAACCATGACTAATGGGTGGCAGAACACCTATAGACTGGAAAAAGCAAAGGTGGCACCAGAAGCCACAGCTTGAAGGCAGGTGGTGACTGTGGAGTGGCACGAACTGGCCCCGCAGGAGAGTTTTGAGAACATGCCTCCTCCCAGCCGGAATGCAGGACATTTACTTTGTCAGCTAAACAGTCAAAAAGCCAAATGCCACAAATACAAGGGGCTGGTCTCTTTTGGGTCAGGATAGGGGCACATCAGAGTAATTTTGTCTGTTTGGTTATGCTGCTTAAAGTACAAAAGCAGCTGCAGTAAGGGCAAAATGTGGGTGTTTTTAGTTTAACAGTGACCTCTGCACCTTTCAGACATCATGAATAAGACATCCTCAGAATCACTAAATTTTCTTTAGACTATAATGTAATGTAATTATTATACTGATCTATGATCTTGTAGGACTGCTATAGTGGAGGTACTGGGGTTTTCTAAACTGAAAGTGAGAATCTAGTGGTCAAACATGGCTACAGGAGCAAAAAATACCTAACTAATGCTGGAGTGGACAATGCATCATGGAATGACATATGCTTCCAGGAGGGGCTACATGAGACCTATGGAGTTCCTTTGCTTAAGGAGCATATTATTAGTGATTGGATTGTGTCCACACTTTCTGCTTAGACAAGGAGAGGATGTAGCCCTCTCTGTGAATGAACAGCTGGAGAGTATGGAACTGTGCATGAGGAAGGGTGAGGAGTCAGCCGAGAGCTTTTGGGTGAAGATTAAGGGGAAGTCAGGAAAAGGGGATGTTTTAGCAGGGGTCTGCTACAGGCCGCCCAATCAGGAGGATGGTGTGGATCAAGCTTCTATAGGCAGATACTTGCAAGCCCTGGTCCTCATGGGGATTTCAACCACCCCGATATCTGATGCAGGGTCAGCATGGCAGGGCACAAGCAATCCTGTAGGTTCCTCAAATGTGTCAAAGACAACTTCCATACACAAGTGATTGAGGAGCCAACGAGATGAGGTGCCGTACTGGACCTTGTCCTCACTAACTGGGAGCAGCTGGTGAGGAATGTGAAGCTCAAGGGCAGCCTTGGCTGCAGTAACCATGAGATAGTGGAGTTTGAGATCTTCAGGGCAGTGAGGAGGGCATGCAGCAAGCTCACTGCCCTGGATTTCAGGAGAGCAGACTTTGGCCTTTTCAAGGATCTACTTAGTAGAGTCCCATGGAATAGATAGATCACTGGAAGGCAGAGGGGCCCAAGAATGCTGGCTGAATTTCAGTATCACCTCCTGCAAGCTCAGGACCAATGCACCTCAACAAAGAAAAAATCAGGCAAAAATTCCAAAATGCTCCATAGATGGATTAGAAGCTGCTGAACAAGCTCAGTGCAAAAAAAGAAGCTTTCAGGAAGAGGAAATGAGTACAGGTGGACTGGGAGGAATAGAGAGATATTGTATGGAAAGCAAGGGACAAGGTTAGGGAAGTGAAGTTAGATTTGGGCTTGGCTAGGGATATTAAAGATAACAAGAAGGGCTTGTACAGATATGTTGCAAGCAATAGAAAGACTAGGGATAAGGTGGGCCCTCTCTGGAAGGAAACAGGAGACCTGACTACCTTGGACAAAGAGAAGGCTGAGGTTCTCAACACTTCTATGCCTCCATCTTCAATGGTAAGTGCTCCAGCCATGCCACCCAAGTTGAGAAAAACAAGCGCAGGGACTGGGAGAACAAGGATCCCAAGCCCACTGTAGGAGAGGATCAGTTTTGAGTACATCTAAGGAACCATAGTCCATGGGAGCCAGTGAGATTTATCCATGGCTCCTGAGGGAGCTGGCAGACAAAGTTGCTAAGCCACTATCCATGATATTTGAAAAATCATGTTGGTGCATGGGGCAGAGCAAGTGACATCGTCTACCCGGACTTATGCAAAGTGACACTGCGCACATGACATCTTTGTCTCCAGATTGCAGAGACATGGATTTGAGGGATGGACCATTCAGTGGATAAAGAACTGGCTGGATGACTGCACGCAAAGAGCTGTGATCAATGGCCCATTATCCATGTGGAGACCAGTGACAAGTGGTGTCTCTGAGGGGCTGGTACTGGTGTGGATACTGGTCAACATCTTTGTTGGTGACATGGACAGTAGGATCAAGTGCACCCAGCAAAGTTGCTGACAACACCAAGCTCTGTGGGTCAGTCGACATGTTGGAGGGAAGGGATGCCATCCAGAGGGACCCTGACAGGCATGAGAGGTGGGCCACTGCAAACCACATGATGCTCAACAGCATGAAGTGGAAGGTCCTACCTGGGTTGTGGCAATCCTAGACACACCTACATGTTGGGCAGAGAAGTGACTGAGAGCAGCCTTGCAGAGAAGGACTTGGGGGTGATGGTGGATGAAAAACTCAATGTGAGTGGGCAAAGTAAACTGCAGCCCAGAAAGCCAATGGAATCCTGGGCTGCATCAAAAGGAGCATGGCAAGCAAGTCAAGGGAGGGAATTCTCCCTCTCTACTCTGCGCTTGTGAGATCCCACCCAGAGTACTGCGTACAGTTCTGGTGTCCCCAGCATGAGAAGGACATGGAACTGTGAGCAAGTCCAGAGAAAGCCTTGAAGTTGTTAAGAGAACTGGAACACCTCCCCTGTGGAGACAGGCTGAGAAAATTTGGGCTGTTCAGACTGGACAAGAGAAGGTTGAGTGGAGACCTCATATCACCTTCCAGTATCTGAAAGGAAGCCGAAGAGAGACTGTGCTTCAGGAACTGTAGTGATAGGACAAGGATTAATGAGTACAAACTGAAAGAGGGGAAATTTAGGTTAAATTAGGAAGAAATTCTTCCCCATGAGAGTGGTGAGATGCTGGAACAGGTTGCTCAGGGAGGTTGGGGACATCCCAACTCTGGCATTGTTCAAAGCAGGGTAAGGCCTAGAGCAATATGGTCTAGTGGGAGGTGTCCCTACCCATGACAGTGGGAAGTGGGACTAGATGATCTTTAAGGTCTGTTCCAACCCTCTAACATTCTATGATTCTGATTCAAGGCTCAGCTTCAAGCTGCTTTTATTATTCCAATTAGGGCTATGTGCTTTGTAGGCACTATGTATTGCTGAGTGTACACTGGTTGTGCCAGAAGTGAGGGGTGGGAGTCAACAGGATGACAGCTAATTCAGGGAAAACATGGGCTGGCATGAGCCAGGTTCAGCCCCACAGAGTCTCTATTGCTATCAGTGTTGACTGAGCCAAAAATTGCCCAGCACTGTTTGAAGTTATCCAGTCATCCATTTTGTTCTCTCTTAATCACCATACTCCTAGGCATTAGTCTCACTTTTTTTTTTTTTTTGCCTGTGATTAATTAAGTGATCATCTTCTCTAAAGATTTATTCTATTCCCTTTTCTGGAAAAAAATAAATTGATCACATTATTTTTAATGGAACCTTAAGATTTGATCAATGTTCACAAGTGCTATAAGAATACTGTAGGCAAAGCAACAATTTTGGAATCGACATTTTTATTTTTTCTACATTCCTCTGTGGAGGAAGACTACAGATAAAAACTGAAATCCAGGCTGAAGTAAATATAAAAACCAACTGTGCTTTTAAAAACACAGCTGCAACCTGATGGCCAGCACTGTAACTGTTTCAACACAGACACTCCACTACTTTCTCTTGGGGCAAAATGCCTTTAATACTTGCTGTGATGTAGACACACATGCAGACACACATGTATATACAGAAATTTACACATTGCTACAGACACACATGCCTATAGACATATATAAATGTTTGCTTTGCTTTGCTAAGTATTGCTAAAGAACCACTACAGTTAAATAATGTGATTCATGGTTGAGTAGCATAACCTTAATATGACTAGATCTAATCTGGTTAATTGAGGTTAGATCAAGTGAAGGGAGGCTTGCCTGTACTTCAGCATGATGCACACTTCAGCATGGGCCATAGGAAGCCACAGACCTTCAGTGGGAATTTATGTTGTTAGTTTGGAGTGAAGTGTGCTTCACCATGAATTGAACACTGCTACAACATGTGCAAACTAAACTGAACGCAGTATGAGTAAGAGTATCCATGTGACTCCATATCCAGAGTGCTGTTCTGTGATTATTATGAGGCTGTATGGATATAAAGTCTTATAAAATGCCATGTATTTGTTAAAAGATATTTTCCAGATATTTGTTGAAACAACACTAGTGTTTTCTTTTTAGTGCTGAGATTTACATTAAGTAATATAAACCCACCAAAAGCATAGGGAGTGTCTATATACATTGAGTAGTCCATGTTCAATGAAGACCACTCATGAATCTCCTACTCTGCTTTGTCAACAATTCTTATTGTGGTCTGCCTTACACTCTGCATTTCATACTGACAGCAGAGTGCTGCTGAGGTATAATATATCAATTTGCCAGATCTGTCTAGACTCAAATCTTCCAGAATGTCCAAGCCAGACAGGTGAAACATCAAATATGAGCATGATGCCAGTGGATCTCCTTTTTTTGCCATTCCAGCATGGAGTCTTTCTACTGGTCTGTTGGTAGTGAAGATGGTAATTGTTGGAGTAGGGGATGTGCCAGATAGCTTTTCTGCTCCTGAAAAAAAGTATCCAGTCCTCCCTTGCAAATGCTGGATCCAAATTCTGCTGTTCTAGATGGTCGAAGTTATAATCTTAACTTGACACATGACAAACACTCTGAAACACAGATTGCTGGAGCCAAAAATAGACATCTGGGAATCTGGGAAAAAAAAAAAAAAAGCAGAGAGAACTAGACATGTGCTAGTGGCTTTAAGACAAATGCTAATAAAGGAAACAGAAACGTGATGATTACTTCTCCTGGAGGATTGCAGAAATCAATCCCAAGCCTCAAAAAAGGTGCAAAAAGTTTGGGAAAGAAGATGAAATTGATGATATGTGATATGACAGAATTTTTAGCAAATCTAAAACTTGAAAGAACTGAAACCCTCACAAGGCAATATTCAGCTTTCTCTCAGTTTACACTGCAGATTTTACAATTCCTTCTTTTGTGCAATAGGCACGGGGTCCTTTTACATGGCTAACTTCAAACTTGAGGCCACAGGTAGCACACTTTATAGCATAGAGTCATGTCATGCAAGAGAACATGGGTGATGGCCAAATATGTGTCACAGTGACTTGGAGTAAGGGTTTGCTCTCGACCTACTGCCACGATTATGTGTTTGATCAGCTAGGACAGTGCTTTAGGAAATCTCTATGCTTGCAAATGAAACATGTGCAGCATAGAAGTTCCCTCCATTTTTTCCTGAAGATTGACATGGACAAGTGCACGAAGCTACTTTTGTTTTGCAATGGTGTTTTGATGTATCCTGAGTGATGTAAAATTAGCATTAGTTGGACAGCATACAGATTTGAAATGAGACACCCTCCCTC
>VZRZ01000020.1:84278-162217 GCA_013398175.1 Climacteris rufus | reverse complement strand
TTCATGCAAGAGAGATGATGACAAAAAATTTCATGTCAAGAGAATAACATCAAGCTTCTTAAAACATATCCAGGCCCGTAAGTAGGAAGTGCTGGTGAATACATGCAGTTTCTGTAAACTTCACAGAAAGTAAAGCTGAAGACTGCCTTTGTTTAAAAGTTATCATTTCAGGTTGCCTAGTCAGACAGAGCTTTTGGCTGCAGGTTTCATGGCTCTTAATAATCTACTGCGGGAAGAAGGGCAGAAGAACAGGAAACAAATTAAAGTGCAGAAGAAAAGGGAGAGATATATGAAGGTGTTGGAAAGAGCAAAAAGCATGCAAAAAAGGGGAAATTGCAGGATGGAGACCATGAATGGGGAACAGAAAGGAGAAAGATAAGAGCACAAGCACAGATGATGAAAGAAAAAGATGGAGGAAAATGGATGGGCTTCAGGAAAGACAAGAGAAAGAAATGACTGAAGAAAACCCACCCAAGGACTCTTGCCAGTCATGGACAACACAAAGCACTGACCCAAGGGGAAACTATTTTGAATCTGGCTGGGAGACAGTCAGAGCTGTGGGCCTCTGCATGGGATTTTGAGGAAGGGACCTTGCTGATTTTCCTGAAAAGTGGGTCGCCATGGGTTTTAAATGTGGAAGAGTATATATGAAAAGGCATTTTTTATCCCTGTCAGAAGAAAAAAATTGGAAGAGGACTTGAAATGTACCATTCTGTATAAGGTGTCAGATAGCAGACAGACAGAGAACAATTAAGACTGCACAAGGCTCTCCATCAGCAGCATACAATGGGAATAGGATTTTCTTTTTCCCCAGATGTCAGCCCAGCCACTCAGGCAAGACGAAGAGAATTTCTTCCACTTAAGAAATCCTTTGTTCAGGAAAGGGCTGTTCAGGCCTCTGTTCTCTCCCCAGCCAAATTGTATGTTGTTTTCACGAGAAGACTTCACTTTCTGAGGAGCATTGGTAACCAAAGAGCTTCTGGACAAAGTGCAAAGTGCAGCAAGTCCAGAGTATCCTTGGAGTCTGACAGAAAGGCTAAAGAATGAACGGAAACATTTTCAAATGCAAAAAGGTTGCTATTTATTCTTGTAAAATTTGCCATAGTGATTTTTGTCCTGTGAACCTTGCAAGTGCAGAACTCATGTTTGTTTTCTGCAGGGTGGATGCTCACTCCTGTTTGTGTTTTTGTTGAATCCTGGTGACTGTATTCTTAGTAAAAGAAAAGTGCATGTAAATCTATATAAAACCTGTCTAGATCCTTGTGGAAGTGTAGATCATTCCCATGACAGCTGTTTAACTAGACCATGAATATCAAGCATCTGTACTAATTTAGTTACATCTTCTCTTTTCTCCTGGTGTGTAATACTGCATATTTAAAAAACAAAAAATTGTTCAACAAAGAAGGAAATGAGACATCCCCACTACAAGAATTTATTTAGCCTTTTTTTCACTGAGATTAAAATTGCTGCATTCAGCAGAAATTAGTTGACTGATTTTCTCTCTTGTGCCATGAATACGTGTGCACATACATGAAAAAATGCTGGAATGTACATGCACACACACAGAGATGGTAACTTGGAACACAGATGTATCACCCAACTAATGACACCTTTATGTATAAAACATTTAAAGACTCATAAAATTACGAAAACAAATGTGCGACTTTCCAGGTTGTGTATGTTACTTGAAATTTCTTCTTTATAAGGGTAAAATAAATCCTTGATATAGTTTTGAAAGCAGAGATGCTGCAATCAGCTATTTTCCCATTTTACTTTTGTTTCACTCTGGCTATGTAGTGTCGGTGTTTACGTGTAGTGCCCTGTTGGCTCTTACAGACCAGACTAGGAGTCTCACAATTGGGTTTGATACTAGATCCTACTCAGTGGAAGGAAAGAAGCTTGTGTGTACCATCATTTCATGAAACCATGTAACTAAAATGCACATTCAGGTCTTTATATAAACGTATAAGTACAGAAATGCATGGGAGTCCATTCTGTCAGTAATTATCTCCCTTACTGGGTTACTGATTACTGGTAACACCCTTTACACAAATCTACATCTTAAGATCACTTGGAAATTTCACCTCTTGCATACAGTGGCTATTCACTTGTTAATGGTTGTTTCTCACCAGGATCTCATTACAGCTGTGCCCCATTGTCTGCCCTCACATCCAGTTCATTTTCAAGAGTAGTGTTGTATGCTGGTTCAAATTTGTGTGCTTTTAAATGGTTTGGTTCCTTGATACCCAAAGAAAACACCTCTCTCTTCATGTGTGACCAGAGGCTGAGAGCAGCAGAAGGGGATCTTGCTTCCCAAGCTGTCCCATCAGAATGTGGGCTGCCTGGCTGTTAGGTCATAGAGCAAATCTTGGCTTTTCTTTGAGAGGAAAAGAAAGAATGGGCAGTACTGATTGATAAGGAGGCTATGAATGCTTAGTGGGTGGAAGTTATTTCAGTTTTTTGGATATTATCTCTGATTTAGAGCTTAATTTTTGAGTGTGTATTCAAGCATCATGTGGCTGCATTCATAAATACATCAAGAGGATTCTAGAAAAAATTAGCAATTAAGAAATTAGAACAGAACAGAACTTGTATCTGCAAATGCTTTTTGCTGCACATATTTGACATTTGTTTGCTGGCACCCTGTGCTTTGTAGTCTGGATGTCTTTACACATCCTGAATCTGTCTTTTTCTAATCCATCCTTATTTTCATCAATTTATTACAAGTAAAGTTGTGTGTTAAAACAGGAGAAAACCCTCACATTCTGCACTGACTTTTTTTTTCAAAATCAGACTACTGATCCCTTTGCACCTTATTACTAAAAACTGTGAAGCGCACATAGGACAAGATCAAAAGTCCAGGTTTTGGCAGAATACACATTACCATAATTTTTCTTCAACAATTAGGAATAAATGCTAGATTAAAAAAAAAAACAAAAAACCAAAAAACAACAAACAAACAAAAAGAGAAACACAAAAAAAGAGAAACACAACTGAAAAATGAGAAGAAAAGCCAGAAAATAATATCAAGTGTTTTGTATTCTCTCAGTTATCTGATACTACATTTGTACTGCATATTTACTAAAGCCAGAGCCGCACTACCCGGTGCTTCTCATTTTAAAACAATCATTTATGGGTGTTAAAGTATGCCTGTGAAAGCAGAAGTGTACTATGTCAATCAAAGCTAATCACTGGTACAGGCAAAGTGCTTTTGTTGGCCTCCATGCTCTAAGCCGTGCTTCCACATCTGTGTTTGAAGAGATTAGAGAGGTGCTTCATACAAGAACTGTATTAGTTAAAGCTGATCGACAGTATTTGGAATAAATCATGAAAAAGTTGAGTGCCAGAAAGAAAAGGCATAGTGAGCGAGTTTGAAATGGACTAGGACTAAATCTGACTCCTTCCCATCCTTCCCATCCTTCCGTCCCCCAGATGCACTTGTATAAACACCTATACCCTTGTTCTTCTGAGAGCAGTAGTGGTTATCCTCTCCAGCCACTTTATAACCAACGTGCAGCTGCATAGCCAAATGTACTTGAGCTTGTTTTTACTGAGGTGCATACTGTTTATTGGCCAAGGCACTGATATCATATTTGATGTGTTTATAACAGCCAGGACTGGCAAGGGATGGGGAAATGAGTGTTAAAGGAGAACAAGAACTCTTGCAAACTGCTGTGGCTTGGAGTTCTGCAGCTCCCCCCACCTCCATTTCCAGCAGCACTCTTGCCTCATGAATGCCATACACTTTCAAATAAATTATGAGTGACAAGTATTTGAACCAATAAAGAGGGCACCATATTTTATATGCAGTAAATTTAATTCCAGATTGTGTTTCACCTCAGCAGTGTGACATGTTTATTGCCGCTGAAAGATGAAAGCACCAGGAGTTAGAGACAAGCGTCAGCAGTTCTACTGGGCACCCGCAAAATGAAGATTTGACAGACTGGTGGCTGAGCCCGTGAAATGAAATGCCAGATCAAATTTTACCCAAAAGGGGTCAGATGTACTGTCATGCCCCTAGACTCTCAATACCAACTGAATAAATGACTCTGGTTCAACAAGCTGCCGAGGAAGGTGGTGTGCAATCCATAATTCACTGTTAGAGGGCTATGATGCCTTTCAAAGCGCACCGGTGATTGGTAGTGCCAGGGCTGGCTTTGAGGATATAATGCAATGAAGTAACTCTGTTGGTGCTGAGAGGTTTTGAAAAGCACTCTTAACCAATTTCCAAAATTTGTTGTTTGGTCTGCCTTTGTCACCTTTGTCCCACAGCTGGCCCTGCAACTGCCTGCATTAACAGTGAAAATCAAGGAATAAGCCTTAAAGTTGCTCAATAATATGTGCATGCATTTGGGACACTTCTTTCTGTTGGGGTGGCCCAAATCCAAGGAAAAATCTTTTGGCAATCAGCTATAAAATTATGTCTGTGTAGCATCCCTTTGGAGGCTGAAAATAATAGAGAAGCATCATGCTTGTTCATTTCTAGCCAAGCTTTGCCACCTTCCGTCATGTGCAGCAGCACTCACTCGTGAGCTGTCCCACTGGGAATTCGTAGAAACTATTTGTTTGAGGGTTACTTAACATAAGTAAAGCTGGCAGAATTGAATCTGGTATTTGCATACAACAAATTATATTAAGGGCAACTTGTATGCAGATTTAATTGCACAATGCAGGAAAGACATTTAGAGAATCTTTTGGCTTTAGTGAGACATGCTCACTATAGACATTCTGGTCAGCAAACAGTTTCTACTGACTCTTTAAAAAGATTCAGATCAAATACTGTTCATTGCCAATGGCCACAAACACTAAAACATCTCTATCAGTGATTATACCAGCCACAGTGCTTCCAAGATTCAGATAACTGCAGTGTCAAATCTGCAGGTCTGTAAGGTAAACTCTCTGCTTCTTAAATTCATCCTGTATCTGCTGGTAAGACAAGACATATTTCAAGCTGCTGCTGCTTAGTAGTTATAATGTTTTTTCTTCACATAACAATGGATGGCTGTTCCAGATGTTTACCTCATTCCTGGTTATAAATCTCCGAGTTTCCAGACTGAAGCTAGTCATGGGCAGTTTATACCTATTTGGTCTTGTGTCAATCTTTTCAAAATAGCTTTAAACCTTTGTAAATAGCTTCTCACTCTCCCAGATATTTTCCAGCCTGATGTGTATATAGCCAGTCACCTGGGCTTTGTTTTGCTAAATTTACTGAGGTCTTAGATTTTCTTCTAATATGACAGATCCTGAGGTCCCTGACCATCACAGTATTTCCTGACTCTTCTCCAAATGTTTCAGCAATTGTATGCACACTGAAATTTGAGTAAAAATGAACAGCGCTGAATAGAGCTTTGAAAAATATTCCAGGTAAGGAATATAAAAATGTATAAAGGTTTGAACCTCTATCAGAAAGATACTGCTTCATCATCCTAATTTTGCACTTGCCCTTCTCATGAGAATCCCATGCAATACCTTGCACACAGTGTGCAGGTACCACAAGCATTTGGAAGAGTGACATCTCTGACATCGGGAACAAACACTTTTCTAGTTTCCAGCTGGGTGAACTCCCAAATGTTATCTGATGTGTCTGATATTCATGTAAAGTAACTGACTGCCTTTTCTGTAGATGTCCCAGGGTGATGCTGCATGCTGATTCCAGGTATTCCTGGCTGCCATCTCCCATTGCTTCTGTCCACCCATAAAAAAGACTCTGGAGAAGATATTGATAGCATTTTAGTTGGCCCAGACACTTAACACAACAGAAAATGATTAGGCCTAGAGGATCCCATGGGGCTCCACGCTACTCATACATGGCTGAGCCTCAGCAGAATGCTGGCAACCTTAAGGAGACAAGTGCCAAGTGAGGAACTTGGCACAAGTGCTGCTAAGTCTGATCACCCTCTAAGCCTATTCGTTAAACCAGTCAAAGCAAGGAGTTTAAATGGCACATCTGAAAAGAAAGAAGAATGTGTGATTTCCCCATCAGTCCAAGGAGGTCCCTTGCTGCTGCTCTGCATTTAGGTCTGATTGTCTTCAAGTCACTTGGTGCTTGCTCAGACTGCCTTCATCATCAGGTTGCCTGGAGTCCTGGCCCTGTTCTAAGTAGCAAGGACATGCAAATCTCTGCAGGGGTCCTGCAGAACCAGTCTTGGTGGTACATCACATCATCTTCAGAAGGCAAGCTGGGATCCTTGAGCAGATAGTACAGAGATGAAGACAGGGTTAAGGCAGGAACATAATATTTGTGTAAACATGCTATAAGGAGTATCAGGCAATGAAGCCTCCATTTGAGGAGAGCATTTTCTTGCATTTCTTGCAGATCAATTTAATCCTAACTTGTGCTCATCTTGTCAGTCTTTTTAAATGATCCCAGTGTTTGACTCTTAAAGAGTTATCAATTTGAATAAACAGTATGGGTTTTATTAGTTTATAGTTTGTTAAACCAAATTTTATTTTAATACAGCTGTAATAAAGTTAATGAACTACAATAATTGCTACAATAAAATCCCATGCAGTGCATTGCACATATAGTGCAAACACCACTAGCCCTTGGGCAGTACTAACAATGTGCAGAGATCCCAAAAAGCACTTCGGCATCTTCCCTCCAAGAAAATAAAACAAAACAAAACAATTTATCAAATTTATTCAGAAATTTACCAGATGACATTGTGTCAAGGCTTTTTGTTAATCAAGGTACAAACTTCGTGACAATGGGTCAGCAATTCCTGAGCTGAGCAAGTGCCAGGCCTACAAAACAATAATCTAGAGCCATGGTTTATTTTATGCTTCTTGTATATAAATATATACACATATGCACACATACACATTTATAGGTGCATTTAGCTGCACCAACTAATGACATTGCTCATGCTGTTTTCTATAGGATCTGTAACTCAGGGAGCAAGCATGTATTTACACTGAGCTAGTGTTTTCTCATCTCCAATTTTTGTGACTTTCTTCTTTTCAATATATAGGTATTGTAGAAGCAATACTGCATTGAATGTCACCCAAAATCTCTTAAATTAAAAGCCTGAGGAAAAAAGCCAAATATCGATCCAACTCCTTATGCAACACTGTATTGGAGGATTTGGAAATTTTTTCCATGTGAAAGTTAGGGCATCATTGAAGCTTTTCTCCAGAAAATCTAAAGGTTTTACTCTGAAGGACTTTCTGTAGCAGAATTCCCAATAAGAACAGCAAGAATAGGCATGAAAAATATAAGCTCTGTGTTTTGCTTTGGCATCAATAGCAAAATCTTTTTTTTCTTCCTATAGAGTCAATGCAGATATTACTACTAGTAAAAGGAGCAAAAGGTATTTTTTTTAATAAAAAGAGGATCTAGCAATAGGAACTCATACGCACAGCAGATTTTTTAAACTTTGTTTATAAGCAGTTTTTTCTACTGAATCAGATCCTTTATCTATTTTTACTTTTTTATTTATCTATTTGGAAAATGGCCTTAAGATGAAGGAGAGTAGGTTTAGGTTAGATATTAGGAAGAAATTCTCTACTGTGAGGTCAGTGAGGCACTGGAACAGGTTGCCTGGGTATGTTGTGGTCTCCCCATCCCGGGGGGTGTTCAAGGCCAAACTGGACAGGGCCCTGAGATACCTGAGATACCCTTGTGCAAGGTTCTCTGCCCATGGCTGGGGCAGTGGAACTAGATGATCTTTAAGGACTCTTCCAGGCATAACCATTCAATGATTCTATGAGCCGTTTGAATTTTTGAAAATATTGGAAAATTTAAACAGATTTAATTCTGATATGTATCCAGAAAACAGAAATCCTTTTATCTGATATAGACCATGCTGGAACCTTTTAAATTTTTTTTTCTTACCATAACTTTCCAACTTATTTTTATTCACATTGTATGAAAAAATCTACTGAAAATAAATGAATTCTTTTCTTCTAGTTGTTTTTGAACCATTCCTTAAGTTAAGACTCCTAAAGTCCTGTAGATAAACAGATCTTACTGGTTCATTCAAATGAATATTTCCTTTGAACTCTTTTGGAGTTTTCCATAATTAAGAAACGTATGAAATTTAGCTTTTACTCATTCTGTATTTCAAGCCCTTCTAAAAGACAGGTTTTTTTTATGGATATGACTGAATTTTGGGTGTGATCTCCATTGATAATAATCATAATTTCTTAACAACTGATGGCTAATAAATACAACATATGTAAGTACTTAATTGTAAGCCTCTTCATAGATCAAATAATGTTGACAATGATATCTATATACCTCAAATTATGTAATTGTTTGCAGAACAGAACTCTAACACTTGTTATGGTCTAGATCAGTTCACTCCAGGGATTAACTGAGCAACTCACTCTGCCAGACCCTCAACTAAGAATAAGCTGAAATAGGTTCAGCTCCACATGATCTTGATGAATACTTCAGACTGTATAAAATTTATGTTATTTTAATATACATCAGCCTTTGAGGAGGGAAAGGTATTGAAGTAGAGCATGAAGCAAATGGATTCAGTGTCTATCTCTGACATAGTTTCTTTGTCAGTTTGGGTAAGTCCCTCGATTTTTCAGTGCCTCAGTTCTTTCTCCATAAACTGAGGAATTAATATTAGCTCTTTTATCTGCCTTGTCTATTCATACAGAAGACCCCTTGGAGCAAAGATTGCCTCTTGCTATATGTGTTGCATTATTGAAATGACATTGCATCCCTTCCCTTCATTTCTCTTTATGTTCATCTGACTTAGCCTTTAAAGTTCTAAAAGTATGCACTATTTTATTAATTTTTGTAAAGTGGTTAGTCCAATATAAATGAGAAATTATAAAAATAAAAGCTAGCCATAAATCATATTTAGCGATGAAAATTCTTTATGACTGCAATTGATGGTAATTTCAACATTTCCCCAGTCCCCCTCTGTAAAATTATCTCAATTTAAACTCTTCTGACAAACATTCTTTCTTCATTCTAAGCTCTATTTCAGATAATATTTGCTCAATAACCTCAGCTAATAAAAGTACTTTGATCAGAGCACTTATTTTAAAATCTTTTAAATTGTATTCATTCTTTTTGCAGGCCAGATCCTCAGCTGGAGTAAATACAAATAGTTTCAAAGTCATTCTGTCAAAGTGTAAAGCTCTGAAGAGCAATATTGACCTGCAGGTACTGATTTATGCTAACTCAGATCTCCTGTCTTGCTTTACACCATGGAAACATCTTGGCCCAGTTCGTCTCAGTGAAGATCACAGAACACTGTTAACCTAAGAGCAGAGCACACCACTGTCTTTCCTCCAGTTTCAAAAGGATTTATCTTCCAAAAAAACCCTCTCAGCTTTTTGTCCTGTTAAAATTTTATTTGCTTACATTCTTAGATGTTTCAGGTTAGTCTGGACATTTACTTTGTTACTCAAGAAATTGCCATTTTGAGACAGGGAACTCTCCCATTAAAATACTGTTTGCCTAGAATCTGATTCTACATCTACATCTTAATTTTTGCCTAAATCTACCAGAAAAGGATGCATCATTTGTGAGTGCTGACCATGATGATAAAGGATGTGTAGGTGACATACATTGATAGAGAATATAATTATTTTCAAATATCCCTTCTAGGATAACACACAGAGAAAATCTCACCTGTCTGCATTATTTCTGAATGGCTTTACAAGACTAGGAAATATTAGCATGCATTTTCTCTCTATCAATAGTGCAGTCACACCCTTTGAGTTGTGTAAGTGGCATGGAGAAGTGCTCTGATCCCATACACTGTAGTTGGACTCACTCATGAGGAGACCTTCTGCTCAAGCAGACCCACCCATCCATCCAGACTGTCTGTGATTGGGGTTCTGGGGATTGAGACTAAAACATTTGTGTTATTGTATGGAAAATGTCTTGATTTCCAAATCTCACAAATAATTAAGGAAGAATAGTAGCTGTAGAGAATGGTAAGTGGACGTACAGAATGCAATTGGGAAGAATATTGCTGAAGTGTTTTGTGAAGGAACTTTAAAAGCAGAAGAATCATTATTCCTAACCTATCTTTGAATTTAAATTGCACACTTAAGCAAACTTTGAACTGTACCACACAATAAACATAACAAGTAAACCTATGCTTTTAATAGTTAATCATCTGATGCATGACAAGTATCATTCTGAATTCTGTGTGAACTGATTCACAAAAATCATTCAATAAATTAATGTAGTTTTGCAATATTATCAGCAAAATAGGCAAGCAGCCAAATGTCTAATGACAAATTGAAGGGTTTTGAGATGTGTCTGTCTCTGTGCAATATTGAAATTGTTTTCAAAACAGAAGCACCCTGGAAAAAATTGAGCAACACCACGTGAACCATAACACTATTATGAAAATTCAATAAATAAATAATGTGACTTATATGCAAATAAATTTATCCATTCTTCAACTTCGCCATCAAACATTTTTTAGTGGCCCACTTTGACTCCCAGTGAAATAAATGGCGACATTTCCTTTGGCGCTTAGAGAGATGGGTTTTATTCTGCACCCAGCATTTATTTAGATCTGGTGTACTCTTTATGCAATATAAATACCACGTTTGAAAAGCCTAAAAAGGAGCCACTCTGAAGAGAGGGTAGCAATCTATCAAAGCAGTGGTGGTTGTCTGGAGCTTTACCTGTCTTGCAGGTGCTATTCCCCTTCATTTATCTTCCAACCTCGATCTGATGGATTGGGGATTATTGCTCTTTTGGCAATCAGATCCTGAACATGTCTCCTTTTTAACTCTGGGCTGTAAAAAAGGGAAAATTAAAAACCATTATGAGACCTCCATATAATTAATCTTCAGATGGCTTGAAGCTCAAGCATGTAATGTCCTCAGTATACTGTCTACTATAACAAGTAACAGGAGGGGAAAAAAGGCAACATATCAATACACTTTATCCAAGGGAAGAAATTCCAGTTGTAGCATTAAATATAAATACAATAGTGTGTTGGCATAATGTAGTAAGGTTCCTGTACTATTAAAGGCTTTGTTCTAAAGCATATCTGTGTACACAATGAGATGATGAACACAGTGCATCACATAGCTAAATTTAATATATGCAGGGGTATGATGTTTGCAATGCATGCATTTCAGCAGGTCCCATTAGTGCGCCTTTCCCCTCCAGTGAAAACAGAATGAACCACAGCCCCTTCTGGTTTGCATAAAGCAAACAAAATTAGATTTGCTTTGCTGAATTGAAACCCGCTTGGGATTGTGAGCCTCTCTCGGGGACAAATTACTTCAAACAATCCCTTTGTACCATAACAAAATCAAAAAATTCAGGCCAATCAACATGGCTCAAAACCCTTAACACAAGAATTAATAATACAACCTAGTCTATTTTTATTGCTTCTGAGCTACAGATCCTTGTTTTAATATAATTACACTTATTTGTGGTCCACATGCTAAATAAGCTTGCATATGTTAACTAATGTGACATAAAACAAGTTTTGTAATTTCACTATTGCTACCAGTTTTGTTCCCCCTAGAGTAACATCCTTAACATAGGACAAGCTAAACTTTAATTGCATTAAATTAAATCGATTTAATGAATTTTTTTTGGCCTATATAGGTACAATAATAGACATTTCTGAATTTAAATAGGTAAAAAATATTTCATTTAAGTTCCACTTTAAGTCATATTTTCTGATGAGTTTCCAAATCTAACCCTTCCTTCAAAGAAGTAACTTGTTCTCTGTGTCAGAGAAAGCTCATTTAAGGTGGCACAGGGTTTTCACTGCTTATTAACATAATAACTTTACCCTCAGTAGTGTAATGCAGGTCATGAGCACAATTACTCGCATGCCACATTTCACTCCAAACAAAACTGATTTTTACAGTATTTCCAGACCATTTTTTTAGACTACAACATTTTGAGCATTGTGCCTACTTAAGCTGAAAGCACACTGTAAAGGAAGACAGAGAGTTTATTTGCTTTCTTCATCAGACACACCCAAAATGAACCATGGGGAAGTATGTTTGTCATTTCTATTTTCATCAATATTTTATACATTGCTCCAGACAGTAATATTTCTTAGCATTTTTCAAACTCCAACCTTGGTGTTGCACAATATTATTTTAAATACAACAAAATAATGGCAAACATAACCAGCTCTGATTTTCCATCTTAACGTAATACAAGATTATGGACAAAAAAGCAGGAGGTCACTTTTATTACTTTCTAATAAGACTTTACCTTATATGAGGCTATAAGCAATATATCAAGATGTCACTTTGTGCCTCCTAATATGACATAGTGGTGATGGAAGGAACCAAGGAGTTAGCACAATTTTCTGAAGTATTCTCCCCAGAAGCATGTTTCTGCAATGCACAGTCTCAAGCACTTGGGAAGGAAAACGCTGACATAGGGCAGAATTATACCCTGACTCATAGTCCATGTAACCCAACTGATGGATGCATAACGTATCAATCAAGACAGTTCTGCTCCTGGAATATATATTTTCTTCACAAAAAACAAAAACAACCTTTTCCCAATTTAACCTGAAAAATTAAGTCTGGAGATACACAGAAGAAATAAGAGGTTCAGGAAAATAGGCAGTACATTTCTGTTATAGCCACAGGAATGTCAGAATTAATATTTGCATTTAAAAATGGTGCCAACAAATTAATAAACAGAAAAACATAGAGCACTTTAACTATGCTCCATAGTGTCACTGTGCATGCATACATGACTATCAAATAAAAGCACTTCTAATCTCAGTAGAACTGACAATGATTTCTAAAGATAGCTTTGCATTTTCCGTTTTTCCTCTCTCATGTTACTGGAAAGTGGACTAAGCTGGACTGCATCCCCCTAATTAAGTCTTTTTTGCTACTCCAAATTCCTTGGGACTATAATCAATTAATTAACACCTATTTTCCTCAGGCCTGTAACAGTTGTTTTATTTGTAGAAGATGATAGCTCGTATCTTCCCTCCTCTCGCTCCAGACAGACAGATGAAGTTTTGCAATAATATCTAAATATCATTTTACATTGAAGGAACATGGTGTCCAGAGGGAGGTCAGATGTTTGTACGGCAGGCATTAGGGGAGTCAGTATGAAGAACCATTAGCTAGAGAGATATAACACCTGCCTGGACAGAAAAAGGAAGAATAGAGACTGATCAAGCTCAAGAATAGTGACTGATCAATTTGTTTTCAACAAATTTTAGTACTTAAAGGAGAAAAAAAAATAGGCTTGCCTTATGCATTCCTTGTTTTAAAGGGGTTAGTCCCAGCACAACCAATTTCATTTTCAGACACTGGTAGGTTTATTGGGTTAAATCACTGATCCACACGAGACTCAGAAGCTTCTGCAAAATGAAATTCTGCCCAGTTTACCAAGACAAGTGTGTCAAAAGCAGAGGCAATGAGATGATAACTCCAGGAACAGCAGCACTCATGAGTGGTGTCACTGGAAGAGGAACAATTGATCTGAGGGGAGCTGCAGCACAAAGGAGAAGTAGGCTAACTTCATTACCTGCCCAACTGCAAAGTGATCACCTGATCCAAAGGCTAATATTCAATATAGAAAACCATTATATTTTTCCTGGAACCTTTCTTACCTGCTGCTGTCTCTCTGGTGCTGTTTTGTGCCAGACCAGATCCTGCAACACAGGCAGCTCTATGCTGTAGTCCACAAAAGCCTCAGAGTTAAGATGTGTTTTTTGTTCAAATACTCTCTGAGTGCAATTGCATGGATGTGTGAATGAGCAGTAACTCTGTTTAAGTACCAGTAAAAACAATGTCTATGGAAACTTGCGTGTGGTACAAGTTTGATATGTTGTCATGTGTTAAATGTACACTTATTTGTGTACTACTGTTCTGTTAAACCTCTGTTATACCGTACAGCCCTTCATGTCACTATTTAGACTGAACAATAGAGGAAGATTTCAGAAAGATTTATAAACTTCTAGTAGAGATGGATGCCACTATCAGACAGATAAAAGCTGCCCCCATATGTATATAGTCATTTATTCTTTAAACCCCAAGCAGTTGAAATGCACAGAAGAGTTCACAGTCCACTCTGTGCCACACAATTTAGATTGTTTAGGGTTTTTCATGCATTTGTTATGTATTTAAGTGTGTGTTAAACCATTAGGTCCCAAGAAAATCATAGTCATTCATGATTCATTGAGTCATTCATATCTGAAAGTTGTGCCCTAGCACCAGTGTATTTTCTTGGGTTGAGATATGTTCCTCCTACAAAATATATAAAGTATTATCCATGGGCAATTACCCGTTTCTACCCATATTTCAGGGGAAGCACTTTTAGCAATATAAATTATTCATATTATATAAAGCAGCATACAAGTGGTGTACTCTGTCAGAAACTCAGCCTTTTTTGTCATGGGGTTTTTGTTTTTTTTTTTTTTTTAATCTGAGGGAAAAATTCTCTTCATATCCACTTGATAGCAGTTTGCTTTAGGTACACAGATTTCCAACTGGTATAAAGGAAAAGATGTACATCAGTATAGTAGATCAATGTAATTAAGAACTATGGAGCAGACCTGAGAGGAAATTTTGGCCTTGTAGGAATATATCACTCTTTCAAAGGCAAGCAAAGTTAATTAAATTTCTATAAGTAAATCAATTATTGGTAGTAATGTATTTCTTAAACTGTAGGATCTGGAAAGGCTTCTTGTCTCCGTGTTTTTGTGTGTCCTCTCCTGCTGTGGTCTAGTTCCATGCTAAGACCCAGATCTGCACCATCTCTCTTTGCTTTTCCCACTGCACTGGGGAAAAAAGTAGGACTTGAGTTAGAGAGGAGTTTGATTCCTGACATGGAGACAGAAATGACGATCAGGACACTGCCTCCATTAGTTCACACCTGCTGCACAAACACAATGACAAAATCAATGCAAGTTGTGGTTTCTCTGTACCATGTTGGACAAATATAGATTAAAAACATCCCCACTGTGAAGTGCTTATGCTCACTCCCTAGACAGTAAGCAATACGATGATATTTGATTGCCCTCAGAAGTCAGATTGTATTTTGCCACTTTCAACTCAAATTTACCTTTGCGTAGTCATTTTGCCTTGAATTGTTTTAAGAAGTGTTCATGGAGTGCTGATGGTGATCCTTAACTGTACTTTTTTAAGGAAGTTAAGCATCACCCATGGAAGGACTGTTCTAACAATCATATTAATTCACTGGCTTTATATGAAAACTTTGATACCAATCTTATAAATAGTTCCTGCTAATGCATTTTGGGTGAAATGCTGCCAGGTTTTAGTGATGCAAATTAAGATGACTGTAAAATTGTTACTTAGCGATTTTGTTAAATGTAAATTTGCAGTGTTGGATAGTGTCATTCTGTTTCTTGCCGTATGTTCAAGCTAACAGGCAGAACCACGCTCATTTGTATAATGTTAATATCTTGTTGCTTAACTTTTATAACATTCTGCACAAATTAACTTAAGATCCTAATAATCAGGCCAGCTATTAAAGAATTCTGTGATGTGTTCCAAAATGAAGTGTGTAACGCCTATTGGGTTCACACAATAATTACAGGCTGACTGCCGTCTGCTCTTCTCATCACAGTGACACCTGCTAACAAATATGTTGCTAACTGTGTTTGCAGCATTACAAATAGGTAGGCGCTTATTGGCTGCTGTGGGGCGAGGGTGCTTGCCCTGTGTACTTACCAGTGGAAGGTGATTTAGTGAGTCTGCTTTGATGATCTGCTTTTCACAGTGTGAGAATGTGTTTTGCACCCTAGAGTTTCCAGGTACAGTGTCACAGCACAGATATTCCTCTTTTCACCTCTCCCTTTTCCTGCTATAGCATCCTTTTGTGGTTATAGGCTTTTTCAGTTTATTGGCATTTTTTCTGAAAAAAAAAAAAAATTGAATAATTTGGGAAGCTGGAGGCCAAACCATTCCTTTTGTGTTTGTCTGTGTGTCTGAGGTAGAGAGAGTAAGAGTGACAGGGAGAGATTCCTTCTTTACCACCACGGTTTTATGTACATACTCTTCAGCTACATGTGGACTGATATGCAGCAGGAATATTAGACATATCTTTTCAGCGATAATAGCACTCCCTTTCTGGAAGCATGCCAATGACCTAAAATGTGTTTCTGCAAATATTGTTAGACAACGAAAAAGATAATTTTAAAAACCAGTGAAAAAATTCATGACATATAAAAAGCATGATGCCTAGTTTCACACAATGCACAAAGTCATTCCTGGCTCTTATCTGGCAAACAGACTCCAAGATTTGGATCCATGTAATGTTGAATTGGAGAAGTGGACTATTCTGATAAAATTTTGTCCTCTCTTTTAGTTATCAGTTTATGAGCTCTAGTGTTAAATTCCAAATACAAAACCATAACCCAAAAGGTAACATTAAGTACCAGCTTCACGTTCCTTGTCACGCTTCTGAGGGCCAATGATTAAACACCCTGATGTGCAAACTCAGTGGTTCTTACTATGGGATTACTAGAAAACAAACTTTCTCAGAACGAGTCCTGCAGGACTCCCAAAAAGAATCACATATGAAAACTAAATTTGCAGAAGGAAAATTAAATGCCCATTTGTAGACAGGGTACTTTAGAAAGGGAGGGACCATTTGATATCAGGATGAAGACAGATTCTTAAAAACAATGAAAAGTTGTTTCCAATGCTTTTGTTGTTTTAAACAACTTTCTAAAAATGGGAAACTTGAAATGAAAACACAAGCTTAGAGAAACTGAATTAAATAAGCTACTAAGGTGTCCAAACTGGGAAGCTATGAAAACATGGTGTTTCTTCCATGAAACTACCTTGTCCTTATAATGTAAGTTTGGTGACTGGGGTGCAGAATGGTCTGAGGAAACAGGTGAGATCTGACTGCAAAAATATCTGCTCACAAAATCTGCAACATACAGATGTAGATGGTTGCTTTCCCAACCCATAATGGATTGGAAAAAGAGCTGAGAAAAAAGGGGTTGATTTATGAACAGTTTGAACTCAAAAGTAACTTTCAGTTTAGTTATTCAAGACCTTCAAGATTTGTCTTGCCTATAACTAGAAGCTTGAACTTTTGTAGTGTGAACACTTAAAAGTGTAGTTCAAGTTATTTTGATGCAAAAGTTGCCCTCCCCTTGACTCCACTGTCAATGAATCTTACATTTCAGCTAAATTCTGAATGTTAGAGAGAACGGGGGAAAAAAAAAAGCTCTCTATATTCACTTTCACGTATGATGGTCAGTCTGTGTTCCACCAGTTTTTGTGCTATTGTTTGCAGCAGTGTTTCTGTAGGATAAATTAAGTCTTCTGTTACACTCCTGCATCCTGCTGTTTTCAGATGATGGTCTCCTGACAAAGGAGAGTCTGGTGAGTCTGGTGTGTCTGGAAACTTTGAAGGTGATGAAGAAGATTGAACAGAATTGTGGTGTCATTTGGCCTAAATATTCTCTATTAATTTGAACTATTCAAGCTCCTTCCATAGATTCAAAAACTATTTTTTTCCCATCTGTATTTTGTACTTCAAAAAGGTTTAGAATTACTGCAATTGTGAAAAAAAATGAGATGTCAAAGAGCACTACAGACTGTTTCTCTCATGCCTTCCAAATAAGGATTATATAAAATGACCAGAGATGAGCAAAATCCTCCATATGTTTCACTTTTGTGAAAGGCTTTTCACAGAGAGGATGTAAACAAATCCTAGAGGCACAGCTTCCTCATCAAACAGATATAATGGGTCTCCAGATCCTCTGAGCTTTCCATGAATTTCTTCCATCAATTTCCTGACATTTTCTTATATTATTTTGTACTCCGCCCTGCATCTATCCATGCAAAACTGAATCTGGAAAACTAAGTGGTTTAATTTTAAAAGGTAAAAATTTCCAAAGGCATAGATATCTAAAATATTCCTAAATCTAGTCCCACTTAGGACTAGCATTTACTTTCTTAGAGTCAATCATCCTAATATCCATAAGGTAAGGTGGAAATGACAGATGGTGGCATGCTTCACTCTAATTTTAGGATTGCAGATAGCTCGCCTGCTCAGCCTCTCTTCTGGCTTGGACTGGACCAGTATCAACTATTCCCTCAGTCATTGTGTCCAGAAGTTTAAGAGACTTCCAAGGAATTTGATGTTAGTAGAGGATTATATTCAATACCCAGAAATGCATAAAAGCCCATGGATGTAGAAAAGGCTTGGTGCTGATCCTGATATATATGCTATACTTTATTAAGGAGTTTTTTTCATCTGTTTGAACTACTTAAGTGAACTTTCCAAGATAGTAAAGACTCTCTTACAGCAACTCACTTTATGAATATTCTAATTTAACCAGGCTGATTTGTAATTTTTCTATTTTATTACTGAATGATTTAAGATCAAGCACATCAAGACTGAAAACTAAAACCTAACTAAACAGTTTGAGATTTAGGAAATTCATGATGGATTTTAAATCCAAGTGAACAATTGGTTTATTAATCCTATCATTTGTTCTTGATTCAAACTTGTTTTCTAAAGGAATTCTTAAAGGATTTAAATGTTATAATATTCAAAGGACAGAAATATTTGGGATTTAAGTGACTTAAATTCACACTCAACAGGAGACTGAATGACACAGGGATTGCTGTTGGATTGTGCAGTCTATCACCTCTATGGCACTGGGCCTTTCCATCTTTCTAGGTGTTTATATATGTCCATAATAGTAGAATCTGTTAGTTCAAATCAAATGCAGAACAGATTGTATTATGTAATGACTAATCGGAGGTGTATGGCAGTCATAATTAAGAAAACAGACATCAACACTTGCCAACAGTTTTCACGAGTCAGAATGTGAGACAGCTCAGCTATTTTGTATCATCATCGTAGGTAAAGAGTCAAAATTATGTCAGACGTCACGGTAGGAAGCTGTGAGTAAGTGTTGGCTGGTTCATGTAAACAACTATGAGGCATGGCTTGGTGGTCCAAAACTTGGTGTCCACATCAAACAGCCCCCCTTCGCTTTTCTTCAGGGACACTAATTGGCAAGATCAGCCAAGGACTGAGCGAACATGGAGGCTGAAAAATATATTCCTCTCTGGAGGTGCCATAAGTAGGTCAGGGTTGAGACATGTTGACAAGATAGCTTATGGAAAATTGCACTGCCTGCAAGATATATGTAATTTGGAAAAATTGAGGAGCTCAGTCCCATATGATGCCAATCCAGCTTTTACAAGTCTGAAATACATTTTAGAAGACAAAAAGTCATTGCAGTAAGTTGAAGTGCCTAGTTAATACTGTATAAACCATTTTAATTTTTAAGCTACCTAAATGCAGATGGTATATTGAGAACTTTTCCTTTATCTTCATTTTGGCACACTGTAAATATTGCTTTTTTTTCAGAATATATTTTTCTTTCATAATTACAGGTATAGTATTGTCTTTTTGAATAACAGCATGTTTGTTGAGAATGCCCCTCTACATGCTAGTCAGTTATTTCGCTTAAGCTACTGTTGCTAAAATTACTTGGGTTTCACTGCTTTGTCTTTATACAACTGATTCTGATAAAATCAAGATAAGGTAACTATTTCAGGATCAGATTTTGAAGGCTTCATATTGTAAGAATTAATTTAAATAAGGGGAATCTTTTCCTGAAGGTTCTTGTAGTTGCAATTTATCACTTAAAAAAAACCAGATTTACTCAGGTAAATCGGGTTTCTTTTTATTTTTTTTCATTAAGAGTTTTGAAAGGTTATTTTACATAGAAAATGAAAAATAATGTCCTCTGTTCTATTGAACCATTTAACTGAATGTGTCTCTTGAACCTGTTATCCCAGTGCTTAGCATCCTGATTTCACAATCTTGCAATTAAATCATGACCTTTCCCACACGACACAGTTGTTGTCTTTAATAATCTTTTTTTTTTTTTTTTTTTGTAAGACTCATGGCTCAAATGTCATCTCAAGTCTTATTTCCTATTCCTCGTCTGTAATTTGGCAAATAAGAATAGAACCCAGAAAAGGTTATCCATTATCTGTTACATCCTTTTGCTCAGAAGCATCATGCATTGGCAAGAAGCTGACAATTCACCAGATCTTTTCCACCTCTGAGTTCTAAACTATATTAATGTTCAGACCTATAATCAACTCCAATAGAAAGAGTCTCTAATTAATGGCCTAGATGTGTGTCAGATACATTGCACTGTAAAAAATGCTCAAGACCATAATATTATTTTCTAATATGTGGTTTTGTATGCTAGAGATTTTAGGAACAGAATTATCTGACTCAGCTTTTTCTCCTAACCATGCATGAAGACCAAATTGCAGCTGTATCAGAGGGATCTCCCAGTAATCAGTGCCATTTAGTCACAGCAATCCTTCTCCTTCCTTAGTCCTCTGGGGAAATTACACTTCTTTTTGGGAGCTTATTTCTTCTCTAGTACTGAATCTGTAATAATGATTAGGACTTGATGGGATGGGGAAAAGAGAAGATTTTAGAGAGCCATGGTTCCCCTCTGTTTGTTCCTTGCTGGCTAAACTTGAAATGCTCTAAACAGCAACACTAAATACTTATGAAAAAATATTTCCCTGAATAAAATATTACTCACACACTTGTGTAAAGAAAATCACAATCTTTCATCCCTTTCATGCTTGTTTAAATCTCATATTCTTCTCCAAATCATCTGCCATCCTTAAGATGTCAAGATGTTTAGTTTAGATGGGATAAATATGTAGAATTCATATGACTACTAAAATCACTCCTTCCTTTGATGAGAAAGAAATTTCCTGAAATTAAACTCTCTCAGAAAGGTCTCTAGAACAGTGACATATAGTTTTAAATAAGAATACTTGTTAATCTTGTCACACTTTTTGTTTAGAAGACACACAACCTGATTGTATGCTAAAAGCATGCAAAGATAACAAGAGGTTAAAAGTTTATATATGCATTATTAAAAGTGTGCAAAGATTTTGGAAGCAGACAGACCTTAGACCCAGCTTTGCTCTTACTCAAACTTGACCTCTTGGAGTGAGTCTAGAGCAAGGAAACAAAAATTATCAGGGAGATGGAATGCCTTTTCTGTGAGGAAAGGCTGAGGGAATCGGGGTTGTTCAGCCTGGAGAACTGAAAGCTCCAGGGCGACAGTATTTCAGCCATTCAGTACTTAAAGGGGGCTTATAAGAAAGATGGGGACAAACTTTTTAGCAGGGCCTGTTGTGATAGGACAAAGAGTATTTACTTTAAACTAAAAGAGGGTTGATTTAGATTAGATATAAGAAAGACAGCTTTTACTCAGACAATGGTGAAACATTGAAGCTGGTTGCCCATAAACCAGCCCTTTCTTGGAAACATTGAAGCTCAGGTTGACGAGGCTCTGAGCAACCTGATCTAGTTGAATATGTCCCTGCTTATTGCAGGGGGTCAGAGTAGACAACCTTTAAAGGTTCCTTCAAACCCAACTCCCCAGTGGACTTGGTCAAATTCAATTAACTCTTGCATAAAGCAAAGTCTTAATATTGCCAATGACATTATCTCGAGGGATCCATTTTTTGGCCATAATGATATACCTATTCTAAAGCTCAGTCTTTAACACAATAACTACTGCATGATACGGAGCACTAGTCATAAATAAATCAAGGTTAAAAGAAACTAAAGGGGCAAAAGTAAGCAGTTAAATGAACAAGTCAGCACACAACACCATGAACAGCTCATGCAAACAAAATGCAGACCTGAACTCTGTGTACAGACTTTGCATATTTTGAGTCTTTCTGTAATTCCACTTTGTTGTAAAATAAAAGGGACCAACAAAACCAGTAAAACAGAACATAGGAGCCATATTGCTGAAGGTCATCAGGAACTGGTGTGCTGGTAACATGACTTTGTGGCATGAATATTGAGAGTCACACTTGTAATGCTATTGGCCTCATGATCTCACTACATACTTGTGTATATACTTCAAAAATATGTACCCTTGTCATTTAAGCCAGACATAGGTACCTTCTAGGGCTGTAAATGCTTGTATGTCATAACAGAGGACATTAAAAGAAAAGTAGTCTCAGTTTTGTGGTATCGTATCCATGCAAGCTTGGGTTAAACGACCCTAAACCAGTGGAGAAGGAAAGGCAACAAAGGATCTATCTACCCAAAAGCATTTCAGGGAACTTTAAATATCACAAGACAGTTTCTGTTCCTCCAGCAGTGGGCCACCTTGATCCCTTGGTATGCAGCTACCAATTACCTTACAAGAAGACAGGCAATAAAATGTTTGTTTAATTAACAACTCCAGGGGATCTAATCTAGAAGTTCTTATCCTGAAGCAATGCCTGGTGAGCCAATGAACTGAACTTCAAGCAGCTGCCCTGCACAGCACAGAGCTAAGGATTCCCCTAAAACAATCTACAGATGTTGCCTGAGCCTCAGTAAAGTGAGCCCTAATTGAGAGGGGAGGGACAGTTTGTTCAATGCATGTGAGACCCTCATACAAGTCGAAACCCCTTTGAGAGTCTCTGGGAAGAAAAAAAAGTCCCCCTGGATTTATTACCAAAACTACAAAAAGCCTGAGAGATTTTCAAAATGGCTTTGTTCTAGAAAGATGAAAGGACATAGCTCTAAGTACATCAAGTGTATGAAGTTTAGTCTCTATGGGAGAATCGTGAAGCTGGGGAAAAATACTGGTAAATGCATAAACTTATTTGAATAAAAACCTGAAACAATTAAAAAAAATTTTTTTTGGACCATAGGGAATAAATTGATGAGGGACCTACCAAAGCCTGCATTTTGCACATTCTGCAAGATGAAGTGATAACTGTATCACAAGTGTGGCTGTTTTGAGAGGTGATGAACTGATAAGTTCAGAAAGAGGAAAAACACCACAGTATTAAATTCCAGATAGAACAGATAAAAATATGTGAATTTTAAAAAGGAATCTGAATATGGTGAAATGCAAAAGATCTTAAGCTGCGGAAATTTGTGTAGACAGCAGAGAAAATAGTGTAGTAGAGTTGACACAGATCCTAGTGTGTGCTGTAGAATTTACTGAGAAGCATTTCTCTATTCTTTCAGCTTGTTTACTCCTGCCTTTTATATTTGAATATGTGATATATGTTTGTTTTATCATATAACTTGCCAGTATTTTATGGAATTAGGATGGTACAGGAAATGAGGACAAAAGAAAGTTTGGTTCCATTCTTAGCTCTGTACTGTAGCTTTGAAAAAGTTACTTTAATGTTCTATACTTTGGTCGCCAAATGTATAAAAGTAAGTTAATAATAATGATCTTTTTGTATGAAGTGTTTCAAGATCTCCAAAGTAAAGGTACAAATTCAAAACATGGCATTACTATTATTAGTAGTATTATTACTTGAACTGATTGAGATATTTCATACATAGTAGTTAGTTATTTGACAGAAAAAAATTAAACATGGAGAACAAAAGATCAGAAGATTAAATGTACCTCTGAATAGATGGGAAAAAATAGCACTTCCTTTATATGCAAATCTTGCAGTCATCTTTTTGTCCTGAATCAAAGTTTGTTGAACTCCTCACAAATAGCAGGCTCTGTGTGAACTTGACCCTATGGTATCGGATTTTGAGATGGGGATGAGGGAATAAGGCCAAATTTATGTCTGTAGGGTAGTGTTTTTCAAGAGAATTACTGCTAGGAAGAAATCTCAGGGCATGAGTTCTCTTTCCTAGGTCTTAAGCATACTCTGTATTTCCAAAGTCTTATATTTAGCCCGTGAAGGAGTGATAGCAATATGGGTTGTTCCAGCACACTAAGTATGCCGTCAGTCTTGACTAGGTGACTGGCTTACACACTTCATTTAACAGGATCTAGTCTAGCTCTGTCTGAGCACAGATGCAAGGTAGTACCACAGCAGCTTTCATGGTAGACGGATGCAGAGCAGAAAGCAGTTATGAACCAGTAGCAAGCCATCACTGAGAAGTGACTTCAGTGTTAGAGACATCTCCTTTGACATTTCCATCAGAAATCAACTTTAGATACCATGCTTTCTGACGTCTGCTTAGCCAATGACTCATGAACTGAACTGCTCTTGTACGCAACTCCTGTCGGCAAGAAAGCCATTCAGCCTCTCGGTATTCACAGCCACGGCTGACACACAGGCAAAGCAAATTTTAAAGTCTGGAGCTCAAGTGTCAGCCCTGAGACCTATGTCTTGGCACTCATTTGAGACTCGAAGGTTGATTTGTTTATTCCCTTGAAGGGTTATTGCATGTTTTCTCTCCTTTTGTCAGTAGGCTTCAGAATGACTTGTAACAGCAACAAAAACCACGTGGAACAGAGCTGTTCCTAGGTGGATAGGGCTGATGAAAGTTTCTGAGCTCCTGTGACTAACGCCTGTATATCTATAGAGGAATGCTGTCAGAAATGTGCTAAAAGTCTAAATCTTTGTAACGTGTCTTTCTACAGACGTCTGAAGTGTTTGTGTCTGCCAGTCTGTGTACATGTATCTATCTGACCAGACAAGTTTTATAGAAGATTTCCAGCTGTCTGGCAGGTTTAATACTCCTAAGATTCCTAAAAAGGTCACAAAAATAGACTGCTGGGAAAGGGAAGACCTTCTTGTGTCAACCTGAGGGAAAAACTTCAGATGCAATGCAATTCTTGTCAAATGAGAGAACCTGCCCAGGAGGAGAAGCGTAGTGATGCCTCAATGTCTTGAAGAGCATCAGTCACAGCTCCTCCACAGAGAGGCACTGGGAGATCTGACCACAGTGCGCAAATCCATGAGAAACCAAGTTTCACCAATGCTGATCCAGGCCCTTTTACTGGACCTACTAATGCAAAATAAGACAGCAGTAGGGGGCTAAGCTCCAGAATTTCTCGTCCTATTGCAGAAGCAGAGAGGAGAATAGCTTTAGGGGTGATGTGACAGCTGCAAAACAGGCAGAAAAAAGGCCCAGGAGCAGATCTGACACAACTACCTTGATTAATGTTTGCTTAGAAACGAAGATTTATGTTCCTTGTTTATATCAAGAACCTGAAGTGAAATACTGACCACTTTGAAGCTGGTGACAGATCTCCCATAACCAGGATTTCTTTACAGTTCCTTCCTGTAGACTTGGTGTGATTTGTGTTACATTAACAGCAAGGGGAAGTTAAAATGCTCTGAATCAGGAAAAATATTTTACAGAGCTAGGTAATTTGAAAAACATCTTTCATTTGCTCAGGTTTGAGCTTCTCCCAGTAATAACAAGAACTTGATCAAGCATGAACACTCCCTAGCTATCTATAGATTTGTACTACACAACCTCAGAAATGTCATTGGCACACTTCACAGTATAATCAATACATTCTTTTTAACCTTTACGCAAGAAGGTTGGGATACAGACTAAGATTGATAAAAAGACTCTCCTGCAGTGTGAAAGGTGCAAAACTAGAGAAAGAGCAGAACTGTGAGATTTTGTTACTGTAATGTGCAAACTTAAATGGGCTGTGTTCAATCCCAAGGGCTGCAGGTTTGCGTATGAGCTTAAATCCAAACCAAACTTCCAAAGTGAATAATCCAGATGCCTTTGCTCCCAAATTTCTTTCCCTTCCTGGAGGCATCAGTGTGTTGCCACTCTCTACCTCATCATGCTTTTTGTAACTTCATCAGCATTCTGAAGATCTGAAGAGCTTCCTTATTGTTTTTAGTAATTTTAGTGTCTGGGAGAGGACTGCTGCTCCTGTCCCACCCTCCTGCATAATGGGAAATGCTGCCTGTGGTTGTGTATCTGCCACTAGAAGTTCTGCCATAGCTACTCTACCAAGGTGAGAGCAAGAGGTGCCTCAGAATTTCTGGAGATTTTACCCAGAAAATTCCCAAAAGTTTTCTAGCAGCTGACCAACAGGAAAAAGAAACATTATAATCTCCACAACATGATGTTTTTTATGAATCTGAGAACAGCTGAAGTGCTTAGCAAGTGTTTTTCTTCTCCTGCTGTCTTATTAGAGGGCAGGGATTTCTTGACTGTTGACCCTGATCCCCATCAAAAAAAAAAAAAAAAAACCCAAAAAAACAAAAAAACAAAAACTGCTGTGCCAAAGGAAATGTGCAAGTGACGGTGATGGGACCTTGTAATGACATTACAGGATTGTGTCTTGAATATTGGCATTGAATACTTACAGCACATACTGAGTGAGCCCAAAAAGGAACCTGATCCTATCCAGCTATAAACACAGGGTCTCATCCCTTTTAATGCTTTTAAGTATTTCTCAGCTTATTTCTTATGTCAACAGAAACAGATTTCAATGCATCTTGGTCAACTAACTCTGCAGTTTCACTCTCTGGAAATGTTCACTACCATATAATCTTTTTCTTTTTATTGTTGTTTTGTTTATCTCAGGTTCCCATATCATATGTCCCAAGGGGAAATATAAAGATTTGAAAAGAGAAACTAGAAAGATAAAGACTGCACTTTTTTTTTTTTTTTTTAATGAGGACAGAAACAGAGAGATTGTTGCTTGGCCCCAAAATAACTCCTTTTCACAAGCAATACAGCTTTGGCTACATTAAATATTTTATTATCTTAAGCTGTTTGGTGCAATTAATAGTAGATCACCATCATTTGTAGATATATATGACTTGCAGTGATAAAATGTCTGTTTTCCTCTTCTATGTACAAGTTGACCTCCACAAAGCAGTTCCAGGGAAACTTCTTGTTAAAACAAAGAGTCATTTGGAGGAACAAGGGTAGTACTACAGTGAACTAACTGGAATGATTGAAATCTTCCCTTTTGCATGCTAATCAATATCTGATAGAAACAAGTGACAACAAAAACTGAATGAAACCTTTTTTCTCCTGTTTCTTTGTGGTTTGCTATCATATTTACCATTTAAAAAAAATCTTTGTTAAAAATAATAATGTACACTGTTGTCATGTTGAAAGGAAACTGTATATTTGCGTACTGTGCCTTCTTCATAAGTTAGTTTTCTGTGTGGTCTGTAGGAAAAATAAATAAATTTTTTATTACTTATAATTTTCTCTTCACAGGTTCCCATTATGTTCCAGTTTGTAAGTGAAGGAAGGACGAGAAGCATGAGGCACTGTCTGCAAATCAGAACTTCATGAGAAAATATTTTAAATCATGAATGACTCAGTAACAACTCATTTACTAATGTGTCATGAAGTACCAGAGAAATACTTGGCAACTGAGAGAGAAAATAGAAGCTAGAAAATAATTTTTGGTGTGAGAAGTTGTTCACAACAGCAAAACAAGTAACTCATTAAGATTTCAAAATGCAGTTGGAGAGATCAAAGAAATGGAATGTTCTAAATAACTGCAGGTCAGTGCCTACAGAAACGGACAAGTTAGCCAAGTAACTGGATTTGTACTGACATATGCAGACAATTTATTTTTTTAAAGTTCTTAAGAGATCTGCATGTTTCTATATTGAAATGTTATTTATACACTGAATTATAAATTATGCAGTTTGAATATATTTTGATAGATGAGTGTTTTGTTATAACCACTTCTAGTGTTAAAGTATTATTAGGTAACCAAACTTCATAAGGTATGTAAGTTTGTGTGTGTGCTTGCATATGTGCATAAATACATATGGATATGCATGCATTTATATATATAATGTTGATGGACAATTCATTATGTGCATGAAATTTTATTTAAAAAAACCAAACAATTTCTTGTCTGTAAACTAAAACACAAAACCCAGTATTGTGAATATCATCAAATCCTCTAAAAAAAAGTATTTAAAAGTCTGTATAAGTTTTAGGTAGTCAGAGTCCTCTGAAACATAAATATCTTAATAAAATTTGCTGTCAGTATAAAACATTATGATTAGTCATGAGAAGGAATGAAAGTAGGGGCAAAACTCTTTGATAAATGTTGAAGGTAAACAAGATTAACAAATGTATTGTTAATCCTGGAAAGAAACAAACATTTTCAGCTGCAAATCCTGCATTTAAACTAGATAAACAAGATAATGATATAAGGAGATCTTACTTTTTATGTATACCTGATATAAATCCATGTAGATGCCTGCAGGTATGAATGTGTATGTATAGATGTACATAATGTAGCTTGCACTGTGAGACAGCAAAATACAGGAAGGATGTGGAGTCATTTATATTTTCATCCTATTTTCATCTCATAAAATTTGTTTTTTCTTTTTCCATTGCACAGTGTTTTGCGCATCAGGTAAAATTTCAGAAGAAATTAATGGAAGAGCTGCTAGTGACTAAAATTGAATCAGTATTTCACCTCCACATGACATGGTTTGCTTCCTTCCAGCTAGCATTAAATAGCAAGCAACAAATAAAGACACATTGCAGTGGAACCAACCACAATTGTTTCTTCAGTTTATGCACTTGACAAATACCCTAAAAAAAGATGTATAAGGATTCTCTTATACTAAATTTAGTATAGGAAATCTTTAATAACTGGAACTGACTATAATTTCCTCATTTAGACTGTTCCATTTCAATGTTTCATAAATCCTTGTATTGATTAGCTTTACATGGAAAATTGTACAGCCCTAAACAGAAGAAATTAAACAGAGTGGCAGGTGAATTTTAACACAGTCCCTCCAGCCAACACAGCAAAACAACAAAGCAAAAAAATGAAACACACAAAGTATAAATCCAAATATATACAAAGGAATATTAGTGCAAGTAAATGAGTCAATTGTTAAAGTTCTGATTTTTTTCTTGCTGAGTTTCTAGAACCAAAAACCTAATGGAGAAAAAAACCCCTTTATACATACTTATGGCACATATTAACACTTGGTTATAAGAATTTAATGAATATAAGATGTACAAACAAAATTTAATAATAGAGATCATAAGAGAATGAAAAGTAAACTAGAAAAGCTATTAACTGATACCTGAAATAGATAACTTCTGTGTGAATCTTCTCCACAAAGATTCTTCTGGTAAAAAGACAAAATGGTAGTGGAACGGAATAGAATGGAAAGGAATGGAATGGAATAGAATAAAAATTTCAGTTGGAATGGACTTATGATGATGATCTAGTCTCACTGCAAGTTCCTTTATGCTTATTTCCTGTGACTTCCTTCACTTCAGGTCCTGAACTTGATTACTTGTATTGAGCACATTAAGCCTTTAAATTTCACTTTCAGAGCTCCATTTCCCCCCTTTTTGGTCAGGGAGTTTCATAAAGTCTATATCTTATAGACTCTAAAAACCTTTGTGCTTAATTTTAGCTATATGAGCGATGTGAAATTGATGAATTTGTCCACTGGGATACTTTTTTAGCTGAAAATATATGAAAATACTTTTCAAGAAACCAAATTATTTGAGAGAATGGTCCTGCATCCTGAAGAGGACTAATGCTGGCATGTTGTGGGAGGATCTTTAACAGTGCAACTGTCAAGTGCTTTTGACTGCTTTTCAGCTAAATAAAGACTTAAACTGAAACCATCAACACCATGAAAACAAACTGCTATACAGATTACTACTTATAAGGATATTTTTCAGAACAAAGGCCTGTGTGATGCTCGTTGGCGCAATGTGCCCAGCAGGCGAAAGGGAAGGGACTGTTGGGAACATGGATGGACATGCTTTTGCTCTTTAGAGACCAGCTCACACACTGAGCACTGCCTCTCTCCTGCCCTGCTCTCCTGGGGCCATGGGCAGCCTTCTGGGTGGTGCTTGGACTTCATGGTTTGTTGGCTGAGGAGTGCCCACCATGGGATGTCCCTCATGGTGTTCAGGAAAAACAGTAAAAGCATTATCAGTTTATGTCTCTGGAAGTTACTGAAGAAAAACACCCTGGGCCTGGTTCTCCTTGGTATGAAGGCTTCTGTTGGCTGCTTGGCAGTGGAAATGTCTGTAGAGTAGGTACAAATTAAAGTTGTGTACATTTAAAGAACACTATAGTGCTACAACAAGATCAAATGCTCTTCTTGTTTCTTGTGATACACCCTTCTAGCAGCTCAGTGTCACAGTCAAAATTAGTTGTATGCCAGCTGGGAAAAAGATAAAAGTTTAGCTAATTATGTCTAAGTTTTTACTGGTTCACAGGTACAGGGGAATCAACCTAAGCAACAAGAGAAGATAGGGAAGCCTCCATCCCTCTTTCACTGTCTAATCCAGTAATTCATGTAGCCAAGGAACTGAACAGATTTTTCTTCAGTTTGATATTATGTTATATTTTTCCAACAAACTACAGTGTGCCACAATGTCCTGATGGTAACTGCCTACTGAAATGCTGTTCTGTTTCTGTCTTTGCTGTTTCAGGGATTGAATGTGCAATGCAGTTAAAAACGGACTCAAAGTTTTGGCTTTGGGGAGATTAAATTCTTCTTTGGCACAGAGCAGTTCTGTACTGAATGAGGAAAGAAATGACAAGAGAGCATTTCGAGTTTTAAAATGCATTTTTGTTGTTGGAAATTTTGAACTTGGCAGAACGAGAAAACAAGATTTTGAGCAAGAATAACAATGAAGGTTGTTTTCAGATTTTTGCTGCTCTAAGTCTGGTTATCTGCAAAATACAAGTGTTAATATTTCTGAACATCCCCACACTCAAGTTTTCTTCTGATCAGAAGGAGTATTCAGAACAATGGACATTTTCAGAAGGAACAACAAAAAAAAAGAGTTCCATGTCTCCAAAGGGTCATCTGCAGAGAAAAATAAAATTGTATTTTGAAAGTTTTCAAAATTTCTTATCCTAGGGGATAGTAGTTACCTAACTACAGTTGTAGCACAATAAAGTTATTTTTGAATTTTGCAGTCTATTTTGCAGTACACAAGTGTTTTAAAGCTAGGGTAAAAATGCATTTGGTCTATATAAGGGAAATTTTTTACTCTTATGGACTTACTTTAGACACCAGACAAAATATAAATAGCAGAAGAATTGAAATACAATGAAAAAGTTGACTTTATGTTCGAAAACATAAATCATGTGTGTAGATGAGTTTTAAAAGATAGCAAATGAAGCTATCTGCTGGATACAGTGGTGCAAGTACAAAAATTTGGCTGCTTCTGTGCTGGGGACTGTTTCAAACAACTCTATACAGCCTCTGTATAACAGACAAAAGAATGAAAGGTCTGTCAAGTTTTTTACGTTTTCAAAATCAAGTAGACAAAGGCAAGCTAAAGTTTAGAACCAGTGTTGGGTTTTCCCTTCAGTGGCATTAGCATTACAATATATGCACACCGAGCACTTCAAACTTCAAGTCAAGTGCTGGTAGTATTAAATTAGGCAGAGCACCCAGTGCCATGCCTGTGTCAGTCCTATCTTTCCACATTGTCTTCTGGAAAAGAATAATACTTGCACAAACCTAAAGTCTGAGTGTATGAACTTGAAATTTGTGACAATGTGTTTCCCTAAAATTTGTTAAAATTTTGTTTTGGCGGAAAACAAATTGAAACTCAATCAGCATTTTCACCATGGTGCTGTGCCTATTTCCCAGTTCTAGGAAGCCTTAAGTTGGATTTACTGTCATCAAACACTGGCCATCACCTCTCTACCCGAAAAGCGCTAAAGCCGGATGCTCTCAAGGTCGCGACAGCGCCTTTATGCACACGGAATCCCTGCTGGGATGAGTTGTATAACTCTCCCAAGGACAGAGTGCTAGCTACCGCAGATAACCTGTTTCTGCTGGCTCCTCTAAAATGAGAGTTTCTCCAGGCGTGATGTGCTAGTGTCGACGAGAATAAAAGGCTAGACAGAGGGCTCTTCCCTGGGATAACAGCCATTCATTGTGAGTCCAGTGTTGCGTTCTGAGGGTCCAGAGATATCCAGGTGGCTGAGTAACCCAGAAGAAAGAGCAAGGAAGAAGCCCTGCAGGGCTCTTTTAAAGGGAGAAGGGACCAGGAAACATCCAGTGGGACACAGCATAGTTCAAAGTGACCAGTGGAGGAGAGCTTTCCAGGACATAGCCATATATGGGATCTGAAGTATGGATGCAGGTAATACAAGGGAATTATGGGATTTTACCACAGCTCAGGTAGAGGGTTCAGATATTGGAGGAAGAAGGCCGAGGGCTTTGCCTTGGCTTTCTTCCCACCAAAACCTGAAGCTCAAAAGCAGCAGCTTCTGCCAAGCACGCTGCTACACTACCCATGTCTTCTGATACAATCTTCAGTTAGATAAAAATATGCTATTATTTTTGCCTGGGATCCCTTCCTCCTTCAGGGCGCAGTGTGCATCAATGCTGTGTAATGAGCTATTTAGCTATCTGGCACCTCCTCATTGCTTTTCTTGGCTTTGTGCCTTATTTACCACTTGCTTCTTCTGCTCTGAAGTCAAAGGTATAAATTTGCTTGTGGCTTTTAATTTTACAGTCTGAATGCATCTCAGATGTACGTTAAATTTATTTTCATTATATCCTTGGTGTGTGAGGGTTATGATTATTATTCAAACAGTCTAGGTGCAAAATCAGGGTACAGGGACAGGGAAGTCCAGTTTTTCCATTAACTGTGTTCCCAGCTAGCAGTGTTTAGGATCTGTGTTTGGATGTTTTCCCCCCCAGAGATGTTAGCACTGCACTGTACTATGCTTTATGCCATCAAAGTACAGCTCCCATTATTGATTTTGGTTGCAGGTGTGACTGCTCCAAAGCTCTGTAAATCAAAACCCAAGGTCTAAACTGAGGCACCCAGAAAGCACGAAATAAAGGTGGTATTCCTTGGCTTCATAAATCTCCTTCATCTCTTTCTGAGGCATTGCTTTTCAGAGCAGTCTGGGTCTCCTCTGAAGAATCACCTGTCCAAAATTTAGCTTAAGTGACTTGACCAGAACCTTGGAGGAATCCTGAAGCGGAGACTTGGATAGAATTAGGTCTGCTGAGTAGCATTTTTTGGCATAATTTGTGCCTTACACTTTCTTTCCCCACTGTCTTAACTTCAACCTACACGTCTTTACACCAACCAAAACAGGATGTCTAAGGAGAGCAACCACCTTCACTACTTAACTCTGATTCATCCCTGCTGCAGGTGCATCCCGTTCCTCCAATGATACAGGGGCAAAAATAACAAGCAATCAGATAATTATAGACTGTATCATAATGCATGTGCAAGGGGTGTGCATGCGATCAGCAAGGTTACCCAGGCAGCACAGATTTTGGCATTTCTTACCTTTTGAGTGATTCAGTTTGTAACCTTGATAATTAGAGCTGATCAGCACATTTTTGGAAAATGCTGTTCTGCTGAAAGTGAAAACAGTCTGCATGGACGTGAGGATTTTAACCAACAGACTGTTGCTAAACAGGTTGCTTGGGCCCTGCTGATTCACTCACCTCGTTACAAGGTAAGCTTGGGACTCTTGCACAGGTCTCAGGAGTCCGAGCTCCAAGACTAGGTCCTAAGGCAGCTGCGCCAAAGCTACAAGATATAACTAGGAAGCAGAGAGAAAGTACAGTTTTACTTGGTTCTGCAAATCTTGTATTTACTTGCCTGAATGTCTCCTGTTTTATTGTTTAGACACAAACTGAATCCTGCTCCCCTTTCACACTGCATCAAAAGGTCTCATTGTTTGGTATTGTGCTGATGGCTGGAAGGCTGTAAAGTGACCCTCTGCTCCGGCCTTGGCTTTGGGAGCTGAAGTATTGCCCTCGACCATGGCCTGGGCCACTAGAGCACCGATCCTACCAGTGTACCCGTCATGCTGGCAGCAAGTTTCATAGCTACGTACTCACCAAGAGTAAAGGAGCAATGACACCCGGAAAAAGATATTTGCATTTCAACCTCAGAAGGAGGCTTTTGCCACTCTTTAAGTGTCTCATTCCTGTGCTAATCTCCTGCCTTCACAAGTCCCACCTCATCCCTCCTGGCTTTTTGCAATCTCCTCTTTCTTTACTTCATGCACCCTTGTAGAGTGGGAAAATACGCCTTCCTCCTCCAATTGTTATTCAAGCATCAGTTTATTTCTCTATTTGCTGTTCCCATATTCTGCCATCAATTAAAAGGTTTGAAATCCCCTGTGTGGTCTGCACTTTAACAAAAAAAAAATCTTGGGAGAGAAGCTCCCAATCCAGCCCCTGTTCCCTCCACAGAAATCCATGCGAACAACCTACAGTTTGAATTAAATATTGTATTGAGGAAGAAATAGAGACAGGTGGAAGTGTAAGAGAACCCTGTATTGTCCTTCCAGTACCTGAAGAAGATGCAAGAGAAAGATGGAGAGAGACTGTTTACAAGGGCATGTAGCGACAGGACAAGGGAGAAGGCTTTCAAATTGAAAGAGAGTAGGTTTAGGTTAGGTATTAGGAAAAAATTCCTTACTGTAAGGGTGGTGAAGCACTGGAACAGGTTGCCCAGAGAAGCTGTGGATGCCCCATCCCTGCAAGTGTTTAAGGCAAGGTTGGATAGAGCTCTAAGCAACCTGGTGTAGTGAAAGGTGTCCTGTCCAAAGAAGGGGGGTTGGGACTAGATGATCTTTGAGGTCCTTTCTAACCCAGGCCATTCTGTGATTCTATGATTCTACGACTATAAGTAGAAAGCTGCCGTGGGTAAAAAGCGTGAGTAACTCGGAGCCTTCAGCAGCGGTCACGTGACCTGAGACAAGCGACTCCGGCTTCACCCAGTCTCTGTTAACAGAGTCGAGCCTGCATCAGAGCTCCCGCAGGGTCTTGGCTCAGTTCACGCACAGCGATTTAATTTACGCAGCTAAAGTAAAGAGACGAGGAAGGGCTCTCTTGTGCTTATTGCCAGCAGGTTTTAATACTGGAGCCGTGAAGGGTGCGGATAAACGACAAAAAGGGCTGTCGGAGGTGTGTGTTATATCCCGGAAGCGAGGGGTGGGCGGTCGGGAGAGAGCCAATCGCTGCGGAGGACCGGAATGACTGACAGGGGTGCTGGCCAGCCACTCGGCTGTCCGCGCACGGCAGAGCAACCAATGGGCTGCCCCTATGGGCGGGGACCGCCCCTCCCGCCCTGGCCGCGGAGCACCCGCGGCCGCCCGGGGCGTGTCCCCTCATCGGCGTGGGAGGGAGAGGGCCCAGCCCCTGCGGTGCTGGCACGGCGGGGCCGGGCTGGGCCGTCAGCTACCCTCAGAGGCACTGCAACAGAAAGCAGCTATTATCGGTGGCAGACTGTTATTCCTAACAAAAACAGAAAACTTACCCTGATGAAAACAACTGTTTTCCGTACCACTACACATATATCCTGACATCCTCTATTTCTCAGGAGCTTTTAAAAAATGTTTTCAGCTAAAATAGTAGTAGAGCTATTACCTATGCTGGGCTACTTATAGCTGAAAAATATTCATGAGGGATTTTTTTAAAGCAGTCCTTGTGACTCTGAGAAGTCTGCCCAACTCTTCTGTACTTCATTATTGAGGGATACGCATTCACTTCACACCAGACCAAGCACTAATCATAAATAAGGTGCAACAAGAGCTGAGAGAAAGTACACAAAGTTAAATTTTAAAATGTTATGCGTAATAGTATCAAAGGTATGATAAAATGAGACAATAAGTGTGTGCAGCTCTAATAAAATTAAAAGCTAATTAATTTATAATCACTGATTTACATTCAGAGGTTTTTCTGATATTGCATATTAAGTTTCTCTGTTACTCTCATTTTCCTTTTCAAGGTTTCATGGCCATCCCACTGTTTCACATCTGATGTAAAGTTCATCTTTACTGCTAATAAAATGACTAATTTTTTTTGATTTATTGTTTTAAATAGTTTTATGTCATGGATGTCTTCTTGATGAAATGCTTTTATAATGTCTTTTCTGCCTTGGTACTTCTGCTGTAAATTACAAGCCATACAGTTTCTTCATCTCTCTCCCTAATGCTTTGAAATAACTGGGTTTAGTGTAAAGCTGTTCCTTCTGGAGCTCTGTGTTTTCTCCATCTCACACTTTGCTTTCCGATCTTCCTAGCTGCCATTATTTCTAAGCTTCTATATACGTGATAGTTTTATACAACTAAGCTAAAAAACATCGGTGGCCTTCTACCTTCTTATGTTCATCCCTGTCATCGTGTACACCATTCACAGCTTCAAAGGTTTCCCCAGGGGTCCTAGCACAGTAGAAAATCCTGATTATAAGTGACATTTGAGTGGATTTTTAGAATTAGTGTATTAACAATTATACCCAACCTTAGGCTCTTTATTAACAGTATCAAGACTGGAGTCTAGCGCAGAATTCAATGCAGCTGTGTCATCTTTTCATGAAAGCAATTTCCAGTATATGCACTGATCTTAACAGTGATCTAAGGATGGGCAGAGAGGTTGGTATATTTTTCCTAAATAGAATGGGGATCTTTGGCTTTTCTGAAGGATGAAACGGTTAGAGCCAGTGAGGCTCGCATCATTTGAGGTAAACAACTTATTTGCCCAACACATTTCTTTTTGCAGTATTGAGGGCAGCCTGGGAAATATACAGATTTTATCTATAAGGGGTCCTCTGAAATAAATCTTTGAAAATCACCTAGAAATTGATTTGCACTCCTTAAAACAAAATCATCTCTGTATATGCACATATGACACAAGCCAATAGAATGCAATAGTTATAAGACAGACAATGGCTGTAAATTCTCATGGCTTCATCAGTATAAATGTAATTCCATGGAAAATATCATTACCAGGGTTTTAGCTGTATGCTACAACAATTTCATCTGCTGTGGCATTTTGGCAATTTCCCTTACTTTTCTAAACAAGGTGAAGACTGAAGTCTACCAGTCCATGTGAATATCTCTGAACCTCAATATTTCAGTGTCATAAGATTCTAGTTTGCTTGTTTGTGTGCCTGGATGCCAATTAGTTACAATCAAGTGAGATTTTCACGCACTTGTATTAGAAACTCTAACTGTGGTCTAAAAATAAGATGGACTCTCCTACCTGCTGCAGTCAGGGTTTTATTAGTACTCCTGCTGCCACGCATAACAGAGAACAGATTTAAGAGTAATGTGCTTATTGGAAACACCTATGACTACAAATGACAATTGTGGTGATTTCAGATATTGATTGACCTATAAAAAATTATTAACTAGTTTAACATTTTCTTTCTGCATAAGAAGCACATTTGTTTTTAGGGCCTGAAGAAGAAAAAAATTAGGTAAGTCAAGTATCAGGACAAGGTGATTACTTAACATCTGTGACCAAAGAAAAGGCTCAAAGAGAAAAATCATCCAACATCTGCACTGTCGGTAAAATACTTGTAAAAAACACAAGTGAAGTGTGATTAATCACCATGGATGTATGATTGAGTCAATTGACTGTTACTTTTTCATGATGATTAATCAGCTACAAAAATTATAATTGTCCCACTTGTAGTGGCTGCATGCTGTGCCTGATGACATCATTTGGACTACAGATACTCAATGAGTGGTTTTCAAAAGGATATGCAGATGAACCAGGAAGGGTGGGTGAGGTTAAAACTACATTTTGAAGACCATCTCTGGCTTTGGCAACCCAGACTTGAGATTGTTTTATCAGCTCATTGAATGGACAAATCCTATCTGATGAATATCATCACCAGGTTAAGCCAAAACCAGAGGCATGAATTTTGTCATTTAGCGTTATTAAATTATATTTACATTAGGGATACATTTGGAGGCAGAGAAAAGAGGCAAAATAATTTTGATGACATTAGATAAATGAGTGTTACACTCAGCATGCTGTGTAGTGCACCTTGGAAAATAAAGAGCTTCCAAAATGGCAATGAAATGCTTAGATGGATGAATGTAAGTTAAGAAAAAAAAAAAAACAAAAAAACAAAAGAGGAGGGATTGCTTGCTTTAGAATGTGGGTGAAAAGCAGAAAATGGTAAGAGTATTGAACATAAGAAATATAAAGTGGGGAAAAAAAGAGGCTGTCTGTTTACTGTTTCTATGAATCAAAAGCATGGGGCCAACAAAAAAGAAAGAAAATTCAATTGCAGCAGAAGAGATTTAAAAAAATGTCCAAACCCAGCTGAATTAATTAATGGCAGCTTGGTTTCTGTAACTATTTTAAACTGTGTGATCTGAGAGCCCATGTCAGTTTGGGAACTAGACATTCTTTATCTCCCCCATCTCCAGGCAGGACTTGGATCCCAGGAGAAAGAAACTTGACCGCATTGCCTAGAAGCAAACTGCAGCCTGTCTGGGTCAGCCCTCAACCTGGATAATGATCAGGGAAGTGGGACTGTGCTGTGGAATCTAGACATAGCCTTGAGATCAAGAATATAATACAAATATTATAAGGATAGTGACAGCTCCTGTAATTATAACAAAAATCCTGTAATTTTTAAAGTGTATATGCAGTCATGCTTTAGGGCATAAACCAGTCACTTACTAAGGGTTTAAGAAGCAGCTCCCCTTACAGACAGGTGATTCTAGAGTTTTTTTCTGACAAGGTTTCTCACACCTTCCTCTAAAGCAGCTGGGATTTGGCATCTGTCAGAGACAGGGACCACGCTAGATGGATCACTGATCTAATCCAGTGTGGCAGCTCCTATGTTCCTACGAAGAATGTGCAAGCTTCATAGCAGATATTGGTTTTGCATGCAAGCCTGAAAATGTCATCAGACTTTTGAGTGGGTAAAGTGCAGCATTTTATAAACATACAACCCTCAAGGCTCCTAGGGAAAGATTGTTACGTTGGGATTTTGGATGATCTGAAAGAGATGATGTACTAAGATCTGACACAATAACCCAAATGATGAATTATTCCGGGCAATTTTGCCCATCGAGCTAGATTCATATATACTAATGGACTGTGCAAAGGACAGTGCACTGTAAAAACCTCAAGCCCTGTACACTCACTGTTATTTTAAATGTCTTTGTGCTTACATAGAAATAGTTACTTACAGAGTACAAGATCCAGCTTTAAACTTAAAGTTCAAAGTCTTGTTTAGGAAGAGAGATTTTTTTAATGGAAAATGTCTTTAAAATCCTCAGAGATAACATCCTTGGAGGAATACCGTCTTTTACACTCATTTAAAATAGACTTTTTTCCAGTCTGTTCTGAGCAGGCAATACCTTTCTGAGCAGTACATAAAACCTCACTAATGATCTGTAATGAAGTGCTTCTTTCTGCACATCCAGCATTTTTGCTCTAAAGTTCAAGGAAATAGTACAATTTTGCCAGCACTCTTCCCCTTTTAGCACACTGGCTTTGCTTTTGAACTACAGCACTAACAGCAAAACCTCAAAGTATAATTCTGTATCTCCTTCTTAGGTTGTCACTATGTCTTACAACCGTGGATCCTAAAGTTCAGTTCTGTTTTATTCCTCAACTGTTAACTTTTATTAAAGCACATTTTTTGTCAGCCACAGGAGATTTTATTTACAGGTTTATATTTACAGGAGATAGGCTTGGTAACTTCTTATATTTAGGTAAGAAAGGGAAACATGGGAGCTCTAGTCTCTTGAGCTTTTCCTAGATACCTACTAATTGTTAATTATTAGAGACTAACTAAGTCACTGAAGTGAGTCGTTTGGCTGGTGTCTCAAATGCTGTCATTTACTACTACACAAATCAGCCTAGTGATAGAGTGTCTTTAAATTAGGTTACAACCATGCAGTTATTGGACAGGGAGTAATTGATAAAACCATTAGTAACACTTGTAGAGATAACAGCTAGCAAAATCATGCAACCATAATTATTCCTAATGGATACATGCTATAAATTGTGTCAAGAAAAAAATCTTGCATTATCTTTCAATCAAATTTGACAGTCCTGGTAGATTACTGTAGACTAAATGCTCATGTATGGAAAAAAAATGACCTATCAGAATATCTTTGCTTTTCCCCCCTTCTCCTTTCCCATCAATTTACGTGCAGCTTTTTTTTTTTTTTTTTTTTTTAATGTTGGGATTTTTTTTTGGGTTTTTTTTCATTTNTACCTTCTTTTTTCATTGGTGTTCAGGCTATAGAAAATATAGTCCTTCTTATTAGTTGCCTTTACCACAGTGTTTTATGTTTTCAGTCAGACACAAGACACATCAAGACTTTTTGTAATGTGACAACATGAAAAGAATTACCAGTTTGAATAAATTATTCCAAGTTGCATTACATTTTTCCAACAGCAAAATATATTCTTTAATAATACATAAAGTTTTATCTGTATTCTGGTGTTAACATTTGTTTCACTGAACAAAGGCTCCTATTCTCAATGTCCTACCCCACCCCCTTCCGACTTTTCTCCCATCAAAAAAATCCGTGGTTGTTTCAGTGAATTTTCCCTCTGCTTCTGCAAGTGACAAAGATCAGAAACTGTCTCTATTGACTAAAAGATCAGACTTATAGATCAGATGTATAGTTTGATTATATCTTTTCTTCCTCCCCTCTGTGCAAGGTGATGCTTCTCAGTCACATGCATGAAGGGTTTAAGAAGAAACAGGTGAATCAGCAAAAAGGAAAAAGGTAATTACGTATGAAAATGATCATATAATAATAATTTCTCAGAAGAGAGGTGCATAAATTACTGGAGTTCTGTTGACCTTTAAAAATACTTCGCTCCTCTGGTTATTATTGTGAACTTCAAAAGTCCCAAACAGTAACTCATTTGTCCCAGGGTACTCCACATACTTTAAGTTGCACATTTATGTATATATTATCATTCTATTAAGAGGGAAACAACTCAGAAGCATAGCTGAGAGATTATTCAGAGACTTCAGCTCTTAGGTCCTTGGTTCAGTATCACCTACAGTATCACCTATCTGATGCTTTATCCTTGAGCCTGTTCGAAAATCCACTACTGCAATTAGTCTACACTGATGGTCTTGGAGAGGGGCTGCCAATGCTGAACTCCTTCCATGCTCAGGTGAGGCAATAATTTGAAAAGAAGGTTTGAGTTATGATCTTAGGAAGAAATTCTTCACTGCAAGGGTGGTGAGGCACTGGAACATTTTGCCCAGAGAAGTTGTGGATACACTCCCCACCCCTGGAAGTGTTCAAGGCTTGGTGGGGCTCTGAGCAAACTGGTCTAGTGGAAGGCATTCCTGCCCACGGCAGAGGGCTTGGAACTAGACAATTTTTAAGCTCTCTTTTATCCTAAACCATTCTATGTTTCTATGAATTATGGAGCTGATGAGCTAGGGCCACTGATGCTGGTGACACTAGTGTTTTTCTGCAAATTAGCAGAGAAATCCAGGCTTTACGATGTGTTATGCAGTCCCATTACGGGACTTCATAAAATAAATGGTTCCCACCTTGCAGTATGCCCAAAGGCCAAAAAAGAGAAAGGGCCTGAAGAAATGCTATTAAGAAATGTTTTTGCAGGCAGGCTGTATGTGTGACTTTTTCCAACTTGTAAAACCACATACTGTGCATTCTGCACTGAACATATCCACTTCCATCTTGTTCCACCTCCTCAGTCCTTGTGGGTAGCTTCTCTCCTCTTCATATTCCTACACTCCAGGGCACAAAAATGCAGCACTCACAGAGCACACACATTGCAAATGGTACATCTGCTACTTTGTAGAAATCGAGGAACTTCTGGGGTTAAACTTCTGCATTCCTTACTGTGAGAAAAATACACCGGTCCATTTCTTTTCCTCTACAAAAGCACAGACAGAAAATGCAGTTAAGTCTAAACCCCATGTCTTGCTGCAATGCAAGGAATTGTAAGCACTGGGGGATTTTTATTTTCCTTCCCTTTTACTGTGACACATAGGTTGCAGTGTACCTATTATTTCTGCATTAGCCAGACTTAGATAGCCTTAGCAATATTTCTTGGCAACTCCTGAATTCACACTAAAATGAGTCATCAACATGTTAACTACATGCCAAAATGATTCCGATACTTCTACAAACAAGTCCCCCCCCAACTTCTTATTGATTTTCTGCGTACAGATTTAATGAAGATAAGTCAGCGTTTACTCAGCAATGATAGCAAGCAGAAGAAAAAAACATTTGGCCATTTTAGTGATCTCAGGTTTTGGCGCTGTGTGGAAGCAGGGCAAGTACACTTTTCCAGTCTGGAGAGAGGATTTAGTAGCTGCCTTACTCTGCTGCAGGTAGGGCAGAGCTAAGTGTCCTGGCTTTGCTTGCTGTGTGGGTGCTGCTCTGCTACAGTGAGGGGGTGACATGCTGTAGTCTTGCAAAAACCTATTGTGCTCAACTCCCTGACATGACAATCTAAATGGATTAGTTTTATGACTAAGCAAGGACAACTCCTTATGTATTATATGCATCAAATTTCAAGCAGGTAAATGCCATCCTCATCTTCAATAACCACATCCACTTGATTTTTCTTTCTGAATGATTTGTTGAATGTGCATACAGACCCATACATAAAATGCTGCTTATTACAATACAAAATTGGAATCCAGCCTAGACTTATGTGCATTTTTATGATACCACCCCAAACTATAAAAAATCCATTCAGAAATCAGGTTAAACATATAAAAATGTTTCAGTAAAAACCACAACTGAGCTTTTAATACTGCCTTTAATGGATTGTTAAATGCTTATAAACCAGCTTTGAGTATAACAAATTAGCTCTGTGAAAATTAGTTCAGGTGAAACCCTTTGATTTTCTCATTGTCCTCTATATTAAAAATTAACCACCCGAGCACGTGCACTATACCAGAGCTGTATGAGCTTTTAATATATCCAGTCTCATACAAACCTCATACTTCCCTCGAGAAAGTTGAGTTTCTAAAGATTTAATTCCAGTTCCAAGGTCAAACTGAATAGATCTGAATTTCTCCTTAAAATGGGAGTTTCATTCCAATGAGGACTCAACTTCAATTTACTGCTTCTTCTTAAGTTGTGACAGTATGGCACATAACATCACATGCAGGTAGCAAATCAAATGCACTGACAGCACAATGCCAAAAAAGGTGCCCAAGAGCACACTGTGGAGGCTAGTTGTGAGATGGGATTCCTTTTTTGAAAAAAAAGTTTTAAAAGACTCCTCCAAATCACACGTTTGCAACTTTTAAACAAATCCAGTGCATTTCTGTCTTGTGGAGTGTCACAGGAGAAACAAGAAACAAAATCTCTCATCTGTTTTGCAGGCAGCAGAACTATACGACAACATTTTCCTTTTAGAACATTTTATCCCTTTTTCAAATTCACTATCATGTAAATGTCTGTCTCCATATTTAGTTCAAATGATGAAGAAATAACCACATGTTTTAGGCACAGGCTCTGCCCTCCATTCGGTCTGCTTTGCTGAGCAACTCCAGACTGAGAAATGGAGTCTTTTGCAGTTACAAAGAGAATTTGTGGTGATGGAACTTTGTGCTGTGCCTTCAGCAGCTTATGGAGGAAGCAGGATGTTGTGAAAGGGACTCAGCTACCAACTGACTGAAATCTGCTAGGAATAAATTACTGATATTCAGGGTTCCCCTAAACTGTGATGTAGGTTGGATGTTCATCATGGGTAAGTGTGGGAGGTCCTCCCAGGGATGTTGCCGCCGCCTCCTACTCCAGCTCCACCTCGGATGTGGGGAGCTCCTCGCTTGGGGAGGACTCTATAGGCAAGACTGCAGTTTGAGATCAGCCCCTTCTTCTAGAAGGGAGACGTGCTCCGAGCCTTGGACCTACCCACACTTCTAGAAGTCTCGGTTGTGTTCGATATTTTATTAGTTATTGTTCACTGTACCATCCCCTCCGCTGTTTTAAGTGGACCCTGTACCCTCCCCTCGCATGGAACCCCATTGGTTATTCCCTCCAGCTCCTCCCGGTTTCCCTTCCCTTTTAAGCTGTTGCGCCCTGTCAGCCCCTCGGAGTCTCTCTCCGACTCTCTCCGTCCCGGATCTCCGCACCCGACCCCACAATAAAGGAGACCACGGGGGAGACCCCCTCTCGCCACCCTTTGCCTCCTTGCCTGATTCCTTCTGCGCCCTGTCTGCTGTCACCTCGGGCCGCCTCGCCTCTGCGTGACACACCCAGGCTTAGCCCTGAAGCATCCGCACCCAAAGCGAGCCCGCGGGGCTTTTGGAGGTCGGTGCCTCGGCTGAGAGCCACCAGGGAGCCAGGCCATATACTACAGGTAAGTGAAGGTCCCTGAGACTTTTTGCTCCATTTCAGACTCTGTTTTACCCATGCCATGACGGCACCTAAGGGTCAGACATATGTGCCTACATTGAACAGTGCATCACTCTGCAACGGGTCTTATGCTAGGCCTCAGCAAACTGCTGTGTCTGTGAAGCACGGAAAAACTTTCCAAAGAAACCAGCTGAGCTCCAGGAAACAGTCAAAGTCGTTAGCGAGGCATTCCATCTGCACTAATGATCTGCATGTCTCAGCTGATGAGGCTGCTGTGCCGCTGGAGCTGTGCACTTGGGGATGCGGCTTAGTGGTAGAGCTGGTGGTGATGGGTTAATGGTTAGTCTTGATGACCTTAAGGGTCTTTTCCAACCGAAATGATTCCATGATTCAGAACTGTCTAAGCAGCAGATCCCAGATTGTTCTGATCAGTGGCACAGGGTCCAGTTGGAGACCTGTCACTAGTTATGTCCCCCAGGATTCAATACTGGGCCCAGTTTTACTTATTCATCAATAACTTGGACAAACAGACAGGTGCCTTTTCAGTGAGTTCACTGATAACACAAAGCTGGGAGCAGAGGCTGAGGGCTGTGCAACCCTTCAGAAGGAACTCAACAGGTTGGAGAGATGGGCAGAGAAGAACTGTTTCTGAACTGTGGAAGAAATTCCACAAAGGCAAATGCAGGGTATTGCACATGGGGAGGAATAACTCCCTGCACCAGCACAGGCTGGGGGCTGACCTGCTGGAATGCAGCTCTGTGGAGAAGGACCTGGGTGTCCTGGTGGACAACAAGCTGTCCATGAGCCAGCAGTGTGTTGTGGTGACCAAGAAGGCCAGTGGTGTCCTGGGATGCTTTAGGAAGAGCATTGCCATCAGGTTGAGGGAGGTGATTCTGTCCCTTTGCTCAGCCCTAGTGAGGCTACATCTGGAGTACTGTGCCCACTTCTGGGGTCCTCAGTATAAGAGAGACATGGAGGTACTGCAGTGAGTCCAGAGGAGGGCAACAAACCTGAATCAGGGACTGGAGCATCTCCCTTACGAGGATTATTGGCTGATGTAGTTGCCAAGCCACTCTCCATGATACTTGAAAAATCATGGCAGTCTAGTGAAGTCCCGGGTGACTGGAGAGGGGACTCCCAGATTGTGCCCATCTTTAAAAACAGAAGAAAGGACGACCCTGGGAACTACTGATCTGTCAGGCTCCCCTCTATGCCTGGGAAGATCATGGAAGAGATCGTCCTAGAAGCTGTGCCAAGGCACATAGAGAACAGGGAGGTGATTTGAGACAGCCAGCACAGCTTCACCAAGGACAAATCCTGCCTGACCCAACCTAGTGGCCTTCTGTGATGGTGTGACTACATCAATGGACAAGGGTAGAGTTACAGATGTTATTTATCTGGACTTCTGTAAAGCCTCTGACATGGTGCTCAACAACATCCTTCTCTCTAAATTGGAGAGAGATAGATTTGATGAGTGATAAGAAAGTGGTTGAATGGTCACATCCAGAGGGTGGTGGTCAGTGACTTAGAGCCCCAATGGACATCAGTGGTAATATCCCTCCAGGGTCCATACTGGGACCAGTGTTATTTAATACCTGCATTAATGACACAGGCAAAGCAATTGAGTGCAGCCTCACAAATTTGCTGATGGCACCAAGCTGAGTGTTGTGGTTGACATGGCTGATGAAGAATGGGCCCACGGAAATCTCTTGAATTTTAACATGACCACGTACAAGGTGCTGCACCTGGGTCAGGGAAATCACCTGTATCAACACTGGCTGGGGGATGAACAGAAGATAGAAGCATTAGAGGGACATTTCATAATTACAGCACACCAAAGAAAGGAGACATCACTTGAGTTACCTTCTATTTGATGTTTTCCCCGCAGACAAGTTGATGTTCTCAGATTATTTCCGTGATCTTTCTGAATTTTTCTACATCATGGAAATTAAGCAGTCCTCTGCTGCTTAGATAGTGAAACAGGAGTAGCTCTCTGTAATAAGTCCTTTAATTTATTACAGCATTTTTATAAATTATGTTCTGCATAAACTATTTTTTATAAAATCTGAAAATGTGCCTGTAGTGGTATTTTACTGGGGACTTGTATCTGATTTGGAAATAGAAATAATTTGAAGGTGTGTTACTGTGAGTCTAAGAACCACAAATTAGAAACTGGTAGGTTTCTGTAAGAACAAAGCACATTAAGAAAGGCAATTCAAAATATAGAGGATAAAAGTTAATGAATAACATTAAAGTTAAATTTTAAAAATTTTTCTTCATCCACTAAATGCATATTTACATGATTATAAGAACTAATGTTAAAAACCGTAAATTTCCAAGTGCTAGTATCCTAAATACAAAGCACATTTAAACGTGAATAGAATATAAGTAATGCAGTTGACTTTGACAAGACCCTTTTAAAAGTGGTTCCAAAGACATGCCATCTAGGACACTTAGCCAGGGCAGCAGAATATATGTGTTTAAGAAAGCTAGAGACAACATTCAAGCTGCACAATGTTACCTTTGATATGTATTATAGATGTGATATTGCTGTTCTTGAAAAGGTGGCAAGGTTGAAAGCATAAGTTCTAAGGACAAGCTGAACATCTAAATCTATGAAGTCTAGAAAAAGAAATCACTTAAGAGGTGATTTAATTGAGTATTTAAAATTTTAAATGGAACAGATAATGTCAACATGAGCTGCTATTTTCAGACCAGCACAAGAAGATAGGACAAGAGGAACATAAATGGAAATTAAAGGAGAACAAATTCAGAACAGATATAAATACTCATCCATGATGAGAATAATAAACATGCAAAAAATTGGCATGGCTAGCAAGGATTTGAAGCAAAAAGATCAGTGTTTTTCTGATGGGATGTGCAGTGTCTTCTGCAGTCAAGCAGTAGAGGCATGTGCTGGTGAACAAAATCACTCTGCTTTTCTTCTTTCCCTCTTACTAAAATTAAATCCAGCTTAAAAATAGTCAGAGTTCACAAGTGTTTCATTGCTCTTATTTGTATCAAAATAATTTTTAGAAGTCAGACTGACGAGGTCACCAGCTTGCTGAAAGCTAAATCAAACTTCATGTAGAGAATGGTATGGAAGATATCCTTTTTCATTCAGTTCTTCAAATTCTATCTTGAATCTTTGGTATGCTTTTCCCAGAAAACATTTGGGAACCAAATCAAGCAAAATTATACGTAGATCTATACAATAAGTAGCATGTGATTCTTTAGGATAGAGTTTTTTTTTCTCTTCAGTAGCTATAATAGTGAATGCATTTCATACATTACACATTATTTTGAAAGGAGGAATTAGAGATTTCTGTGATAAGACAAACTAAGATTTCAAGGGAATTTGTGTATGTGTATCTTCAAGGCTGGAAAAAATATCTCAAGGAAAGTCATTAATAGTCTTAATCAGAATGAAATATGTCCATAACATAGTAGTAAATATCATAATAACCAAAACATTTGTGTGCGTGACACTTACCATGAGATTCTATTTGAAAATATAAAATATGTGGTGATAGACTCTATGTGTTACTGGTTAGCCAAAAGACTTTCAGCAAGCAAGGAAAGTTTTTACATCCATTCTATTAAAATAATAGCAAGAGTCTGGGATTTTCACTGAGGTGAGCATTGAACAACAGCAGGGTGATAAGCTGTAACTTAGATATAAAGGGGTCATTTAGAGAAATCACTTGTTCAGAGTGCAAACAAGATGACTATAAGCAGTTGGACAACAATTAGTGGATAGACAGACTAAATTAGAGGCCATATAGCTTGAACTTTGAAAAGGCGTGGCCATAAAATTAAAAAATCTTCTGTCCACCCCAGCCTTAAAAGGAAGTCGGAGTTGTCTGAGTAGAAAAGATAGAAAAACTTGAGCTAGGAATCTGAAGAACTGCCCAAACTGATGTAAGTAATCATGAGCTATGGCATCTATTGATAAAGATGATTTCACTCCTCCCCCCCAAATAAGTATGGCGTGTTTCTATTTACATGAATAATTAATTATTGAAGTGAATACTGCCTCCCTTCCTGTACAGAGATGAGGCAAGCAGTTTTTCTGGAACCTATATGTAAAACTTACTTTGTGGGTGCAGGCAACTTGCTCAGCAGCTGCAAAAGCTGAATTGCTGCTATTATAAATATTCTTCTGTCAAAATTCTCAAATAAGTTACTTTAGTATAATGATTTTAAAGGTGAGACTACTGATCCATCTTCTAGGATAGATGACTTTACAGAGCTCCTGTAAAAAAAACCCCAAACTACAGTAACTGTCAGGCATTATACATCAAGAGCAGTCATTATTAATTTTAAATTTGTTTAGAAATGGTAATGTACACTTAGGGTATCAAAACAGCCTTAAGTGTGCCTTTTGATAATGTTACAGAATAATCAGGAAGTCAAGCTTAATGGAAGCAATTTCATGCTTGCAGTTTCAGATTAAAGTGTTTTCTGCATTCCTCTCTGTCCCCCAAACCTGGAGAGTCTTCTGTGCAATGCCACTGCCTGGCAGTATTGAAGCTGTTTTATTTGCTCCCTTCAGGTATGTATCTCAACAACTGGAGATCAATTCTTTAATATTGCTTATTCATTTCATGGATCTGCAATATTTGCACTGAAAATTTGAATGAGGTAAAGTAAAATGTCATCTAGCTTGCGTGTACACACACACACACACACACACATCCCAACTTTATCTCCCTCTTGCAACTGGGGATTGTTCCAGACCTGGTTGCCCCAAATCACCAAAAACTTAAGGAAGGAAGTCAGTCATCTAAACTATCTGCAAGCAAAACAGTGGGGGTTGAGGCAGTGACCCAGGAACAGGAGAAAGAAACCCTTACAATCCCTACCGTGATGCAGCTGCAGTGGTCCAGCTCATTCCCTCCCAACTCAGAATGAGCTACTTTATGTATTTCATTCTTTGACAGCCATTAGTGGAGCTGTATCACAGTGCAACAGTGCAGTAGATATTTAGACAAGACCTGTATTGCTCACAGTAATTAAACAAATTTACTTGTAAATTCTCAATAAATTAATTCAGTATTTAGGGAGTAAGTGCTATAATATTGGTAAAGATATAATTTTTTCTCCCCCTTTAATTCATAACCAAGGAGTTGCAGTAATAGCTGTAAGGGCTTTTTTTTCTCTTTAGCTAAGTCAGTAATTCTAGTTCATGCAGGGGTTATTCATTAAAGAGACTGAACCTTGTGTTTGCCCTCCTTCACCAACATTTATATTTTCTTCAAATAACACAAAGCAACTGGTTGATAAGAGAATGTTTCAGTCATTTTCAATTAGTTGTAAAGTATTTTTTTACAGTAGTCTGGTTTCTGGTTAACTGACCAACAGAACAATGATGGCTATTTTATACTGCAGAGACAGTGCTGACAGGGGGTATAATGAGAGAAACTGTCTCAGATTTTCTTATTAACAACCGTAGCCAAAACCCCTGTTGGCCTCGCTAAATGGGTAATAGCATATTACTCTCTTGGTGGAGGCCTTTAGGAGATTACAGACAAAGTTGGTTAATTAGTGGGATCTGAAGTGTTACTTCAAGTGCTGTCCCAGCTCTGCAGTTTTCCTACAGTTTCTAATTATTTGCCTTTGAATAAGAATACAGGACTAGATTTCCCAACCTGATTATTTCATAAAATCTGAATGGACAATCAAACACTACTTATTTTAATCAAAATATGGTCAAATTGAACTTAACCACAAATGTACGAATACGGCAGATTTGGTATTGATATTGATTTTCCAGTAAATCATCTTAAGTTCAAATGATCAAAAATCAAGACAGGTCAACATCAAAGAAACAGGAATATTGGCATGAAAGCAAGCTCTCTTGATTGGTACAAATTAAAAGATCATTTATTAGTGATTATGCTGTATAATACTGCCAGTGCCAAATGAATGCAATTAAGATGAAATGGGCCCCTGCAGCTACAGGGGTTAATAAAGACTGAATTCCTAATGATTTTTCCATTAATTATGAAGATGTCCACAAAACAGCTTTAACAAAGCTGTGGCCACCTCCGACAAATCTTTGTAATCTGTATAAAATGCCTCCCTTAATTGACATGTTGTTGGGATAATGTAAAGGTTTAACAGCTCCAAAATCATTACATGCCAAATAAGGGTAATCTGTGAAGAATGCGAAACTTGGGGTGTGTAAGAAGTGCAATGGTTATAAATGTCTTGAATGGCTTGAAAATTCCATGTTGTTTCAAGTCTAAAATGACACCCATGCTTACTAGAAACATTGCTGTACTCTTCCTGCAATGAATAAGCTTTTACCTCCTCTGAGTGCTTGTGCTCTTTGTAGGTTAGGGAGGCAGAGTATTAATTGGGAGAAAAAACTGCCAGGGCACTAGACCTGCTGCCTCTACAGACTCTACTCTAATGAGGACAAATTTTGTCTTTTAGAACCAAAATTTGGCCCTAAAACATGGGAGATAAAGAAGAAAAAATACCTTACCTTGGAAAGCATTTTGCCTGGACATCCTGCCTTCTTCCCAGGACTCTCTCTCTGGGGTTTCCTTGAGCTGGTGTGTGCGCGGCTGGGTTTTTCCAAAGCAAAGGAGTCTGACCTTTCTGTGGGAAGGGTAAAGCCAGATAGTGCCTTTCTCTCCCTTTTTGGTTGCTTATGAACTCAGATCCTTCTCTGATTGCTGCTGAGAGCAGGCTTGCCAGTCTTTTGGCCATTCCTTGCTTATTCATGGGATTTCCTCAGGTTTTATAACTGTTTTTTTCATTAGTATCATCATTACCTCTCATCTGTCAGTTAACAAGGAAAAAACCCCTAAAGATACAAAAATGAGGAGATTGCTTGGATGCTCGATTAGGCACCTGTTGCCTCTCAGCATTAAGTTAATTTCCCTGTTAATTATACATGTTTTCCATACCCTCTGTCTCTTGGTTTTCTGTTTTCAAGATGACATCAGTTTGTATGTGGATTTCAAAGCAATTGGAACTGTATGAAGGGAACACAATAATATTTGCTGTTGGGTATTCTCAGGCAAAAGGTGATTTTCCTGCCAGGCCACCTTTAGACATTGCTTTGGACATACATAAATTTAAGCAATCAAAAATCTGTCTAGTTTTGCAGATATCATCAAACTCAAGGCTTTACATCAAAGGTGGCTAAATGGTCATTTCTGCTCCCAACAGGAAGAAATCCAGGCATTGTGGTGTGCAAGGCTGTGTTATGGAAGCAATCACCTAAAATAGAATACTGGAAAGGTAAACTCATCCCAGGGAGAGTAGAAGAATGAATTCAGTGGATGAAGGCAGCCGAGTCAGTAAAAATAGTGATAAAATAAAACATTTCAAAATTCTTTGCATTCTTGCCTAATTAGGAAGTTAAACCAAATATTTTATGTGTAGACAAGTAAAAAGAGAGTAGCTAAAGAAGTTATAACACTGTTAATTAATTTGGATGCAGTCAGGATTAAAAATAATCCAGATAGGGCCACAAAATAAAAAAAAAAATCTGTTTTCAATGGGAACATCAGCTATACAGGCAAGGAAGAAATATAAAATGGTTAATGGGAATAGGGGTTCCACATCAGGAAACAAAACTTCAAGAGTAATACATTTAGCAATAAAGATATTAATTTGAAATTTTTATATGCACACAAATGTGAAATTCTGAAATTACTAACTGAGCTAAAACGTGTATTCAAACTATTGCTTAAATTTCCTTGGTGGGAGACAAGTTACAGATGTGTGAGTTTAAAGGATTTGGGGGACACAATAACGCAGATTATTTGAGTCTAAGCCAGCAAATTGCTTCAAGTCATAGCAAAGAGGAGATTTAGTGTGGATAAATATGAAGAAGAGTCAATATCAATTTTGTAGTTGAAAGTCGGTGCTACAAAATTTCTTCAAAGAAATCAACAGACACATGGATTAGTATGCATTTATTAATATGATTAACACGGATTGCAAAAAAGTTTTGATAAATAGTATTTTCGATTAATTACCACCTGAAGGTTCCTCTTTCTCTCCTCTCTCTGTAAAGGGAACCTGGATACTTGTGTAGGTTTGGACAAATGATTTCTACAATCGCAATCTAAATCTGAAGTATTTCCCAGGTGGAAAACATCTGAGGATACATTGGAAACTAAACAAACCCACACCATTGAATAACACGTGCCTGTTGTGGTTTGATGCTGGCCAGACACCAGGCACCCACAAAAAGCCACTCACTCACCTTCTCCTACTTCGCAGCTGGACAGAGAAGAGAAAATTTAACAAAGGGTTCATGAGCTAAGATAAGGACCAGGAGAAAACACTCCAAGGGCAAAATAGGCTCAACTGGAAGATATTAAGTGAATATATTTTTAATCAAAATCAGAGGAAGATAATGACAAATAAAATAAACCTTTTAAACACGTTTTCCCCCCAACCCCTCCGTCCTTCCCACCGATGGCACAGGGAGACAGGGGTGGGGGTTTTGGTCAGTTTTTCTGATTTTCTTCACTGCTCAGGGAGAGAAGTCATTTCCCTGCAAACACCATGGAGTCCCCTCCTGTTGCCTTACTTTTTACTGTTAAAAATAGCTAGTTCTATACTAGCTAGTCTCAAGGTCTTTGTTCTGTAAACATAGCTATGTTATTGTAGAATTATCTTGTTATTGCATTCCTTTCTCATGGACACAGATCTTTGATGGACATTTCTCTTGACCACTGTAATTGAAAGAAGGAAGTATTAATTTCCTCCAATGAACAGTGATTTCTAAAAGTGTATTTAAAAATAAAGAAGGTGGGTCATCCCCCCTTCCCCTTCCTTCCTTTCCTCTGAACGTGAACACAGCTGGCTCTGGCTCTTTCTTTTCTGCGTCTCCAGCATTCCAGCAGTGATACCCTCCCACTGTTGCTTGTAAAGGCTAGCCCAAAAACTGAGACCAGTCAGGAGTAAGGGAATAAAAGGTGGGTGGGAATTCAAAAGGCCTTCAAAGGTACATTTAGGGCAGACAAAGCCCCCCAGGGGCATCACCCAAAATGGACAATGGGTCACGAGTTCTCCACACCTTTATAGGTTTGGTCCATTTGCATATCAGCATAAATTCACCAATTAAAACTTNCCCCCCTTTAGAAGCTTGGGCATGGGCAGTCTAAGTGTCCTTGAAGAGCAAGCCCAGACAGGCACTGTTATGTCTATAGAGAACAGCAACTAACAGGCTATGAAGCATCTCAGTTACATGCCAGGCAATACTGAATTTGAAAAATATAAGGGTTAAAACCTAAGGCAACACCACAAGAGACAGTTCTCTGTGACCTTTTCTGATGTGGTTCCAATCTCAAGCAGCAGTGCTCCCAAAACTGCTGCAGCGTGGGTCACTCTGCCCTGGGGTGCAGTCCTGCAAAGACGGACTGTTCCGACTCAGGAGCAAGGCCTCTCTCTTCGTGAGAACTCCCACTGGACCACAAAGCCCCCTCTGAGCATCCACCCGCTCCAGTGTGGGCACCTTCCCCATGGGCTGAGGGTGAATCTTTCTGCATCCCCTTGGGCCTCCATGGGCTGCAGGGGGATGCTGCTTCCCCACGTTCCTCACCACAGGCTGCAGGAACATCTCGGCTCCAGCGCCTGGAGGCCCTCCTCCCCCTTCCTCTGCAGCCCCCCTTCACTGACCTTGGTGTCTCCATTGTTGTTTCTCTCACATGTTCTCACTCCTCGTCTTCTCTAGCTGGAAATTAAAACTCTACCACCAATTTTGTTTTGATTTTTTCTTACATATGTTATCACAGAGGCGTTACCTCCATCTCAAATTGGCCCAGCCTTGGCCAGCAGCACGTCCGTCCTCAGAGCCATCACAGATTGGTTCTGCTGGATGTGGTGGAAGCTTCCAGCTGCTTCTCACAGAAGCCATCTCTGTGGCCACCCCACTACCAAGAACGAGGCTGTGCAAAACCAACACATGGTGACACAGCTTGTTTTGCATGTGGGAAGCATCCAAACATTGCAAAGCAGGATAAGCCTAACTTTATCTCCTTTTCAAATTTTTCAAAACCATGGACGCTCAGCCTCTCAAGGAAATCAGGTGGTGGACAGGAACGTTTTTTAACAAGCTACTTTTTTACAAATAAAGATTGCACAGCAGAAGCAATTCACTTTGCACCACAAGAAAACTTACTTGCAGTCTGGAAACCTTAGTTATGAACAATGTCCTAGCACTCTGAAATAGGTTACTGTTTATATGTAAGACCAATTCAAAACATATTTGAAAAAGAACTATGGAAAAGAAGATTGACAGAAAAGTTTTGAGTGTATAGGAAGATCAGTATTGGACTCCTAAATCTTCACTCTTCCTTTGAAATATTTTGATAACCTCTGATCAAAATGTAAAAACATTGAAAGTCATATAAAGAGAGGAATTGCTACAGATGATACCTCTAAATCCTGCATCTCTAAAAAAGCTGGAGCAAATTCAAAGTATGTATTTCACCTGTTGTCCACAAGGACTTTCTGCTTGAAATAATTTAGGAAGAAACAGTCTGAGACTGCTCAAGAAGAAATAGATCCAGGAGCAGTTTAAACAGCAGGGTGAGCCATGCAATATTTAATGAAGAAAGAAACTCAAGACTTAATATTGACAGGAGTATTGGAGAATGAGAATCTGGAAACACTGACCTGCAGCTGCTCACAGTTTCTCCTGTGCCTTGAAGTCTGGGTGCAGAAGATAGACTGATCACTTTCTTTCAGTGCCCATTTCCACATGTGCTTTTGGGACATTATTGTACCTCTGGGATTGTTGTTGTGTCACCAAAATGCTCTCCTTCTACTCACTTGCTCATCCTTGTTTCCTAAATCTTGCTGACCCATATGCACCAATCTTTCTTATGCTAATTTAATGTTATGGAACAGCCACTGTTCTTTGCTGAAGTATTTTTTCCTCTAGCCTTCAGGTTAGTCCAACTTTCTCCCACTGTTTTGGTGATCCTGTGATTTTTCCATTTTAAGAAACATATTTCCTCACAGTTCCTGATACCAGTCCAGCTTTTTGATTTCTCTAAATTCTCTCTAGCTCAAGTATCATATCTTGTCTAAATCCCTCATCTTCACTAATTGGACTAATGATCACTAATTATATGTACTGTGGAAATACATGGGAATTTTCTTGACATGAGTTGGAGTGATGTATTTTGGAAAAAACCACACCGTACGTTGCATGTGTAAAAGTTACAAGTGAATATCATTGGTCTCATCCTACAGGGTATCCCTACAAGAGCTAATACTAAACAAAAAACCAAACAACTCTGATATAAATAATCTATTTAAGTGTGAAATTGGATTTTCAACATAAAGATCAAATTCATTGACTTCAGCAATGTTACATGAGGGATAAATTGGCCTTTTAGTCATTTTATTGCATCTGCAAACTCATACCTCACGCCTTATCTTTGTCTGATCTGCTATCAAATACTTATTCATACAGCAAATAGCTTATTTGACTCTTTAGCAAAAAGGCACCAAATTCAAATGATATTTGCTACACCAATAAATACAAAAAGGCTGCCAAATACGCATGCATAAACCCCCATAATCTTACTTAGATTTCCAACCATACAGGAGATGTTAGGAAGAATATTATAGAGGAACTGCATCTGATTTTGATCTCTGTGGTATAAATCAGAAATAGCTCTTTGGTAGTCAATAAAATTACAGTGTTAAATCAGAATAAGTGTTCATTTCTCTTTTTAAAAATGTTTCAGCACTATTGCGTCAACAAACACCTTAGAAGTAGCAAAATATTCAGATTACATTATGATAGTTTTCCTGCAAAATTTCAAGATAGACTTATTCCTGCACTAATTTAATTCTTTGTTATTATAGATTCTGATTTTTGGAACACAGTTGGGGGCCGTTTTGCAGAGTGAGGAAAGAATTTGGGGGAAGAACACACCTTTTATTAAACAAAGAATCTGTACTTTGTGTGTAGCTGCATATGTATGTTAGCTTCAAGAAATTTTTTTTTATAATTTTTTACTAATTATACGCATTTCACACTTGCACTTGTTGCAGGGTTAAAACTTGTGGTGATTTTCATCTTCTTGGTGGTTTTTCAGCTTTTTGCTGCTATGGTTTATAAAATAATTGTGAATTATGTAAGGAAATGCTATTTGTTGATGATATAAGTAAAAAGACTGAGGAAGGGAATTACGGACTGATGTTTAACATGCATATTCATAGTTATGCACATTTCAGTCATACAAATCAAAAGTAGGTGTGAGTACCTGGCACTGCACTGAAAATGCAGCTGTAAACCATTCTGTAAACTATCAAAGGGGGTTAGAGTAATAGAAATGAGGATCTGCAGCTGAATGAAGGTTCTAGTTTCTGTAGCTCAATAGCGGCTTTTAGTTTCTACCTAGTCCATATATGGCTATATATTTTCATATATATTATATCAGTATATATTATTTAATCATCAGTTCTACTTTATGTAGTTCCAGGTGATCAATATTCTGTGATACAGCAGCTTCTACACAGAGAAACAACCAGCCCTAATTGCCTTAGAAAGATCTTACAGATTCTCTTCCTCACATCCTCATTTTCTAAATAAACTTAAGAACTAAGAATCAATATCAGCATAACACAGACTTAAGGATGCTTTGAAACATCCTGGTAACTAAGCTAAAAGTGGATTTCAAGTAGCACCTGCAATGCCTACTCTCATTATGTAGACCTAAAAATACCCTCATAAATACATAAAATAACGTCAGACATTGGTGTTATTTCTGGTTGTGCTACATCCTGAGGCATGGCCAGCCAAATTTTCTAGCTATTTCCTGTTTGAGACCTAATCAGAAAATATGGTTGCATTAATGTTCATTGCTTCTTTGCCTTCTGGGATTTGGGGTTGTTATGAACAAATCTTCTGACTTGCCTGTTGTTTGTGACCATTGTTGGCATTCTTGATATGCCTAGAGCAATATTTGAATTACAAGAGTTTTTGTTTCTCATATTTATTTATATATAAAATATCTGATATCAGCTCTTTATGAGAGCTCTGTTACCTTTCTATTGAATAAAATTTGAGCAGGTGACAACCCCTGGTTCTGTTGCTACAGCTTTGCAATTTCCTAGTGCCTTATAGCATGGATCTCCAGCTTTTGTCTTCTGACATAGATACTGTGTGTTTCTGTATCTGTAATCTGCAAAGTTAAGGGTACGAGAGCAAAATTTACTCCTCTATTTACATACTTCCATGCAAATTGCTTACATACATGTATACTAGGGTAGTTAGATCATGTTTAGCATAACAGAATTGCTACAGCATCTCTTAGCAGATGTATCTCCCAGTCAGGGTGTCTGAGTGAAGAGGGAACAAATATAGGACAATGCATACCATTAAGCAACTTTTAAACATCAAATTTATCCAGCAGCAATGGAAAACAGAAATCTGAACTGTGGGATCCATTTTTCTAGGCATTCCCATTTGCTGTGAGACTATTCCAAATCTCTCCAAGAACTTAATTTTCTTGCATTTTTAAATAGAGCAAGTTTCTAGGAATCTTTGCCCTTGGTTTGATTAATTGAATGCAAATTTCTTGATCACAGGAACAGAGAAATGTATGTAGATCAGGAACAACAGTTCAGGATTTCCTGCCTTTCTAAAGTCTTATTTAGAACAGTGTTTTCCATTACAGATCCCTTTATTTATTATGGCTTACCTCTGCATGACCTTAATCTTGCACAGTACATAGAAAGAAGTGAGGGCACGCTACCATCTATTACCACTAAGAATAAGTACAGCATATAATCTCTATTATGAAGGTCATAGAGGTCAACTCTCTTTAGTTTTGGTTCCCTCGAGGATTTTCACACCTCTATAACAGTAGCAAAGAGTGGCTGAGTGCAGAGTTGCTATGAAAAGAGTGCAGATCCTAAGGAAAACTGTTCAGTGAGATTACCAAGGTCCCTGATGCCAGGCAGAGTAAATGATGGTGCTGCACTCTTGGTAAAAGGCAGGAGTTAGCTTTTTCTGCTCTCCTTTTCCTTCTTCTCACAAAGCACTGTAGTGAGAGAGGACAAGGTATAATGGTTTTAAACCAAAAGAGAGCAGGTTTAGATTAGCCATAAGAAAGACTTTTTTTACCATGAGGGTGATGAGACACTGTCACAGGTTGACCAGTAAGTTCTGAGTGCTCCACCCTTGGAAATGTTCAAGGCCAGGTTGGATTGGGCTCTAGCAACCTGGAAGAGTGAAGGAAGTTCCCAGCAGGGCATCCAAGAAACAAATAAGTAAAAGCTAAAAGACCAATTTGCTAAACAAATAAGGGTATTTACACCATAATCAACAAAAGCTTTCTCTGTAGCTCAACATTTTACTTGATATCTGTCAGCATTCATATAAATTAAAAAGTTGGTGCTGGATTGTAATATTTTATTTTCTGTACTGTACTTACTATGCAGCTATGCTCCAGTTCTGCTGATTGGAGTTCAGTGCATAAATTAGGAATATAATATGCTAATAAAGCTGGATAGTGTCTTAGAATGTCCTGAAAAGTAAAAAAAAAAAAAAAAAACGAAAAACAAACCCCAGCATTAAGGAAGTCTGCCCTAGCATATGTTATTTCAATGTTTTATGAGGAGAGAAGTTACAAAAACATGCAACAGCTGATAAATAGGTGACAAAAGGAGAACCATTTATTCTGCAGTTGAGATAACCATCAGATATCCTTTATAAGATAAATTCAGATTTACAGGAAGGGTAGAAAATAGGTAGTGAATTAGTTTTAATAAGATGATTCCTTTCTTTTTCTATAAATACAAAGAAGTCAGTGATTGATACCTATACGAAAACATCCTGGTTTACCAATATAAAAATTTTTGCTAAATCTTGATAAAACTACATTTCTTTTTCAACTTCTAAATACGTTTCAATAGACCTAAAGAAGCTAAAACCAGAAGAATTGCACTGAAATATGGACAGTGTAAAAATGCCGTATTTATAAAGACAATACCGTTTCCTATGACTACTAAATAAGCAGATAGAAACAAGAGACTCTTACATTGCACAGAAAAAAAAATTACAAGGATATTCTGAAAATAAATATTAGAAAATTTGTATATGTACAAGACATAACACATTAAGTTCACATTCTATGAAATATGAAGTGGAAAGAATTCAGGCACATCCTTGCCAGATTCTAGTTAATATGTTGTTGGCTAGACAACAGCAACAGCAAATTCTTTACAGGGAAAGATATGATAAAGCATTGAAAGAATTCTAGCACATAGCTAATGGACTATCTATTCCCTTTTATAATACTGGAGTCTGTTGAGTTACATACAACTATGAGGGTTTTCCAGCAGCTAATAAAGAGAGAAAGGTGGTAGGTGTCACTCTAAGTTGCTACACTTCCACCTTAGAATCCTAGGTCTAACAAGAGAGGTGAATAGTAAAATTTGACCCTTTCACTCTGCTAAACAATTATGGTCCTTAACAATTACTACACAATTTTCAACATTTGTCCATATCCTCTTTTTATATAAGAAACCAGTATCAGAAAGATTTATTTTTAGTAGAGATTGTTCTAAAAACTTTTACAATCACTTGCCTCCTGTTTGTCTTAGCCTTCTCTTTTATTATTTTCATTTAAGAGAGAAGGCATTTTGAGAAGTCAGACTGAACATTAGATGAAGTTTAGTCATGCACAATTAAAAAAAAATCAGATGATTTGTGACACGTACATTGAAATTCAATACCAAAATTGCAATGCTATCACAGAAAGTAAGACACAAGGCCTATCACTCAATTCTCATTTAGTGACGTACTGTTTATTGCAGAAAGAACATCTTTTTTGTTTGCTTTAATTCAGTGTATTTTTTTTTGCAGAATCACTTGTGCATTTCCTTAAATTTGATTAAGATGTTTGCAAAGATAATAATTAGAAAATCAGTTTAATTCCCCTTAGTTTTCCAGACCACAACTGATACTCTTACTTTTCAGCTAAACTCACAATAATATTGTTTTTGTTTTACCATGGATCCCATTTTATTATTTTCAGAAAATATTGTATATATTTTTCAGAATTCCAGAACTGTAACAGTGTGCCTGATGTGAATAAGAATATTTACCTGTAAGGTCCTATTTTAATTCTGCCTCTCTTGATCTTATTTGTAAGTCAAGATTCTTGTTATTCTAGAGAAGAGATTTAACAGTCTCTTAAATTAATCTCTAGTTACATTAGTTTCATATATGAGCAATGAAGACATCTTCAGAGATGATGAACTTAGTATAGTTCTTGCATAAAATAAAATAAAATAAAATAAAATAAAATAAAATAAAATAAAAAGCAGGATTTGCAGGTCAAAAACATCCCTGGTAAACATATAGGTGTTCAACAGGAGGCTTTTCAGGCTGTATATTTTGGTCAGTCTGATAATACTCTAGATTGCAAAAGAGTGAGAGAAAGGATGAGATACCACATAAGGCTGGTATATTTTACTCATTCCCCATTAGAATTTGATGAAGTGAAAGAACATCTGACCAATTTCTTCCTTTGAATCCCCAGGCTCTGCATAGCTATGCCTTTTACCTCTGCCACCTGCAGAAATCAAACCAGAATCTTGTGATGACTGATACCCAGCTGAGCTGGTTCCTTCGCTTTCATAAGAATAGGGAAGAAAAAAGAAACCCAGCCTTCTGTACCTTAGACTGTGTTTTTGCTGGTTTGATATTTGTTCCTTTTTGTGTACTGTAAAAAGAAATATTCATAAACAACCTTGCTTCCTATACTTCATTAAATCAAGAATGATACAGAGATGTTAAGTCAGAGAACATGAACAAAACTGAATAAGCACAGCCTGCTTTTAACTGTGTTTCATCACTGGGGGAAAAAAAAAAGTAAAAGAAAAAGAGAAAGGACAAGGAAGCCATCAGTAGAGAAGAAATGCTAAGAAGTCTATATATTATTTTGAATTGCCTTGATAATGTGTCATAATTGCAGAGACAACCTTGAAAAATGAATACGGGAGAATCATAAAGATGTCCATGAATGAAAACCAGGAAGACCAATCAAAAAAGCCAAGGAAAGTTCTCTTTATTTCTCCATTAGCTATAGCCCAGAGAGGGTATTTAAACAAGAAAAACATCACAAGAAATTTACGACGGGCAGAACAAAACGAGCATCTTTAGCAGCAGCTTCCCACTTAGTTCAAATTCCTTCGAAATGATCCAGCAATGGGTGGGTTTCGATTTCAGGCCGTACAGCCTGGGAGGGCAACACACTGCAGAAAGTCTCAGGACTCACTGCACCAATGTGTTTGCTGTTGTATCATTAAAGGAAACTGTGGAGTGCCATACTCCGAATAAAATTGATTCCATCCCCTCAGGTACTGCTTAAGCTATGTTTGTATTTTCTAAAGGGTGTGTGAGGGAGCAGGTGTCTGTGTGTTTGTAAGCAGGTTGGCAAAGGAGAATGTAAAGAAAATTCTTTTGAACCACTCAGATGTTGTAACATTGTTCTAGAAGGCCACACCTTTCAAATTTTGCCTTAAATGAAATAGTCTTCCTAATGCTGAATTAAGGTAGACATATAAAGAACAGCATCTGAAAATCAAATCACATCAGGCTAAAAGGTACACAGGGAAGTTCATGACATCACTAAGGCCATACAAAATCACATCCAGGTATTAGTTTTTCCTGCTCCTTTATGCAACTCTAGTGGAAGCTTTCAGCAATTTAACACTACTCCTTAGAAAGTCCACATTTGTTTTGTTAGTAGCAAGGTCAGCCTACAGTGAATTTGGACCTAAGCCAAAGAAGATATCTGAATTATTTCAGGAAAATATTAAATACTTCAGTGTCAGAATAAAGATTCTGATTTTCAGTTTGTAGAACCTTAATATGTGAATTTTCTCTGTCTAGTACAGGCAGTACAGAGTTTTTACCACTTCTCAGCATCTACTAAAGAAATAGTAATAAGGAGAGTACTTGATAGGGAAAAACCTGCCAATACATAACTTACTAGGATTTTGAAGAAAGATACAGAGGACAAAACATCAGTTTTTGAGCCTCTGGTTTAAACACAAGTAAAATATACTACTATAATAGTATATATAGCAAATTCTGTATAACCTACATCTGTGTCTTTTGTTAGAAAAATTAGTCAGTAATGCCTTAGTGTGCAGTCAGGTTAGCACTCATGAATGCAGAAAACTGATGTGAATAAGGGGACCTTTGGTGGCCTTCAGGTAAAAAGAATTGCGACATTAAATGACAACTATATGTTCTTAAGAATTGTTTGGGTTTGTTTTAATAACAATGACAGTTAACTTGTGTCATTTGAATAGATAAAATAGGAGACATACTAAGATACTTAATTCAGCAATGTGCAGCTGCCAAAAGGAAAGAGTGCTTTAATTGTTTAGGGACCAGAAAGGGCATTTTTCATTTTCACTGTAAAAAGCCACTGAAAGAAATTAGCACAGTGCAAGAAGTTCCTTCATTCCCTATGCCCCTAATTTCACTTTGGAAATCACAAACAAATTCCTACTTCAAAGCAGTGAAACATAGAAGATGGACAGATTTTTCTTTTCCAGATACCAAGCAGAAGACCATTCAGATCCTTGTTTCTATTAGAGGGTAAAAATGCAACCTTCCAGCTTCTGTTTGGAAATTTTGATGTTGTTTTTCTTCCACTTCAAGTTCTGAACTGAGGTTTCCAGCAGCATCTTGAATGGACACAAGGACTTTTAATGGGGTTCTGTTCCGTGTGTGGAAAGGATCAAACTATTTGCCTTCAATTTCTAAGTGCATTGAACAAAATTAAAATTTGTTTTATATCAGGTTAATTTTTATGTTTTGAAATGTTTACAGAATTCTTTCCACAGTCTTGTATAGGAAGGCAATTTTAGCACACCATATTGCATACCGGGTTGCTTTAAAGGCTGACAGGAATGATAGTGAGACCCAGAGGAATAATTACAAGTATGCTAAGAAGAAAATGCCAAGATGAAGATATGTGCTAGAGGAGGGAAAGGAAGGTCTGCAGAGAGAGCTGACAGACTTACCAGAGAGAATCAGCATGAAAAGGTGTTCTGACCATTTCTTCAGGGTAAGGTTATCAGACTACATGATCTCTCTGAAGATGTCCTGAGATGTACTTTATATGCGGATGGCTGAAGGAGAAGTAAAAGTCATGGACTTGTTTGGATGGGGAAAAAAGTTTGGAGTTAGAGGGTTTCTGGAGTTCCTAATGCACATTTGAACTTTTGGGTGCTTTATCAAAGTGAACCTGATCTCAAAGCACACAAAGGCCTTACTCAGCCTTAGACAAAAATGTTATGAGAAGCCACTACACTTTTAACACCTGTCAGACAATGAAAAAACCCTTCAACAGTACTGTAAATTTTCACTCACAACAAGTTAGATAACATAGACAAATTGTCACTACTTTTTTTTGGCACTTGCCCAATATTTTATTAATATCAAACACATACTTTGTATGGAGCATACTGAAGCATTTTGTTGCTTCTTTAAAGTTTTAAAAATACATTCTAATTCCTTATGTACACTTTCAAATTCAGGAAGTTATGAATTGTGTTCAGTGCTAATGTTTAATTCAAGACTTACACTCACATTTTCAAATATTCAGCTTCTCTGTACAGTCATGCAAGTTATGTCTGCATTAATGTTTTGATTTGAGCAGAAATCTAGTTTTTAAATAAATCTTCTGAATATCTCTGCTAACTGAGGGTTACTTTGCTGCACAGAATTATCCTGATGAATGAACTGTTTTATTTTTGGAGAACTCCTGTGTGCACCCGTCACTAGCAGACACTCCAGTGTCTGCTTCTCTGGACAGTGTTAAATGGTATGCATTGGGATGTTCATTCCAGGGGACAAGGTAAGATCTTGGCTGAAGTAGAACACCTGAAACGCATATAACAAGTGTGAGGACCTCATCATCACCTGCCCTGGCTTACTGATCTGCTCCTGATGTGCTACATTACTTGCAAATGCAGACATAGCCACTGGTCACCATATGGTGGTATTGGCTGTTTTCAGATTAGAGTTTGGGAGAGGCTGGCAAGGAATGTAACCTGTGAACAGATGCAAAGTTTATTCATATCTTTCACCATACCAAATGCTAACCATAGACCTTTATATAAACAAAACAGATCATTTGTTTTGTACTTGGTTTAATATAGAAAATGAATAAAGGCACCTAATTTGAAGCTCCCGTGGGAGGACTTACAAGTTCCACAAATATTTTTAACACATCTGAAAATTTCTCTTTCTATAGTAAGATAAACTCATGTCTGGAGCTTTTGATGAAAACCCAGAGGAATGTACCTAATAACCTCATGGATGGGGAAAGATGAATCCTTTCTCATGTGATTGTTCTGAAGCAGGAATCTTGTTTCCTCGTGTTAAACCAGATCTTGATACATTCAAGACAGTCACAGTCCTTGCCTATACTGTAGCATTTGGAACCACTGTCTTCTGCCCACATCTGTTTATCTTTGCCCAAACTTTTCCTTACTTCTGTGTCACTGTGAAATCCAGAGCAACACTTGATTTTCAAAGGAGGAAAACGGTTTCTCACTCCAGAAAAATATTATCAGACAGTCAAAATATACATTTGTCTGAAAGACTAAAGACATGATCTTCCAGACATGTCTCAGCAAAAGTGGGGAGTTTTCTGTTGCAGTTTCTCTGATCTGTGTAACCATCTGAAGCTTGAGCTCCAGTCTCAACCTTCTCCAGGTGTTCATCTTCCAAATAAGGTACTGGCTTTCACTACTTTTTCCTTGTGGCAGCTAATGCCAAGCAGCTTTTGGGATCTTGTGTTCTCAAATTTGGATTGGTTTTTATTCATTCTTGGGCTAACAAATCCTGAAAAGCATCTCTGCACAGTTTCTCACCTGTCATTTCAGGAAGAGCCATCAGTGGTGAATTTCCACACTTTTGTAAAGGTTGAATGATAAATGCTCCCTGTCAGTGTATCAGTAGCTGTTATCTAAACAACGACACAAAAGCGAACACAGTTTAGTAAAGATCAGCAATTTTTGGTTTCTTCTGTTCTATAAGACCTTGAAAGCAAAATGATCCTCTTCATTCTGCAGTTTTATACTGAAGCAACACCATTTCTCAGGGAAATATTTTTGAGAATGTGTGTGAGTGGGAACTGAGGCAGTATGAGCTGCAAATATTTTGAGCACTCTAATAACTGTTAACATTTGGGCAACGTGTTGGTTGGAAAGTTTGGAGAACTCTAAATGCTCCTATTGTTTTGTCTCAAAATGTTCAACATTCTTGAGAAGACTTACCTTGAGGAGAGACTGTATTTTATAGTAATTCAGTAAAATATGCAGGGGGGGTTATCCCTTCTGATCAGGGAATTTTGAAAGGGAAGAGCAAATTCACAAAAGGAGCTAAAAGTCCAGAACAATGGGAGCTCCATATTAACAAATCAGAAGCATGAAATATCAATGTCTCAAGCAGTCACAGGGTTAGTTAGAAGAACTTGAGACTAAGGGCTACATTTAATTAATTTTGAATGAAATTTCTTTTTATTATACAAGAGTCATTGTAAACTCCTATGAAGCCAGTACCTTAATTTGGCGCACTCTACCTGTTTTCCTAGCTGTTTCCATCTGTCAGGCTTTTTTCTTCCCAGAGTGCAGCATTTTTGCTGGGTTTGAAGTAATGACATACCAGAACTATGCCCCTAGCTTGTGAACATGCTGCAACTTCACAGTGTTCCTGGCACTGCTGTATTTTCAATTCCAAATATACCAATGCAATTGCTGCACTCATGCCACCCTTGTTGTAAATCTGCATAGACTTGCCTATGTACGTGTGAATTCAGGCATACTTGACACATAAGGTCTTCCATGTAAGTGATTTTTCCTTCTCTTTGCAAACTTCAGTTCCTTCTCTGAGTATACTTTGCTTGGTATTTCACAGCTTCTTCATGTTCCTAGTTAACATCGAAACAAAAACAACCTTGTCATCCATCCAGAAATTCAAACATATTCTTAACCTCAACATCTCCTCAGACACTTCACTAGAATGTATTGCTTTACTTTCAAGAACCCTGATTGATATGGTTATTAGGTTCACGTATCTGTGCAAGAAAAACATTCTGTATTCAGGAAGAGAGATTCACTTGTCATCAGAAGTTCCATTTTTCTGGGCAGGCAGAAATTCTGAGATCAAATGTTGCATCTCTTTTCTCTGTTTCACCATAGGAAGTATGACTTGGTAGACCTTTCCTTCTTCAGAATAAGTTGGTGCCTGAAAAGAGAAGCAGCCACTGAAGCTGAACTCCTGCAAGAAGCTGCTGTGCACTGGAGCACTTGATGTTCCACAGATTTCTAAAGCCAGAGGGGTTGACTGCAACAGCCTGGCTTGGCCCTCCACAATATGAGTCCCATGACTTGCTTTAACTTTTTCCCTGAAGTTCACTGAGAGCAGAAATACTGTGGGACCTTTGCTTTTTGTGAACAAGCAAACTGAAAAACCCCAAAATACTAAAATATTTTCTGCAGAAAACTCGCTGTTTTAACAATAATTTAATTTTTAAGTTTCAGCAGGAAAGGTTCAATTCCACATTCACGGTGAGAAAAAGGAACACACCCTGGTCTTTTTTGTCGCACTTTTAGAAGATGGAGCATACCATCTCTGGGATTCTGGACACTTAGGCACCCATGGATCTTCAGGAGAAGGACACTGTCAAAATTTCAGGAGGTTTGATCAACATTTGGGACAGCTGAGAACTCTGGCAAAAGCATGAAAATTAAATTGAATTAAAGGTGTAAATTAAATGGAGAAAACCGGTGGAGGGATAAAGGGAAGAAATTTTGAGATTTTTGCATTACAAAATAAGGGAAAATTTTTTCCTCATTTATTTATCCACATGTTTTTGAATAATCAAGTTTCTGTCACAGGACAATCAATCAATTTTCTGTCTATCTATGTGTTGTAGTCTGCAAGTGATAGTCAACTGTGCAAAATTTTTAAGACTATAAATCAGTCGACACTTGGAGACTGAGGTCAAACTTTACCATAATTTGTGACAGGTAAGACCTGTAGTTTATTTCTCATATACCAGACCATATATTGTTGAAATAGGGAGTGTGTGAGCTTTTTTTCTTCAAAATTGAGTAAATGTAATATTTCATTGAAAAATTAGAATTTTTCTTAGTGTCAGGCACAAAGATTCATACTTGCATGACAGAACCAGTGATTATTATTAGAGTAAACATTTATTCACCAACAGAAACTATTAATGACAAATTATAATTTAGGGCTGTGCTTTGAATGCAATAGTCAAATGAGACATTACCATTTCTTTACATACTGTTCTTAAAGAGGAACTGAAAAGGAGAATTATCTATAAGTCGTAAATTGAAGGCAGGAAATCAATCAATGAACACAATTTATTTTTTTGGTGGGTTTGTTAATTGAAGTTATGTTGCTTTACCTGGTCTTAGGTTGCAATTGCTAACCTAGGATATAATCATTAGCCTTAACATAGATACTGGTAACTCTGGGCTATGTGTTTAGTGGATGCAAATAAAGATACACATAAGTAGCCAATTATCTGAGGAAATGAACCATTAATGGATTAATGTAATGGGAATATATTCTTTTATCAAGAGAGACATTCACTTAAAGTGGTACTGTATTTGCTTTACACATGACTTGTTGCATATCTAATGCAACATATATCACATATTCCAAACCAGAGACATCTTGGGAGTCAAACTTGAGAAAAAAGTCATACAGAAATAGAGACAAGCCTGACAAGTAACCCGCTATTTCCTCCCCAGCTCACAAATATTTTGATGCATCATTTACGTGAGCTCTATTTCAGAAAAAAAAAAAAAAAAAAGCCAGAGGTAAGACACAGTACACCTGCAGCATATTGTTTGCCAATCTTCTTTTATAGAAACAGTTTAGATTCTACCATGGGTTTTAGCAGTGCCATGATACATTTACTGCATACAATGATTTGATAATGAGAAGCATTTCTCAGAGATTTTTCCAACTATATGTCATTTCCTATAACAAAAAGTACAAAGAAATCTATCATCATTGAAAGGGCAAGTATTCCCCATGAAAAAATCCAAGCCATTTCTCATCTTTTCTGCCTTTTTATGCCGGGGTTATTTTGAGAGGAAGAAGAAGAATAAAAGTATTTCTCTGAACATGATGGCAACCTTTGTCTGGTTATTTGATAGTCTAAAAGTACCCAAAATAGATTCTATTTAACACTATGAGTGAAATGTAGTAAAATTTTAATGGAACAACTATGAGGAAATCGAAGTCCTTGACAAGCGTAATAGGAAAAAACTATATAAAGCTATCTTTATATAGATAAAAGCAAAGAGGAGAAGGGAAAGCAAATGCAGATGGCCATGGTTGTTCATCTCAGAGCATGGAGAATGTAGCTCTAAATGCGCATGGTTTTCCTGTCTTTCAGAAACCTCTGGAAAATATGAGCAAAAAATACCTTAAATAGTATATCTGTGTGCAGAGGTTTTGTATACAGATATTGGTACCAAAAAATACAATATTTTACATTTTTAACAGACATTTTGTTACTAACCTGTATATTAGTAGAATCTGAATTCATGGCCTTACATGAATTGAAAGATAAATAGCAAAGTAAGGTACTTTACTTTGGTGGGTTTGGTTTCTTTCCCCCCTTTATAAGCATGGAACTCATTTCAGGACTAAATCTCAGCACCTCTTTCTACATAGAAGTGCTACAGATCCCTCACAGCTGGAGAGCAAGGAAGATGTCAAGAAAATTGAAATTATTTTCTCGGGCAAATGAACTGACCCTGACCAGTGCCATCAGTGGAAAATTGAGAGATTCTCAGCTACTCTACAAACAACGATCCTCTAGATATAGACTCAGCTGCTCAGCTTGTGTCATCTTGTGTGCATCTGGGTGTCCTGTCTAGATTCCATCTGTCTTTTGTTCTATGTGAATGTTTGACACCAAGACTTAAGCTTTCATTAGTACACTGTATTTCTGAAGAATTTGTATGATGCTTGTCTGCATATAAATGTGGGGAAATTTGGGGCAGACACAGCAGAATTCATGCTTATACTACCTTTTAAAAATAGACAATCTCATATCATGTTAGTGCAAATTTAGAAAGTGCTATCCAAATTTAGAATGAAAGCCATTTAAATGTAATTTCAGGACACACATTCCTTGATATAAGGGTTTGGATAGATTTTCTATCAATCATATTTATAATTTGCTTTCTATGTCCAAATATCTAAATCTATCCCAGTTATTGTAGATACATATGCTATATTCCGAACTAGACAAGTAAGTTTTGAGGAGATATCACATTTTTATGACGCTTCAGAAAAAGTTGATGTATTTTATAAATGACGTGTGACTGCTTTCCAGGGAAAATTACTTTGCAGTTTAATTTTTTTTCTGACATTTTCCCCAATAAATAATCAGCTCTTTTCCAACAAGACAGCACACAGTCTGAACCCTGAGCCTGGAGGTTAAGGCACCATCCATTTATCTCTGTTCACATAATGTGAATTATTGGTTACTTGCTTTTCATTGTAACTGTGTTATTGGAAAATTATATCCCAAGACATATTTAATGTATTTTACTTAATCTCTGCTCACATTTGATTTGCTAAATCCCTTGAAAAGTGTTTTGCCGTATTCTATTGACAAAGCACAGGCTTCAGATTTTACTGAGAAGATACTGCAGCATGATATGGTTGTTGCTCTTGACATTTACACACATCCCAACTTTATTTATATTGCAGCAAAGTACCTAACTTGTGAAAAGAAGAATGCACACTCAGCAACTTACACAGTTCCAGCCACAGGACCGTTTTACTGTCTCTTGAATAATTAGCAACATGAATTCAGATGGAATATACAGTAACTTGCCTGACTTTGGGGTAGGAAAAAAAAAGATTAGAATGACAAATAGTCAGACTCCAGGGTCAAATGCTTTGCCAGTAGTTGCATATGTTTATGCCAAAATACATAAAGAAATGTCACTTCAGCACATGAATGATGACAAACACTCCAAGTGGGACCGCACTTCATCAATCATTTCAAATGCACAGATTGGGTTTACCTATATAAACAAAAGCAATAAAACTACTCAAAGCCTCACCTTAAACTATTCAGGCATGACATAAACAGTGTTACTGCACAGTCAATCCCCGTTTTACTTGAGAGACAGTCAGAAAGCAAGTGACAAACTGATTTATTAAGATTAATAAAGCATGCCCTTAATAAAAATACAGCCACTAATATTTTGCATAAACATGGGAAGTTTGTTTGGGGCTAGAACAGACCAGGATGAACGAAAAGTGGGAAGGTGATTAAGAAATGTTTTTGCATTCTTCATCCAGCAGTACTGGGAAGATTTGAGGAGGTTTTAATCACTAGAAGAGGTTCAGAGCACAGAGACTTTCTGCAGTCCCAAACTGCAAGTCTGAGAAGAAAACAAAATGGGTTCCCTTGGAAAGAAAAAAAAGGTGACTGAGAGTAAGAGCTTTAAGTCAGCAAAACAGTGATGGGGCCCTCTCTGGCTGTGTCCCCTGGGCCTCATCAAAACCCCACTGAAGTCAGTGGGAGTCTTTCTGTTGACTTCAATGAGATTTGGAGCAAACCCCCTGTGAGGGAAATTTAATTGAATTCCTTAGTATTGATCTTTTCACTTCAGTTGCTCATTTAGCCTTTTTTCTTAAACCTGCACCTGCTTTGTCGAAGAGGAAGGGGAAGTGAAGGAAGGAGAAGGGAAGTTTTAAAGTATTTCTTAAATAATTTCAGTAATGTTTTGCATAAATACAACTATGAGGCATTCCTAGAATATTATAAATATCCAATTAATAATTTTAGGACAGGTTTAACAAACTGTTTAAGTGCTATTTCGTAATCCCTTACTGGCAAGAAAGTGAACTCCATGTCACATTTCCTCCCTCTTTCATCAGCTTCTACTTATCTGCATTTTGCTGTTTCTCTTTTATAATTACTGTGAGACAGAATCCAAGGTTTAAACTAAGCTTTTTCCTTTCTTTCTTGTAACCACTCACTGAAGTGTTATATGATCATGCACACAAACCATTTCCTTAGCCTAATCTAGACAGAATTAGGAAATAATCAAAGAAGGCAACAGTACATGTAGAAGGGTCTCCTTGGTTCAGAAGATGCTGCCACAGAAGCTTTCTAGCTGCCTACCCTAATATAAGCCATATATTCCTCACTTACTGGAGACTATCCAAATGCAAGAAAGAAAAGTCAATCTAACTCAGATTTGTAATTTTTAAAATTGAATTTCCAGCATTTTAAAGCTGAGGAAAAGGAAAGTGATCCAAAATCTTTCGTTCCTTGCAATTATGCTCTTTTTTTCTATGTCACTTTGCCACCAGGTATTGCTTGGCTGAGGGGATATGGCCATTTCCATTCCTGGCCTGCTCTTGGGAGTATGCCACTGCCTGAACAGCTACACAGCAAGGGCTGATAAACTAAAAACTCTTTTTATAAGTTTCTACCCTCAATTTGCAGTCAAAGATCATGTTTGCTTAAAGGAGAGCCTGTTTCACTGTAGTCTGTAAATGATTTGTGCCTATCTCCAGCATATTCAATATTTAATCCTGAATGTTAAGATTTCTTTAAACCAGTGAATAACCCTGATTTTTTTTTACTATTTATCCATTACTACTCCTTAACTTGTCAAGCCACATACAGCCCATTACTTTCTGCTCATCTGTGATATTCTTCCTTGAACAGGACATCATTGAGGGAGTGAAACAGTGTCTAAATTATTAATAGATTATAAACCCTTGCTGGATCCTGGAGAATAGTTAGTTATTGACCAATACTTCTAAGCAGCCCACAATGAAGTTACTGGGTCATCTCAAACAAGGTAGATAGCTCCACTATAATGACATGAAGAGTAATACAGCCTCCTGGCATCTCAGAAAACAGCATCTCAGCACATCCGAGTTATCAGTAAGATACTTTAGGAAGTCTCTGAGGTATAGAAAATATGCCCTTATTTTATTATTAGGAAGACTTGAAGGATCTAGTACTTTCTTCTTATGTCATAGAGTGCTTGTAAACAGCTGGATGTCTTGGGGAGAAAGATGCTTCATGGACACCTCCTTTAGTCTCTGTTCAATTTCATCTGTCAGTTAGAAGCAGAATTGTGCCACAAGAAAAGCTTTGTTCAGTTTTAGTGACCCTCAGTCACTAGCAGTGGTGAGAGTTATGAATGCGGGGAAATATAAGAAAGTTAAGACACCGACTGCAGCCAGGTCCTCTTAGAGACTTTACCTTTCTATTTAAACAAAGTTTATTCTTAAAAAAAAAAATAAATAAAAGGAACTATAACTGGATAGACAGCAGTAGCCCATACTCTGTCTGAAGCATCAGGATAACAGTGACTTTAACACAAGGACTTCTACCTCTTTTATTCAGCCTTTACTGTAGTTCTGAAATTTGAAATACACTAAAGACACTAAAATGTACTGATAAGGAAAAAAAGCAAATTAATACCAAGGCCAGAGTTACACAAAATGCAGCTACTCTCTGAAAAGAATGCCTCCTTCATCCAGTTCATGCTTCAAAAAGCCTCCTCACTGAGCACAGCTCAGTTGCTGGTATTTATAGATTAAGACTGTACAAGGAACACTGCACACTGCGTGGAATTTGCTCTTTAATTATTTATTCTTAATTAATAGAATGAATTTTAGCAGTATATTTTCTTTACTGTTTCAGTATTGTGAAAGAATATTTAGGGTTGTATAAAAAAATAACTAAATCCACATTTTGTTAATCTGAAGTTTTGATTCACCAGGCTGACAAAACAACAGTTCCAGTGTCAACAGGAATTTCTTACATTTTTTTGAGCTTAAGACACCCTTTGGTGACTACACTATGATATTGTTGTGTATGGCAAACTCTTTGCAATAAGTACTTATACCTTTGAGAGAACTCACTAAATCTTTGTAAATTTCTGTGACAGATGACAAAATATTTGGCCCTTGGAGATAGGAAGGGAACAAGTATATGACAGTTTGTGTTAAGGTAAGAAAAGCCACATTTCTGACTAATGCAGTGATCAGAGCAGTAACTTTGGAGTGCATTTATGTACTTGAAATGTAGCTAGCAAACATGCTTTTGCAGTCAGGTAATCCAAGCACCTTCTCCAAAATGTTTTCAAAGTTAATCTTCAGCAGCATGGATCAGGCAATGTCATGTAGGTGTGATATTAATGCAGGGATAGACCATGAGGTACAGTTTATAGGATAGCATGTGTAATATATGCAGGGAAAACATTGCTTTAGGGATAAACCGCTATTCATGTAGAATGGAAACTGTTCTGGAAAAAGATCTCTAACCGTACTCTTTTGCAATGTTTCTGCCTGCGCACAATGAGGTTATAAGAATTGCCAAGTGTTTGGTTTTATTGGAAAGTACACTCAAAGATTAGGAAAAAAGTGTGTTCAACATATCTTAGTCTGCCAGTGTAAACATGCAGTATTTCCTATAGTAATTTCAATTAATATCATGAGAAGAGGTAAAAGGTTGAACATATTTAAAAACCAGGTAATTAATTTCCATCCTATACTTGATCAATATAAAATAATAGTTAGCTTTATCCTAGATAAATATCAGCAATAGATAAGAAGACTTTTACAATTGTTAATTAGCAAGTTTAAAAGCTTTTGGTCATTGTAAAGGTAGAGAAATCAGTGTGAAAGCACACCAGATGCAGATCTTTATCTTCTATCAAAGGAAATTTTTTTAAATCCCTCTCTCTCTTGTCAAAAAGGATGACAATAAAGTTAAAAAAAAAATTTTGTTTTATGAAACTGGTAAAAAGCAGAAGGAAAACCAATTAGTTTGAACAAACCAAACCAGATTTCCTTTGGGGAAATTAAAGGGTAATTTGGGACTTGCCAAAAATGTCGTCTGGTCTAAAATTCAATATTTAGACATGTTTTTCAGTTTTGAAGTTCTTTGTCTTTTTTTTTTTCACTTTTCCTTTTTTAAGGTCAACTTTGAAATGACAAATGGTATTCCAAAAGGAGTAGCTGAAACATACTGCTATGAAAAAGATAAAATCTTTCAGCAGATCTGGAAAAATAACATAAAGAAATGTTTTTAATCTTTTGGTAAAATTACTCTTTTAATTCAACGTAAATTCTTGAACAGTTTTGGTCCTATTAAACATTATTCAGAAAGTTTTCCTGCACAATGGTAACCAAGTACTATAAAAAAACCACACAGTTCTGTTCTCTTGAGGCTCAAGTTTGTCTTTATCAAAAGTAATTATCTTTCAAATCATTGTACTTAGAAAGATTTGAGTTAAACCAAACTGTACAATAAGCAGCACATGAACCTGCAGACAGCCTGATACCAGGTCTTTCTCCATGAAGGAACCTCTTGTAAATATCTAACACTGGCAATGTCACTTTGGGGTGAGACTAGTCCAGGTACTACACTGCTGTACCACCCTGGGTGGCCAAGAGCTGCTGGCAGGAACGTGTTGCTAGATCCAGTAAAGGATTTGGGTGTCTGAGGTTTGACTGAACCATATCAATGGAAGGTTACTTTCAAAATCCTTTACTTGTGAATTATAGGCAATCGGGCTGACCTGGAGATATCTTTTTGCCTTCTGTACCTGGAGGCAAAAGTTAAAGGTATCTTGTACATGGGGAAAAAACCCACTTGGTTTGAGCATTTGATCTCTTCATTGCTTATGCCCTACTTAAATTCTAAGTTTAAGAAATAGAAGGGCATCCAAGTCCTCTGTTTAACTTTTTATTCTGTTATCTATTCTTGCTTCACATGACTGAGAGCCACAGTGAGTGGGAGTTCAGCCCTGGAGACACCTATGTTCAGATTTGGTAGGTCTGTACAACTAATTGCAGGCAAGCAACACTTCAAATAAATGAAATTAAAACTGTGGATAAAGTGAAAAAAAGATACTATGTTGCACGTGTTCTCCTGTCCCTCAAATCTGGCGTCCAGGAGCAGCACATGCTGCCTCTCACCAGGGAAGAGGGAGGGTGCTGAAGTACCTTACAGGCTCCTTGGGACCGGAGAGACAGCTGTGTGCACATGTGTGTGGAATGCAAGGACTCCTTGGGGAACAAGGGCACAGAGCAAGGTTATTGCAGTTAGGCAATAACAAATTACAGTTGTGTGAAGCCATTAACTCAGCAATTACTGATAGAACTTCTTTTTTATACCAAGGACCACAAGGTCCAAACCAAGTTCCCTCAGTGCTCTGAGGTCCTAAGTGCTGTGGAGGAATGTGTACATCTATCAACAGCAGACCTGAACTGCCACACAGGTGACACCAGTGCACCAACACAGAAGTGAGTGCTCAGAAATCCAGCAGAGTAGTGTTGAAAATTTCGTCATACTCTGTTTTCTCCAGAAAATAATAGCACTCATATTCCCAGCATGGCACCTGTCTCACCTCTGCTTGAAAGTCTTCTGCCTGTAACTTGCCACAAGCCATAACAGAAGTTTCTAGCAGAGACAGGAATGCAGCTGCGGTGGTTTACCTCCCCCTGTTTAATCATACAGTTTCTCTATTATATTTGTTGAGAAACAGAGTTCTATATTTATGCACTGAACATTTTAACCAGAAGACCATTCTTCTTCTGTATTATCTTTGATAAGGGAAAACATTTTTGTGTTTATGCACTGAACATTTTAATTGACTACTTCCAGCTAACAGAATATTGCATCTTCTCACATGGAGAAGAGATGTGTACAATTCCATATGTAATTTTTAATAAAGTCAAAATTAAATAAGACTTCTGATAATTAAAAATAGATACAATATCAAATATATACGAATTAAGAAAATAATTAATGCAGTAATTTAATCTCCTAGGTGCAGAAATAATAATGCTTTTGAATAAATATGTGAAAAAAAAAAGTGAAAACCATTTGACATGATGAGGGTAGCTATTGCACATTAACTTTTCTGTGATTTGATATGTGCCAAGGTGCAATGCCAGCTCCAGACTCTGGAAGGAATTCTTTGCTAATCTCTAAGTAAAAATGGAAGCATTTGCTGTCAGATGCTCAAAATTCCCACCTTTGGGAACTACTGGCTCCTCAATTGTTTGATAATAATTACAAGACCTAGGCGAGAAAATTTTAAAAATCCCCAAGATTATCTTGCCGGGGAGACAGCAGATTTACTGTAATTATAGAATTTTCTCTGAATACAGATGTACACATAATTCACACAGATTTATATACAAATCCACAAATATTTTGGCTATATGAGACAGTTATGATGAGTGAAACTTGTTTTAGACTCACAAGCATGCCAAGGTGTTTTGCAGGTTCATATCTTGTTAGGTTCGTGTATCCCATGCTGGGATTAGCATGAGAGCACTCCAGTCTTAAAAATCTAAAGCTATTCTTAATTGAAAGAAATATTTGCAGACAAGTTGCATCTGCAAGTGGGAGTACAAGTTGAGCAAAAACTTGCTTTCTAGTCGTTTAGCCATCCCTTTCCTTTAGTATGTTTGCTCTTATCCTTCTAACATTGTGAGTTCAGAGAGGTTCAGGGGGACGCAGAGCTAGAAAATATGGAGATCCTAGGTGTCACATACCAGTTCTGAATAAGGTGATTATCACTGCTTGGCTGTGTTGCAATGAAGTGTGAAAATTATATGTACTGTGGTTCCTTGCTGACTATATCTGTGCTGTACTTTGCTTCCCAAAGAAGCAGAAAAAAGTCCAGCATATTCTTTGCTTTGTTTAGTAAGTAGCAAAATAAAACTGACTTTGCTTGAGAAACAGAAATGGTTCAGTTCAGTCCTGTCTGATTCAAAGGTACATCTAGGTTTTAATGGGGCGAAGACAACTTGAGATACCTATCATTTGTATTTTCCAACATAGAAAAATGAAACCAATTCATCTGGTTTCAACTAGAAATACAATTCAGTCCCCTGACAATTATTTTCTTTAGAGAAAATAGGAAAATAGTGTAATCATTTTATCATCACTGATTAGTGAATTAGAAAAACGGAAAAACAGCAGAGGAAAGTTTACTGGTTACATTACAGTGCTAAACTCATCTACCAAGAAAATCTAGTGATTCTACCAGGAAGGAAAAAGATGAGGAAGAATAACAGACCAAGAGGAAAGAATTTGAACTTTCCCTGGATCTTTATTCCCATGAAAATTTCCTGTATAATCCAGCTCTTACTTTAACTAAGAAGATGTCTCTCATGCAGTGACTTGCACTAACATTCCTGTTTGTTTTAAAACAGCTGCACAGAAAGTAATTCCATCCACTTTTTTACATTAGGACAAAAAAAAGAAAGGACCACTATTAAAAGTGTGGGTACCTCCACCTTGGCTGAAAAATAAAGAAGTAAACAAAAATCAAATAGCAATTTCAATGGCAGCCCCACCAATGAGGAGAACTCTGCATGCTGGGGAATGTAAAGCCCTTTTTCTTTGCAAACTGAAGCCTTTACAGAAGTTTACCTTGCAGCATACAGTCATATCTGATAATATTTTTAGAAGAAATTTCACTCCACACAACTGGGCAAGGTGCATGCATAATTTTATTAATGTATATGGCCAGTGTCACCTCAGTGGGCTATCAACCTCCATATTAAATGCATAATGCATTACTTTTTCTGAACCTTTCTGTTCAGTATGAATAATATCTTTACTTCTTAAACTAGATGCCATGATAAAAACCCCACACTGGCTCCCTTTGACATCTTTCTTTTGGGATAACATCGGGACAATTTGACATTATGCAACTTACTGAAATGTACAAATGGTAATCTCTCTCTTCTTTCCGATGCTGGTGATCTGCCAGTGAACACAGCTGGGAACCTCACCATTTACTTGAACCCAGTTTCTCTGAAGCTTTAGTTATCCATTCAAACACAATGAAATTTTTAACTGAAGCTCTTAGTGCTGCTTAACAATCATATCATTTCAGCAATAACCAGCAACTAGCCCCACTGTACTTTTGTAGATAATTTTCCCTGATGTCTTCAAATGGATATGAAATTTTGAGTTATGCCTCTAAAATTTTCAGCTTAACTTTAAAAGTATGTTATGTTATCTTCCCCCCCATCACTCCCATTGTGTTAAATATTGAACTTTGGTATACATAAGGTCAAGATACTGCTTCTTCCCC
>VZRZ01000020.1:68538-84273 GCA_013398175.1 Climacteris rufus | reverse complement strand
TTCACTTGTAGTGGTCTGGAGCTTTGCTTCTTCCTATTTCAGATGCTAATAACTGCTCTAAAGGTTCTCTGTTTACTTTGTTGAAAAGTTTACTTTGCTCTACAGGTGACACTGCTTCACTTTGTTGCTGAATAGAAAATGCACTGATTTTTCTTTGCTATACCCTTGCTTCTTCAAGCACATTCTATATTCAAACCACTTAGACACAATGAATGCTTCCATAGACACAAGTTGCCCATGTGTGTACAAAGTGTAGCTCTTACCAGAAGAAGCATCCACCATCCATGAGAGGGCAGACAGAAGGTTATACAAGATACATCTGTACATCACAGAAAAAGATTCTTGGGAAACCTAAGAAATCAGTGTATAAGGTTGTATTTTTACACTGGCAAGAGTTGTTCAATATCTCCCATTATTTTTGGTACCTATACAGAGACGTTCCAGACTGCAACAGGAATAAAACAAACTCTGTAATCGATACTGCACTGTCAATATCACTTGAAAGGCAGCCACATAAATCTCACCACTTACATTTACTTATAACCTTAAGAAATTAATAAATTGGCTGAAATGGGAAGAGATCTCTGTGTCTCTGGTTGCCCAGAGATGTGTCCTGTCAGATTTTTAATATTTCCAAGGATAGAGGCTCTGGCCCCAGTCTGAGCAATCTGTTTCTGTGCTCAGTCACCCTAACAAACTTAATATATGTTTGTTTAAATAGAATGTCCTGTCTTTCAGCCTGTGCCCACTGACCCTTGTTCTGTCACTGGTTACCAGTGAGAGTGTGGCTTTGCCTTCTTATGTCATCCCATTTGATATTTCTACATACTGCTCAGGTGCCCCTAAGACTTCTCCATGCTGAATGAGTCCATCTCTCTCAGCCTGTACTGGTATGCTAAATGCTCCTTTTCCTTCTCTGGATATGCTCCAGTATGTCTTTGTACTAAGGGCACACTCTGTCCCCATTACGCACTTCATTAATGAAATATTGTCTAGTAATGGCCCAGTATCAGCTCTTGGAATACACGTGTTTTAGCGGTTGAACTCCATCTAGGCTTTGAGTTGCTGATCACAAACATGTATTCAGCCAGCTTTCCATCCATCTCACTGGCAGCTTTTCTGCATCATGCTTCATCAGTTTATCCATAAGGATGTTTTGGGAGACAGTGTCAAAAGCCTTGCTGAAGTCAAAACAGACAATACCATTTACCCTTTCCTCATCCGTCGAGCCAGCAACTGTTGTACAACTATGCTCACTACTGCCCATCACCTTCTTGTCCTTCATGTCCCTGGAAACACTTTCCAGAATTAGTTGCTGTTTCACCTTCCGCAGGACTGAGTTAACCAGCCTGTAGTTCCCTGGCTCCTCTTCTTGCTGTTCCTGAGATAAGAGTGACAAGCTGTTCAATAAGCTGTACCCTACTGGTGCATGTGAAGTGCTCTCTTTCTGTGTTTAATCAAATATACAAATAATGCCAACACACAGAATCTGATCCTTTAGCTTTGTCCTCAGACACTGGTCAGAATCTGCATTGAAGTTTATTTAGGTGCTTGTGAAACTGCTATTCTCAGACTTTTAGCTGATGTCAGACAAAATGGAGGCCATTCCCTGAATGCTTCTTAGAGAGAAGCTGTCCCTCCACACACAGGCAATCAGGGCTACTCCAGGCTGCTCAGGTCTAACTGGGCAGCCAAGGTCTCAGCAGTGCACAGCACCTTTCCCCATTGGAGTGGAAATGTTCCTGATGTTGTTCCTCTCTGGGGACTCGCGGGAGTCTGATTTTGTTTAATAAATGATAGACCATTGTCAAAACAACGAAGCAGCTTAAAGAAAGGAAAGAATTAATTGGTAATAGCTCCTATTTGCATGCCCTGGAAAAAATTTAGGTCATCTCCAATAGCCTCAGATGGAGAGCTTATGTCTGACTCTGTACTTGAACTCCAGTTCTACTGTTAAAAAACACTAGAAGTTCGTTGTTATGAAAACCCCCAAACACAAAGCAAAGCAAAATTTCTCAAAGAAAAACCCCAAAACCCTCTGTTGTTTAGGATGGATTTTGAAAAAAGGATAATTACATTGACAGACTTTAATCTCTGCCTTTGTGCTTGTTACTTAAAATAACCAAAACAGAGTACTAACAAACAGCAGCAACTTAAATACCAGGGGCTGGTTATCTTTTGCCCTAAAGATTTCTGAAGCTTATATTTTTTTTTTTCCAGAAGAGAGATTTTTTCTTTGGCAGACACTTTTCAGAGAGAAGTTGACCTCTGCTTGTTATCACCATCACTGAAAGGTAGTGCAGTTGCCTTTGTAATAGGCAGCCAGACTCCCAAAGGGACTTCTTTGTTTGCTCTCAACTTCCCTGACTGATACAAGGATATCTCCCAGGTCTTAACTCCCCTTAGTTTATCTCTCCTCAAATCTAAACTTTAGTTTAAGGAGTGTATGGGAAAGAAAGTTACAGAGCACAGTGACCTTTCCATCTCCCACCACGTGTTTGCAGGCCAGCCAGTTCTCTCATGGGTGCCTTCTAATCTGCAGCTGTTAGGCACACAAAGTCTGTACAACAATTAGTCTTCTAAGTAGGTATTTCAACTTTTCTCTATTCTGTGATTGAATTCTCCTAAAGTTCAAGTGTTAAGGCTTTGATTAATTTGTCTTGGCTCTTGGTGCTTCACCTTAACTTTGTTGTAATGCTCTGCAGGCGTGCAGCTCGCAGCAGCAGCAGGTACCTACAGCTGCTCAGCCCTTTGGATCTATGGCAGAAGCTTTTCTGACAGCTGTCCCTTCTAGCTTTGAAGCTGGTCTGGGTCACGTGCCAAAGCAAGATTATCAACTCCTATAACAAAACATGTCAGGTTCACAGTGTACACAGGATTGTATTGTAAACCTCCCATTCTGTGTCATTTTCCTTCCTCTGGGAATTGTAACAATCGAAAAGACAGTAACACATCACAGCCATCATGTTCTGCATTTGGTAACCTAAGCCAGGTACAGTGATACGGTCAGAAAGAAGGAAGGAACTGAGAAGACTGGAACAATACTCAGCTGCTGAACTAAAATCTGCCCTACATTATTTCCAGTTTTACTTGTCATAGGGAGAGTTTATTGAAATGCAAAGCATTTTTCTTGCAATAAATTGAGTAAAGAAAAACAATTTTAAGTCTTCTGAAGAGATGCAGAGAATACAACTGCATAAAATATGTGAGAGAGAACTTTGACCAAACAAGTGATAGAAAGGTTGTAACTATAAGCCCTCTTGCTCCATTAAGGTTGGACCTGGCAGTGTATTGATTTGACAGAGTAGCTCTAAAATTGTGATAAATAAATCCCATCCCACTGAACTGTTCAGAAGCTATCTTCCACCTGGGCCTGCTAATTTCATTACAGGTGAACAAGGTCAGGTTGCCTGGGATGGTGAAGGCATCCTGGACAGACCGATAAATGGTCAAGCTGTATTTTCCAATATTTAATACATTCAGTTTTCTATTTTTTCGTCCCTTTTGGCTTTATCCAAGCCAAAATGTGTCAACGGAAATGCATCTAGCAGCCAAGAGGCTCAAGACTAGACCTCTGAGAGACTTTTACTATACAGTGTTTTAAAAAAACCCAGTAAGTAGAAGCCACAGGAAGTCTGAAATATTCTTATGACACCTGATAATCTAGAACAGGAAAAAACAGTAAGGACAATTCACCATTCAGCATAACATACTTTGCTCTGTTAAAAAGGAAAGTTATTTTTTTCCTCTGCAAATGAGACAATATGATGGGGAAATTAAATTAAATGGTGATGTTATTCCCCTGGGGCAAAACAATTCTATTCAATAAATTAATTTTACATCAGTAGCTTTTTCCTTTCTTGAAACTGACAGTAATAACCTGACAGCTTAAAGCTTTAATAAACTTCAAGAACTAGGAGACTGTCCTTCCTCAAAAAGAAAAAAAAAAAGAAAAAAAAAGAGGAAAGCCAAGTGTATCATAGATATTAAAGTCTTTCCTTGTTCATTGTAGCATAAAAGTCCTCTAAATTCAATTCTACTTAGTGTGTTATTTGATGAACCAGACCACTTAAGATAGCTTTTGACAGCATGCAGTTTTAGTATCTTAATGTTCCCATTCTTCAGAAGATACTCAAAACCTCAATGACATTTCCCATTAGGTGGCTCTAAGTAAATATTATATGAAAAGGGCAAACACATGGAGGAAAAGTATTCTGTCTCAGACAGTTCTGTTTGTTAAAAAAGAATAGTCATTCTGTAAAGGCTGCTGTGTGAGTTAAGCCAGAAAGATTGAGCTGCTATATCCAGTTGTCTTCAAGGGTTAGGAGATCTCTCATCACCTATGTCTGAATTTGAAATGAAATACATTATATTTTAAACATAGCGTTTGTCTTTTTTCTTTTCCTTCCTTCCTTCCTTCCTTCCTTCCTTGTTCTTTGTTTAAAATTTTAAAAGAGAAATCATGACCAGAGGAGTCTATCCAATAAACCCACCATATTCAGAACCCTATGACTGTAGCTTAATGTCTTCAATTTTGTATAGAAAATCTTGTGCTGATGCTGCTGTGTCTTCTGAATAACTGCAAGGGGAAATAAAGCTGTTTGACTTTCTTCCTCAATCTCTTTTTATTTTTAATTCTCAAAGTCAGTGCACAAGTGCAAATATTAACCCCCAACCCTAAAATAAGTAATCTCTTTTATCATTCTTCTCATAAAAACTTTATGTTTCTCCGAAAGTATTTTACAACTGTGACAGAAAGCACTGTGACAGATTCCGGTAGAAGAGGACCAGGAGAAAGCCTGGGAAGTCAGCCAGAAATTAAGAATTATTCCCCTTTTGCACCCACTCTAGGGTATGACATCATCCCTTGCACTTCGATGCCTCCATACAAAGCCTTGGGATAACAAGCCAAACATATTGTGCCAAATATCTTTGCTATTATTATCATTTTTCATTTAGGTATGATTCTGATAAATGATTTGTAAATGCAAAAAGGCCATTAAATGGAATAAGAGGAAGATACTCAATTCTTCAGCTGCACTGAGTAGTTCCAATTAGGGTCTAAAGGAGGAATATTGCCTTTCTATCAGTCAAGCCTTTGACACAACACATCTCCCTGAGGTCATGGGTCTTAGATACTCAAGGAAAGATGTCACTTGTATTCTGAAATAGATTATAGAGGTTTGCTAATCAGTAAAAATAGCAATCTCCCTAAAGCATTCATTGGGCAGTTGGGCAGAAAGGGCACTTTAATGGCCTAAACTCAAGGCCTTAGAGTGCTATCATTATTCAAAGGACATTTTTGAATACTGAGTAATTAAATTGATGATTTTTTAGTTATTTCTCAGCATTGAAAAAGACAATTGCTTTTAAATGTTGAACACAATTTCAATTAGCTGAACATTTTCTTTCCCCATGTTCACAACAAATTATGTGAGGATGCAGCAGCAAACCACTAAAAGAAGATGAGAACATAAAAGAGTAAAACTTTAAGGAGAGGACAAATTCTTGTTGAAGACTGGGCCTACTGTTTGCCATCCCCCACCTCTCTTTCCAACTTCCCCTTCCTCTGCTCTCAGTGAGTCCTATGTACATTTAGGAGTCATAGCATCTAACAGAACTAGGGCTTTTGGTCTAAATGCTGAAAGGTGCAGTGCAAATGGTCTACCTGGTTTATTTACAAAAAGAGGGCACTGAGGTTTGGGGTTTTTCAGGAGCTGCTCGGTGCTTTGTCCAACTGAGGCCCTGGTAAGGAGTTTGTGCAATGCAGAACTCCTATTGTCATTGTGGTCAGTGGAAAACCTTTCCTCAAGCTGATTAAGCTGCACTCCTTACAGCCAACTTAGATTTAACTGGCAGTCCTTGCTAAAGTTATGAGGAGGTGGGTTTGCATATCTGCAAGTGCAATTAGGGCCCCATATATAAAAAAACAAGAATGGGAAGATGTTCTGGTAAATTCTCCATTCAATTCTACTGAAAATATTGATTTAAATTGATTCCCCGCCTCTACTGTTTTTCACGGAAAACAAACAAGAGGTCATTTTTAAGCCCTAAGGCCTATGAGCTTTGGTAATTGTGGAATTTTTTTTTTTTAAGACACAAAAGAGCAAATTGACCATGGTCAGGCAAGTTTATTAAAACCTTGTATTAATAATACCTAAATTCAGCCCTATTATTCAGCAAGTCACTGGGTCTGGAACACAATCTTAGCCATTCTTACAAGGTCACCCAGGTAATTTCTTTTGACATATGGCAGCAATTCAGCATCCATTTCTTTTCCCACCAGGCTTATTTAACATACACATCAGAGATGTGATTCTTTTATAGTACTATTGGCATAATGATAATGTCTTTATAATAATAGTGATATTATATTTTATTAAAAACATTAATAAGGAATTACTGCTCCTATGAAAACAGCAAAGAAAAAGAATTAATCATGCACTTTTATTCTGTAAGTTCAAATTTTTGACATGAAAATAAATGTAATTGCAATTTATTTTTTAAAGCACCAAATTTGAAACTAACTGAGTAAATAATTCAGACTGTTTAATGAACATGTGAATGGTGTATATGTGACAGTATAAAGTTTATTGCTTATTCCCATTTTCATATCTATTTAAGATGAAGTATTAAAATATGGATAAAATAATTAGAACATTCTTTATACATTTTTGCAACCATTAGTTGCTGAGTTCTTTTAAAACCTGTGTTTTGGAAACACATTTACTTCTGAAAGGGTTTAAGTAGAGAAGAACTCTCCAATTTCCTTCAACTTTTTTATTGATATGTCTGATAAACCTCAGATGGCTGCCTCATACACCCATTAAGATACAGCTTGGTTTTGCCCTGCAGACCCCCTCCATTCCTCAGGTTTGCAATCTCCCTTCAACAGTAAGTGTTTCTTAGCTTTTAGGACGAGAAAAGGACTTTTTCCCTCTCACAGTGGATGTTTTGTTTGATCCAGGCCCTTCATCTCCCACTCATGAATCCATTTTTCACCTGCTCACAGGTTGTTCTATTGAATGAGGAACAAATACTTCGTGGGGATTGCAGACTCATTAAGGAAGTAGTGGGACCAGGCTGGGAAGAGCTGATGCCTTGCAAGTGTGAGAAAGAGAAGGAAGATCTACCCGTATAAATGTTTAAAGAGCTGATGTTTCATGAAAATTTCATGAAAATGAAATGTTTGTTGCTGATGATATGAAACTGTGGGGAGTGGCTGATACACCTGAAGGTTGTACTGCCACTGAGCAGGACCTCGACAGGCTGGAGAGTTGGGCTGAGAGAAATTTAATGAGGTTCAACAAGGGCAAATGTAGGATGCTGCATCTGGGGAGAATAACCCCGAGTTCCAACACAGGCTGGTACTGACCCACTAGAGAGCAGCTCTGCAGAGAAGGACCTGAGAATCTTGGTGGATGAATGACAAGTTGGCTATGAGCTGACAGTGCCCTTGTGGCCAGGAGAGCCAATGGTATCCTAGGGTGCATCAGGAAGAGTGTGGCCAGCAGGTCAAGGCAGGTGATCCTGCTCCTCTACTTGACTCTAGAGACGCTCTATTTGGAGTGCTGTGTCCAGTTCCAGGCTCCTCAGTACAAGGAAGAAAAGCAGCCCCTGTAGAGGATCCTGCAGAGGCCACAAAGGTGAAGAGGAGTCTGGAACATCTCTATTACGAGGAGATACTGTGGGATCTGTCCCTGTTTAGTCTAGAGAAGAGAAGACTGAGAGGGGATCTCATTAATGCATATAAATATCTCAAAGAAGGGTGTCAAGAGGATGGTGCCAGACTCTTTTCAGTGGTGCCCAGCGACAGCATGAGGTGCAATGGCCAAAAACTAAAACACAAGAAGTTCCACCTGAACATGAGGAAGAACTTCTATCTATGAATGGTGGCAGGGCCCTGGAACAGGCTGTCCAGGGAGTTTGTGGGTGTCCTTTTCTGAAGACATTCCAAACCCACCTGGATGTGTTCTTGTGTAACCTGCTCTAGGTTACCTTGCCTTGGCAGCAGGGTTGGATTGGATGAACTCCAGAGGTCCCTTGCAACCCTAACAATTCTGTGATTCTGTGATTCAAGAGCATTCTCACTTCAAACTCACACACACACACACACACATGCACACACACAATCCCACACACACACACTTTCCAATTAGTAAATTCTGTCCAAAGGACACATTACCATTAAAAATAGAAATAGAGATGAAACAGGAAGAAAAGGATGTGTGCTCTTATTGGGTGGGATTCATCTCACTTAACTTTAGACATCTAAATATTATTCATCTCTGTTAGTCAACCTGCACTACCCTCAAAGTTAGCAGAGAGAAATAGGCACACCCGAAATGCATTCATCCTTCCCATCTTAAAAGAAGATTAATTGCTCTTTAGAATTACCTGCTTCTCTCTATTGATTATAAAGGGGCACATGAAGTAAATAACTCAGACAACTGACTTCTAGACATCTGGAAATTAGGATCTGTGAGTCTCTTCCCTTCTTTAGCCCTGAGAAGGACTGAATTCCACCCTCAGAACTTTGAATGAAAATGGTACATAAGGTCTGATTACATTTCAGTTGAATATTTTTCAAAAATTGCTGTTAAATTGAAATTTGAGATATTTCATGTATAAAATATTAAAAATAAATAGAGTAAGTTATCGGTGGGAATGCAAAACAGTACTATGACCTCTGAAAACCCTATGAAGTCTTTCCAGGTTTTATTTTAGTGTTCTAGATTAGCTAATTCACAAATGATAAAAGTAGTACTTCACTTCTCTAAAATCTTAAAGTCACTAATTCTGTAAGTCTCAAGACTTTGAAAGTCCTTGAAAGATTTGAATTAAAATGGAATTATTTTTTGACTGTGACTCTGATTATGTTCCCAAAATGTCTGCATTGAATTTAGTTTCCAGGATTGGTTAGGGTAGAACTTTTTTTCCTTCTGAATTAGAGTCATAAAGTTATTGAGAAAAAATGGTACTATCATTTTGATCAGTATCTTCACAGTAACAGTATTTCATGAGGGTATAAAAGTTCATTGCTGAGTTTCTTTTTTGAATTGGACAGATTTAAATAACACCTTTCATGAAAGGCTTCGAATCATAACGCTATAAGGTGCATGGGAAGAAGTTAACTTTTTAAGGATGGTTACTGTATCTGAATTAATCATTCAACTGGAATGGCAAAAAGAATGTCTCAGAATTCCTCCACTTTGTTAAAAATGTGTTTAAATCTTAGTCTACAAATGCTAATCCACAGATATGGCAGTGTTCATTCTGATTTTTACAATGTGTGGTTTCACTCTCCTTTTTGAATCTTACCTCATCCAAAAAAGAGAAACAAATCATCAAAGTGAAAAATAAATGTTTCTATATGTGAAAGCAGCCAGTAATCACTTACTGAAAGGTTTTGTGTTGTGCCTGTTCAGTTACAAGTTATTTCAAAGAAATAATTCACCTCAATATAATCTGCATGTTGAAATTTTTGTGGTAACACATGTCCAGAAAGAAGAATTTGAGGGGTTTTGTTTGCTAGAGCTTTTTGTTTATTGACTGTTTTTACTGGATAAAGAGGTTTTTCTGTTGGTTATTATAGAAACATTTTGTCAAAGAGGAACATTTGGCAGCAAAAACTCACTCTAAATTTATCAATATATATATTTGGACAAACATTTCCAGATGGTTTTCTGGGCCTTGGACTTTCACAAAGCTACACAAAACAAACAGTTGTTTTCATGAAATATTCTAGCTATGAAAGGATATTTTTTCAGTCATTGAAGTGATGTTTTTATTCAATCTTGATCTGGTAAAACAGAAAAAAAACCATCCCTCCAGCAAGCTGAATTTACTCACAGTATTTAGTGTTTAAACACAGCAGGGAGGCTAGTCTGTCCCAGGTATTTGCAGTTTTTGAGGGCTCTGCAGTGTATCAGAACATTTATGGGTAACTGTAGACACTCCTGACTGCTTCCTCTTGGAGGTATGACGTGGACACAAGGACAGAAACACTGGGAACACATGAATAATAGTAGAATGCAGGTTGGTGTGCTTTAAATATTTAGAACTGTGTACAAACTTTTAGACAAAATAAGTCTCTTCATAGCTGTGTAGTCTGATGATTTAAAAATAAAAGATTCCCTGGAACATCTTTTTAAGTTTTTGTAAATTGATGCATAGTAATTATTAAAATCCTCTGTCTTACCACATCATATAGGCTCAGATGCAGGTAAAAGACAAAGTTAAACTTTCACATGCTAAAACACCATTAAGATAAAGATGGGAAAAACTATGGCTTGGTACTGTTTAGGGAAAGATGAAAGGACTTGCTTGAGTTTTTGTGCTAGTGAGGGTTTATTCTGTTTTTGTGCCATTGCCTGTTCTACATTTTTCCAAAGTCATTTGGTCAAGGAGCTTCTTAGTGAAGTGGTGCTGGAGATCAGTTAAAATACAGGTTCAAAACCTTTGGCCTTTGTTCTTAAAAAATAATATGATCTGAGGAGAAGAAATCCCACACAATCCCTCTGAAAATCTCAAACCCACTAGTCTTTCATAAAGAGTTATTTTTTGCAGGTAGGTCTCTGAAAGAGACAGCTGATCCTTGTGTATTGACATATTCTTAACATATCACTGCTTCAGATGCAGTTCCTATTAATCACATTATAAGAAGCTTCCAACTGAAAATCAAATGCAAGTTTCAAAGACCAAATTTACTCTGAATTTGTTGATTGATTTGTTCTCTGCTTGCATGGGAATCTTAACATTTTTTAAAACCTTATAATTAAGTTTTTCTTTCTTCTCAAAAAAAAAAAAAGTAGAAGCGAGTAAAAGTTAACATTAATTAGACTATGTATGATGTGTAATCTATCAAGATAAATTTGTAGTCATTTTCTGTCTCGTTACCTATGTTCCATGTCTGAGTTGTATGTTCTCATATCTAGCTTACTGTGAAAGAGGATAAAGTTGTCATCAGTCCCTGCAGCTCTGTAGGGCTGTTTATGTGATTTTGGAGCCCATGTGACATGGACTTGGATGCTTTGACTCACCACTGAGAGCAAAACAGTTCATCACTAATCTGTTTGGAGGAATTCGAGATGGCAGAGCTGGACAAACTGAATATATAGGATGAATATACAGGAATCAAGTTTACTGACTTCAAAATAACTTTCATGTTTTAATGGCTTATGGGGAAAAGCACCTTACTTGATCTACTCAAGTTCATGTATTTTTCATGATCTGTGGATATAGTATGAAGAGTACAACCTGTAAAGCTCTTCCACATCTCTACAGCAGCCTGTCTTAGCACACTCTGTTATGCCACTCAAGGCCTTTACCTTTTCTGGATTCTGGTATTTATTGTACAAAATTATGGTGGTTTTGGCACTTGATCACACTATTTCCAGCACTTCTTCATTCTCTCTGTCATCTGTAATATTTCCCAGTTCCTAGTCTATGAAGTCTGTAGTGTAGGCTCTAATAGAGTACATTACAGATTTTATTATGCTGATGTTAGAAGTTGAACAGTGAGGACTGACAAGCTAAGGTTCCTACTTCATTCTACCAGCATACCTTCAGTCTTGTTATCCTTGCCTTGAGCTTTTCTTAGCACAAATTATTGATTGTGCCCCAGTCATGCTAATGTGTGAACAGAATATGTCCACCTTCTTCAGTCAAGCCATAAGAAAGAAATTAACCTTAGGTTCTTGACACAGTATAATAGAACTGAACCAGGTTCTAGCACCATCTCACAGAAAGATTCTTATAAGTTTGTTTAAATTCCTTTACATCTTGATTATAGGGTAGATAATGATGAGACCAAGTTGTACTTCAAATTGTTTCTTGGGATCAAACTATTAATTGATAAAATCTGTGACAGAATGTTTCTATAGAAGTTTTAAGAAGATTAACTCTTTTTTATTTCTGAAATTAACCAGTAAATATTAAACACTAGTGCCTAATTTTAGACACAAAAATATGTTATGGTTTTAGGAAATTCAGCAGTTTGTGTTTAGAAAAAAATGGAACAAAGGTATAGATTTTGCATTAAACCTTTGAAAGCAAAAGTAATATCACTGCCTTCAAGTCCATAAAAATATATCCACAATTCAATCTAGCTTGGGTGTGCCTACAAGGCTCCAGTTTAGCTTTCAGTCCTTCACTGTACATATTTATTGTCATTGACTCAAATTTTAAGACAAGAAAATCAGAAGAAAGTTTGTACTTTTTCTAAAAGTGTTCATAAATTTTGGGTAATGGAGTAGTAGAATTTCAGACTGAACCCTCAAACCAAAGTAACTATATGATTCTGGAGCACATTATAAAGTAGGTCCCAGTGGCTCATGTGAGGACGTACAGAAGAGAAATCGCTGGAATTCAAACCTTGTTATTTCCTGGTCTGTGCTGACAAGGCTGCAATTACTATGAAAACAGGCTTGTGCTAAAGAAAAGTATATAATACTGAGAGAACTAGCTCTGGGTGGCACTTATATGAACCTCAGGTTCAGAATTCAGAGAATTTTAAAATTAAATTGTGTGGGTTTCCTTTGATACTATCTACAAGTCCCAAAGATATTTCCTGTGACCTTGACTTGATTTTGAATAACTTTCAAATTCATGTTTAGCAACTATATTTGGTAGATAAATACTGTGGAAAAAAAATAAAACCCAAAGAAAATACAAAGAAAAACATTTGATGACAACTAACTTAGAGAATAACAGTTGAAGTAAAACTATAAAACTATAAAGACAGTCAGGAACAAGGAAAAAGGAAAAAAAAATTAAATGAATTTGAAAACTGAAAAGAACACTAGATTTTATCTTCTGATTTACGACTGAATCAAGGAATATATTGTGATATTTTATAATTATGTGTAAACTTTGACCTCTGAAAGTCATCTCATTCATTTTTCCACCAGAACTAACTGCAAAAGTGGCTTCTCACAAGTGTGAGAAATGGGTTCAAACTTACTGGCCCATATCACTGGAAAAGGAGAAAAACAAACTGGATTCTTACTTGAGAGCAAATGCATGTGTCATCTTCATGCCTGGACATGAGCTGTCTGAGGACATGAGCTTAAGTAGTAAAACTTTAAGACCTAACACTGATTACACTAATCCTCCTGAAACCCATACAGATTTGCCTAGCATCCTGTATATAATGTTTCAAATAAAACACTGAACTGTGAAAACTTTAGGTTTGCCAATCCTCTAATATATTTAGGTGCATTTCCCAATATCTCTGATCTTTCAGAATTAAAAAAAAAAAAATCACCCTCTTTACACATCATAAAGCAACACAACACCAAAGCAATGACACATTTGATTCTGTGATGTGTTTTGTGTTTCTTGGATTTTTTAGACTTAGTGACTGACATGGAAGAAATTAAAATATATTGGAGCAGCAATTGCAGATGTGAGCACTTGAACTGTAGTGAAGATATATGTTTCTCTGGTATAGAGAGGTGGGTATGGAGAGTCCAGAACAGTATGTCACTGAAACCAGCTACCAGGGACACCTTTGCATGTGTGTGTCTCTAAATGTGAGACAACTGGGACACCAGGTGGTGCAGACACCAGCTACTGCTTAAACCAGGTATTTCAGGTCAGTTGCTGTAGAGATCCTGTGTGTGTGTGTCTGTCTGTCCGTCTGTGAGTGAGGAGCTCTGTACTGGCTATTGGAGTGGGGCTGGGGACCCAGGGGTCTCCTATGTGCAGGAGGCAGCAACTGAGTAGACTGGGATCTAGTGGCAGCTACCAGACAGACTGTCTGCTGTAGTGTACCATATTGTATGTATTCAAATGTAGTTCTCACTGCCTTTCTTTCTGCTCAGAAATAAAGGCTCCTCTCTGCTCCTCTCTGAGCCAGAGAGGAGAGCAGGATGAGGTCACCAGTGCTGTTTGTGATAGCATGAGTGCAATGGTTGCTGTCTGGGTTGGTCCATGTGGCTGTGTGTGCATGTATATATGCATTGGGTGTATGTGTGTGTGTATCCACTGAGAATACGTGCTCAGACTCGCTACTGGCTGGACCTGGGGGCATAGAGCTCACCTCTCCCTCAGCAGCTTGCTGGGTGCACCAACCCCACACACTGTGGTGGCTCTGCTCCTCATACAGCCCTGCAGCGAGAGTGCCTGAGGTTAACTGGAATAAATTGTGAGCCTGAAGTTATAAAACATAGTGGCTGACTGCGAAAATAGTTCTGAAATGCACTTGTATTTGTTTATTCTCATAATACTGCTTCAAATGCAAGTTTTAAGCTGTGAAATCTGTCCCATTTCCATTTGAGGTGTGTCAAAAGCAGATGTGTTTATGTACATGTCCTTATAACAACATTAATTTCCTCTATCAATGTCATTATTGCCTCTTGTAAAATAGGGATAATGACATTGATTTCTTTAGGAGAACCATTCCTCAATATATTCATTGCTATGCTGGACTAAACTTTCCCCGGAAAAGAAAAAAAATCAGACATAAAACCCATCAGGTCTAAAGTTGTTGCAATGGTTTTCATTTAGAATAAAATAAAAGAAAGAGTAAATTTTACATATCCTTTTCTCACTTGTGTTTTTCACCCCATCTTCTATGCAAGAATCAGTGTATGTAGCATTTGTTCTGTAATGTATTTCTCTTCTGCAGTCCTGCAGTAATACAGAAAAAGGGAGCTACAGGTTTTTTTTCTAGACTGCTTTCAAATGTTTCTTGGTTCACAAATACTCCACAGATTACAGGTGAAGAAACATTGCTTGAAAACAGTTTGAGATCCTGTGATGGAAGCAATACATAGGAGCAAAGAAGCACTAGCAGCAAAGCAGATAGCTGCAAACATCCTGTGTGCTTTGGCTATGAATTCACACCCTGTAGGCAAAAACAACCTTGCTTCTTTGGCATAAAAGCATTGTTTTAGTCTTGAACAAAATGCTCTTCTGTAGCAGCACAAAGTAAATTTTAAAAATGTATTATTAAAAATTCTATTGAATTGAACACTAACATTTCTGAAGAGACAAAAAAAACTCCTCTGCAAAAATAAGAAAATACTCAGCATTTGCCTCAGTTTCCTTTGAGAATAGCAGGAGTTTAGCCCTATATTTCAGTGTAAGCAGAGGTAGGGCAGAGCTGAAAACTTTCCAAAATTCCCTCTCAACTCTCTTCTTCCCATGTGTAGTCCTAAAAGAGAGCAAAAAAAACAAAACAAAAAGGAAGATTCCCAACAGGCTCTGAACTGTTTCCCTGCTTCCTGCTGTTCGCGAAGGACTTCTGCATGGCCTCATAAATTCTGTGGTCAGAGACAAATTCCTTGAATTTCTTCCACTGTGGGATCACTGGGGAGCCACAGCATGCCAAGAGTCTGTTGAGGGATGCTCCACACACGATCAATGGGGAGTTTTGTGTTTGGGAGCTGATGGCAGAACGTACCCCACAGATCTGCCATAAACTCTTTGCTGTGTTGCATCAAAACAGTTTGTTATATTTAAGTACCAGCTGGAACTAATGACTAGTTCTGTGACATCTTGGTTATTATATGAGTCGTGATGAGCCAAGTAGAGGACTAGGACAGGAATATTCAAGATCTTAAGCTTGGTTTTCTCTTAGGGTCAAAGAAGCAAACAAGTTTTTCACCTGCATTAAGGAAAAGTCAGTGACTGCTATTGGAAATATTGGTTTATATAATGCAGTTACAATCTTACGCTCATACAATTATGTATGTGTTATTTGTCATTTTTTTGTGGTTTTCTTTTTTT
>VZRZ01000020.1:43498-68507 GCA_013398175.1 Climacteris rufus | reverse complement strand
TTTTTTTTTTTTTTTTTTTTTTTTTTTAAGTGGCAAAGTGGTGGAAGGGCTTGGAAAAAACTCACTTTAAAAAAAGGGAAAATTTGGTCAATCTGTTTAAGACAGGAGCATCATCTGAAAAGACTGAAAAGAATGGTAAAACCAGTACCTTTTATTTATTTATTTATTTATTTATTTACCTAACTATAAACACTCTTTTTCTCCTCTCTGGAATCAAAAGTGAAAAATGGAACAAAGAAAATTTTGAAGTCATTAAAAAGGAAATGCTTTAAAGTTTAACAAGCAGTTCAGTTGTGGAACTCTCACGGAATTTTGTTGAACCAAAGTGTTAGCCAAAATGGAATGTCATGAATGTGATTGCAGATCCACTACAGAATAACAGCTGCTCTATAAGTGGACAGACAAAATTAATCAAGGTGAACAGCTAAAACCAATAAATTAATGCAAAATTTTTTTTTTTAGACTTGATACCTAATTATAGGAATTTTATGCCATTTTACAAGGAATGGCATGCAGGCTTTGTGTCAAGAAGATACAATACTATAAGCAGTCTGTAATAATATAACACAATACAACATAATGTAACATAATTCAGTATAATAGTACAGTATATTAATATCACATAATATAACATCATACAACAGACATAGCATATATATATAAATCTTGCACGAGTCTTCTAAGAGTCTCTGCAAACAGTAGAATATAATCCTTTAAGGAAGGTTCATCTTTCATGCAAGCATCACCTCAGAATTTAATGTTTAAAAATGTTTTATAAACATGTTTTAGAACATGTTTTAAAAATTTTCAGTAATATCAGTCCAAATTGACTGAGGGACAGAAACAACAGACATAATTAGATGAAAGTATACTGAAGATGGGTTGGTCTTCAGAATTCAACAACCAATGGTAGAGACCAGAGATGAGGATCAATACACAATGAAGAATTAGAGAGGCAGGAAATATGGGTAAATATAAGAGACATTTTAAAATCTGAAACTGAGTATTGATGGGGAATAGAAATCAGATAAAAAGAGAGAAGCGACAAAACAGAATGATTAAGAGAATTGACATGCTTAAAGAAAACAAGGAATTTAATAATTAAAGTATTTATTGTCAGAATAAAAAAAGGCCAAGTGAAAGAAAATAAATTAGTAAAGTATAAGTCAAATCAAACAAAGAACTATGATCAAATAAAAATGGCAACTGAGTTTGGATTTCTAAAAGTTCAACACAGAACATCACACCCCTTTTGTCTTCTTGTTTCTTTGTGTTTAATAACACAATCAGAGAAGTCACTTATTTAATTACAGTCTCTCTTCTTGCCTTCACTACTCACATAATTTCTATGTTTGGTTAAGAATTGCCTATGGGATCTCAAGCAAATCACTTAACTCTTCTCTCACCTCAGCTCCTTCATCTGAAAACAGTGAATATAAACTGTCTCCTTTTCCTCCAAGAGGGTTTATTTTTAATTTTTATTCTATTTTCTGTAGCAACAAACCTTGTTTGAACACCTGATAATTTTTGCAACTGCTCCATGCAAGGCCATGAGCCAGAGGGGCTTTGTTTTCTGTTCTCCACATTGCTACCCATTTCTTGCATGACTCCGGATAGGTCACTTAACCTCTGTGGGTTTCTGCTTCCCCATTCATGTGGTGGGATAATACTGACCTACCTCAGAGAGGGATGTGAGGCTAAATTAGTGTTTAGAAAGGACTGCTGAAGTACAAGGTGTAAAGTATTATTATGCTGAGTGCTTCACCGGTGAGAAACTAACCTCGCGACTGAAAATCAGTTTAATATATGAAGCTCTAGCAGCTAGCATGGATTTGCTGATGAGAAGGGTGGCTGCCCTTGAGAATGGAAAAACACAGTCCCACATTGCTCTGGCCACATTCACTTTGCTTACTCAAGAGCAGACAATGACAGGCAGGGGCTGGAGGGGGAAGGAGGAGGGGAGGATTTAAAGTTAATCTTGCCATGCGACTGTGTTCAAGAATTACTGTCAGTACAGAGAACTGACACAAGGTAGGGACTGAATTCAAAAGACATAAGCTAACAATGTGAACAAGGAAGAAGCTTTGCTTTTTCTTTCGTTTTTTTTTTTTTCCTCTTTGTTGTATTTGGTGCAGCAATCTAGACCTCCTCCATTGCTCCCTCCCATCCTCCTTCCCCAGGAAAAAAAATAAAAAAGAGGAGAACTTTTATTAACCAGTGCCCCTTTCTTCTGTGAGTAGGGAAATGCTTCAACATTAAGTCACTTCAGTGTAGGTTACCGTGCAACCATACTGCTCCCTGTGAATTATGTATGGCTATTCAAAGCAGATATTAGACTGTGTGTGCAGATAGCACTGTACGTATTAGATGGCTCCAAACAGGGACACCTCTGGTGAGGTTGGAAAAAAGTCACAGATCAGACATATTTATGGAAAAGAAGATGTATTGAAGTAGCTGAACTAATAGATCAATGCACCAAAGTTTATGGGTACAAGTCAGCTGTCACAGGCATGGTTAAGGGAGTTATAATATTCCAGTGAAGTCCCAAGCTTAAAATAAAATAATAAAAAAAAAAGATTAAAATGGCTCTGTCACTTAATTGATAGACCTAACCTGAATCAATCACTCTTGATTGCTGGCCATCTTTCACATTCACCATATGTCTCTGGATTTCTAAACTCAAATATAAATCTTTTCATCACAGGCAGGTTTGAACACAACAGTGTTCAAATCTTAACAGTGAAATTTCTTTTGAAAAGAAAGGCAGATGAAGAAGCAGAGATTCTTATTCTTCCACTATCATTCATACAAATAGCTCTCTTGATTCACTGTAGAAAGACAGGTACTTGAAAATCAGAATCTGGCTCTGCATATTGATATGTATTATAACACAAACACTCCTTGTAAAAACTACACTGTGTCCTCAGAGCATGTGTGATCTCTGTATGTGCTCCATGCTATACAACCCCCCCACCAAAAGAGGCCATATTATGAATCATCCAGGAAGAAAATTTGTTGAACAGATCTCTTGTCCTTCCCTGTCCCTCAGCTCCCATAGCCTAATTGTATCCCACCCTGTCTCCTCCAAGAAGGCTGCCATCCTTTCTGTCCATTAGAAAATAACCAACAAGCAGGACAGATCACAGTTCTAAACAAAGAAATATCCATGTATACAGGTTTATGTTCATACATACAAATGCACTTTATGTCCATATATTTACACACACACACACGTACATATGTATATATATACATAATGTATATTTCCATATGTATTTTCTCTCCATATATAGAGTGAGTAGAGTCAAGGTGACAGTAATCTCTACTGAGTGTGAGTTGTGAAGAATCAGGAGCAACAGTTAAATGGTCCAGAGGGTGGAAGGACGTCTAAAACATGTTCTGCTGCCACAAAATTTATAATGTGAAACCACAGATAACAGATGGGCAGATGGTTCCATGTAGCTTTTTCTTAACCTCATGAAAATAATTTGAGAATAACTGAAATACAACCGTCAGCACAGTAATTGCCATTAAAAATGTGGTTTCTAGTGATTTCAGTACAGCTACTTGAGGAATGACACAGCAATCTCTGATACCAAGCCATGCTCTACCTACAAGAAAGCATTCAGTGCCCTAGCAAAGTAAATTTGATCTGTCAGGTGTAAATTCTTCCTTCTTGTCTTAACATGCACCATGCTTCACACCTCAGGTTTGATCAGATTAAACTATTACTCTGGTAAGGCATGTCCATATAATAAATATATATTCATCTGTTTCCCTACAACATCCTTATAAGAAGTGATAGTTGCCATACCCTTGATTATGCTGCCTTTCATATAAATAAATAATAACCACTCTGTGTGTAAAATTTGATATGCAGCAGGCAAACCTTAGGCAGAGATGAAGTAGGCAGCCATGACCCTTCACTTTCCCATTAGTTTTCCCTGTGCCTAGGCCCTGCAGATCCATGCCAGTTGGTGTTTCCATAAGGTCCTGACATTTGTGCAGTAGAGTCCACTGCTGGGGTGGACTCATCCCCATCCTCATCCCCAGCCTTTCTCCTACCTCGGAGAACCCAGCCTGGCCCTATAGAGCTGCACCTGGGCTCTTTGCTTTGGGCCTGCTCACATCATCTGCCTCACTGGGGAAAGATTAGCTTCCTTAGGTGTGACTCCAGAGTCTTGTCTTAGGGACAGCAAAACTCAAGTTTGCAGTGGTGCTGGTAACATTGAGACACGTCCAAACATACATTTCAAGGTCAAGGGTCATAAGCCATACTGGTGCAAATTTAACACAAATGAAGAGAAAATAATTGGCATTTTTTGTTCTGTTTTGGGAAGCATGTCACTCAAGACCTGAGAGACTGCTGTCTTTTTTGTACATGATGCTCTCCTTAATATACTCAGTGAACTTTAATATACAAAAACTTCAGCTGCTAATTCAAGATAATCTAGGTTTTCTCCTGGCAAAATTGAACTAAATATAAATCACTTCCCCTGATGATGTTTACAATATTTATTCATGGACCCTTCAGTATGAAGCACTTTGATTAAACAATTTAGCAAAAGCACAGCAAACCCACCTGCTGTATGCAGAACAAGAACTGAGCATCTCCAAGGTTGTTATGAGCTATTATACGTGTATGAAAAAGATACTTTACACTTGCAGTCAGAGATCCAGAAAAGTGACAGCTATACAAATATACATGAGCAAAACACAACGGCATGGGAAATTATCTATTCCCAGCCTTTTCTGCATGCTTTACAAAAGTGGAAAGTTTTTGAGATTATCTACAGTAATTAGGAGTCCCCAGTTGTGTTTACATGGTTAGCAAGTGTAAAATATGATGACCTGCTGAGGATTTGCAAACAGCTAAGTTATAATGATGGATCGTGGTGAGAGGACATGTAAGATTTCCCTGACTTCTGCTGGGAATACTTCAAAAATAAAGCACGTTGTTTTCCCTTGGGGTTTATAACGCCTCTTTGACTTAATCAGCTTGCCTTTTTGCTCTCAAGGAGAAATTTCTCCAATTTTACTCATCGGGAGAAATTGCAATATTCACGGTGTTATGGCGGTGATTTTTTAAGTATCTTTTCTCCTGGGAGACATTGGGTTAGGGTAACAAATAACTCCCCCATAACATTTGGTTCATTATTTTGTAAGAATACAATGTTTGAGGGGAGGATATTATATTTATATATGTGTGTGTCTATGTATATATGTTATACTTATGTAAGCGTATATACATATATGTCATTATAGATAGATGCAAAATTCTGATAATTTAAAGAAACAATTCACCTTTTATATTAAAAATGTGTGAAAACATCATGACCAAACAAATGGTAATATATTTCAGATGCTATTAAGGGTGTAAAGGAAAATTCTGCATTTAATTTATATTCTTATAATGCCCAAGAAAATAATTCCCTTTCTCCATGATGGGATAATATATGCAAGCCATGCTCAGTTATTTTATACAGTAGCATTTGAGCAGAGCTATCAGTGACTATATGTTTGCTCTTGTGGCTCAGAGAAAGCAAGCAGGGAAATGAGTAATGTTTTATTACTGCTAAACCCTGCTCAAAAGTGAAGAATACCCCTAGGCATAGTTTGAAATGTTACTATGGGGTAGGGGGAGCTTCACATGTCTCCCTGACAGAGACACATAAAGCAGAGTCGAGAGGTGAAAATTATTCAGGAGAGCTGCTTTGTAGCTTCAGGACAAGACATTCCCACCTTTGCTTATATTTCTGGCTAGCACTAGATGAAAAATGGGAAGAAAATAAGATTTAACTATTTTAAAAATGGAAACCAAGTGCAACATTTGACTATATTATTCCATCTGCAGTGTCCAGGACCCCAGCCTTTTTTAAGGTTTCTCATTTCTAGCATCAGTTAAGCCAGCCAGGATCTGGACTCCGCTCTAATATTTATAGGCAGATACTGCTTTTCCCTCCAAGAAGCTGGAGGTGATAGGCTGTAAACAAAGTGTAGGATTTGTCTCACCTGGCTTTACCTGTCTAAAATTTTAACTGTCACCAAGCTTAAAATAATCATTCAAGCTTCAACTAATCATTCAAGCCCCTTCTATAGTCCATAGAGAGACATAGAGACCCAAGAGAGGGATTTATCATATCTGAGATGCACACCTAAGAAAAATTTCCCCTCCCTCTTTGTGCCAGAATTGGAAAGGGATCCTTCCTTAAATGAGATAGCTAATTTTCTTGTTTAAAGCTAAGTGGAATGAAACTGGGACACAATGTATAGCGTCACATTTTTGATTTTCCATGATTAAACCTCCAGGGAGTACCCAGAGATTTACATTTTCCTTTATGCTTTCATCATCTCGTTTTTACACCCCTTGGCCAATTTAGAGCTGAAAACTTACAGGAGTTACTCTTCTTAGTCTTCCACACTTTCCCAGGAACACTTTTGTTGTTTTACCTTTCAGCCTGCCGAGGTGAAACATTGCTCCAAACCTTTCTTTTTCCTTGATAGGACATTACTTCCTCTTGAGAAATCTGTACATCACATGGTATTGAACATTTCTGGTCCTCAGTTTGTTTTTCACTCTAATGACTGAGTTTCAATTAACTTTAATTTATGATTGTGTATGATGATTAAGGTTCTTCCATTTCACAAGTGGCTAAGCTTTATGTTTGTATTGATTACAAATGTAGATTAACACACTATGCTTTTTTTAAACTATTCCAGGTTTATGACAGTTAGGTAAAAGGTATAATAGATAAGAACAGCTGCTTGGTTTTTTTTACCTTTAGTTTTTTTTCATAACTTTCATAATATTTTCTTATTTCTGTGTGTGAGGGAAAATATTATAATCTTGATTTTTTAAAGTGGTACTTAATACTTCAGGTGCGCTGAAATATCACATACCACTTTTCATCAGGAACTTGCAGATTAACAAATATTAATGAGCTTCTGAAATTCCTATGAGACTAGTACATGCATGTTATCTAATGAAGGTAAGGCAGAAAGAGGTGTAACATATTTCTTCAATGTAAAGATTTCTGAAGTAGATTACTTAATGTTTATGACTTGTGTATATGTCAGAAGATTTCAGAATATATTCTTATTCACTACTATTACATATACTGCATAGTCAAGATTTGATTGCATCTTAGTAGGGGGATTGCTAATGTTTCATAAACTGCATTCATACTTTTAACTATCTCTTTCATCATGAAGTGACTCATTGCCTTTAACTTTCTCAGAGGTTCTTTCTTTGATGTTCTTTTCTTATTTTGCATAAATTTGTTTTGCAGTAGTTTCTATCTGTGGTTTAACACTCTGACATTGTCAGTTGCATTATTTTTATTACTATTCCAATGACACATTTTTGATTTTTCAGTCTTTCCAAAAACTAGACTGTTTGCAGGTGGGGGCATGCCTGCAGAGGCTAAGAGTAAAGCACAGGGTGCAAACTCTTTTCATATTCATTAACAATTTGGAAATTTACTTGTATAGTATAAGCACTGGGTCCTCATTATTTAATTTAATAAGCTCGGCTTTGGTTCCAAACAGAATCTCTCTTGAAAAAACCCACAGTTCAACAGCAGAACAACCAGTAGCTATAGAAAATGCAGTAGTCACCATTAGGATGTCAGCATCTATCATGATCATCACTCATTGCTTGATAGAAAATCAAGAAATATCTATTTTTAGATGGAATTCTGTAATATTTTCCAGTGGATATCTAGACTTATATGAAAAGTTAAAAACTAATTAGCACTTTTTTAGGATATCTAATGTATTAAATCAAACTAAATGAGGACTATTTGTTTTAGTGTATTTTCTGTCAATCTCCTCTATGTATGTAAATGAGCATGACACTTACTCTCATGGACTGAGCCAATTTGGAAGTTTTAAACAGAAGCAGAATCAGTTTGTGGAAAGCCATATGGTCCCCTTATGATCTGCCATTAAACTAAATAACAGATTTACAGCCACAGATACAACAGCAACGGCAAAAAACAGTAAAACCTCATTTTTCACTTTTAAGTTGTATCTGCTTTGAGGGTTTTTACCCCAAAAGTGAAAAAAAAAAAGCGGTGGAGTGGAATAATGCTATTTGTGTGTCCTCTTCAATTATAATCAAATGGTTATTATTGAATGTCCATCAAGACAGAAGAAGATCAGTCAGAAACCAGATTATCAGTTAGCAGCCCCTAGCTGTAACACACCAAACTTGGGAATTTCTCACTTCATGCCCCTCTATTTCTTCTCAGTTCTTTAAAGTGGCTGGAAGATGGAAAGAAGGAATATTCCTAAAATGCCTTAACTATATAGCACATGAGGTAAAATAGGAGAGCTGGTTCATCTAGTCCAATAATTTCTGTAATCTTTCCCCTTTGACTTAGATCTGAGGCCAGTGACATGCTTGGCTAAATGCTGTCTCCCTGATGCTCAGTTTTTGTATTAGGAAAGTATCAGAGCTCGAGAGGCCATGATTGTCACTGGTATTTTCTCATGCTGGTTAGCTGTCCATATTAATATAAAAATTGTGGATAGGTTCCGTTCTCATTTGTATGACTCCAGTTGCCATCCACAAGTCCATTTTTGGCCATATTTTCTCCCATTATTTTCTCCCATTATTTTCTCCCATTATTTTCTCCACATGGAAATGTTGATGCTCTGCAAACAGATAACCTCAGGACCTGAAGTTCCCTGTTTTCACCCTGGAAATATTTAGTTCAAAAATGCAAGTGCTCTCTGTAGTTTCAGTTTTCTAACCCTTTCAAAGGTCTAAACGTGGATGGTGTTAACTTCAGTAGTAGTCTAATATCAGGCTTGCTCTGTCATTGTGCAAAAGTAGAGATGCTGTACATCTCATTAACTCTTCCCTGTTTATGAATATGCTCATTCCATTAGTCCATTATACCACCACATTGCACTGGGAGCTCCATATGTGCTGTTATCTACAACAAACCACAAATCCAGTTTGGAGTCACCATATTAATGGCATAGTCCTTCAGCCTGCACATTCATAGAACTGCAACTTTGTACTTCCCAATATTAAGTTGGAGTTTTTTTGAATAAGGCACAGTTTGCTACACAATTCAGTTCAGTTGGTATGACTGACATCATCATCATTATGTACCACTTTGCCAACCTTTGTGTCACCTGCCAATTTTATCAGAAGCAATTTTATACTTACTTCCTAGTCCCTGATGAAAATATTGAATAGTGCTAGGGGAAGCACTGATCTCCAAAGCACACTGTTAAAACCAGTCCTTTCAAAATGACAATCTCATTGACAGCTGCCTTTAGAGACCTACCAGTTTCTCTGTTTTTAATCCTTACAACATGCATGGATAATGCTTAGTACTAAAGTTCAGCTAGAAGATCATGTATACCTGAGCTAAAAGCCTTATAAACATCTAAATTTATTTTTACAAGGTAATATGCAATTTTTTTCTAAGTTAGATTTGTTTGATAGACTTTATTTCCTATAAAGCCATTCATATCTATTAAGTCCTTATTAAATCCCACATAAGTTTTAACAGTATTTTGCCTGAGCTGATGTTAAGCTAATATATTACTCTGCTATATATAGCTCATACCAAGCTATACATATGTCAAATAAGGCTGAACTACAGGACTTAGTAAGAAAATAATCTTTATTTGATAGCTAGTCATAAGCATATCTCTGAAACTAGAGGGACCATGTGCATTTTTAGATAGATAGAAAATGTACTCGTTGATTATGCCTAATTTACCCCTTCAGAGATGATTTAGTGAAGTCAAAAGTGACTCAGAAAGTGGATCATTGCTTCAGCCCTTAAACTTCATGAAGAACAGGAGATGATTACCTCTTTATAGCATCCTAAGCTAACCCCTTCACTCTCTGCAAGAACCTTAAGAAAGTTAAAAGCCCCCAAACCAATTTTATAATTTGACGGAAACTTTTGAGGACTGAAACCTGCAGGACTTCCTTTAAGAAAGCCACACATCAGAGGATTCACACGGCACTTCCTTCCAAGGTCTGTAGATATTTTCTAGTCTTCAAATATGTTCCATTAAAATTTTCTTCCTTAAAAATTTTTCCTGGGCTATGGATGAATGATCTTTAAGATTGCATCATTCTTGATAATTCCTTCTTGCCATTATTTTATACTTGACAATAGTCAACAAAACTCTGTAGTGCTTTTTAATTGTGTGCTCTGAAAAATTTCACAGGCAAAGTGCCAGCCACTTAATTGTGCTAATTATTATTCACGCAATAACGCCTATTAGTCTGCACTTTTTTTAAAGGGGTTCAATCAGCATTCAGATCTTGCTTGCTTGGCAGAATGTCAGTATAGCGGCTTTCAAAATCTGGCAATAAGCCTAAGAAGAGTCCATTTTTGCCACTGGGACTGCCTAATCCAGACATCATTATTGATCAAACTGACACATGCCTGCCAAAATGGTTACAAGAAAAACAGGAGTCTACACATCTCCAGTATCTCCAGCCTAAGTCTACAAAATGATAGGGACCAAAAAATGAAATCATATTTACACATGAAATCAGAACATATATCTACAAGCGGAAGGGTAGTATTCCAGAATTGTATTTAGTGAGTGTCCTTTCAAAGACACACTAGAAGAACACACTAGAGGAAGAAAAAGGAAGTAATACCACTGAAAGAATCTGCCTGTTTAAGTCAAGTCCCAGGTCTGGTACTGAAAGCAACATATCAAATTATCAAATTATAAAGCTTAAACAACTCCTAGCCATTGGTCAGATATTTATAGATACACTTCAGATTAATTTGACCATGAAGTGAAAGTACAGTTGCAAAAGTTACTGAAAGCATCAAGCTTTTCAAAGAAATGTTATTTCTCTGCAAAAAAGTTGCAGAAACTACACAGGGGCCATTACAATTTTTCTACACTATGGTTTCAGTGACCAAAATGGAATTCACAATGCATAAAAGAATGAACTTGATGGATAAACACAGGGTTATTTGGCAACTCCATAGGCTATTTTTTATGTTGCAACTCCATGTGACCATTTATTAACATGAAGGACATGAGATCAGGTTTGATAGTTAGCAGTTAACTTATGATGTACAGCAGAATGTGGCTCAAAGCAAGGCAAAGTAGTGAGATAGACATAGAATCACAGAATCATAGCATGGGTCCAGTTGGAAGGGACCACAGTGGGTCATCTGGTCCGACCTCCCTGCTCAAACAGGGTCATCCTACCCCACACGGCACAGGATTGTGTCCAGATGGCTCTTGAATATCTTCAGTGAGAGAAACTCCACAAGCTCTCTGGGTAGCCTGTTCCAGTGCTCAGTCACCTGCACAGTAGAGTAGTTCTTCCTCATATTCAGGTGGCACTTCCTGTGTATCAGTTTCTGCCCGTTGCCTCTTGCTTGGCATCACTGAGCAGAGCCTGGCTTTATCCTCTTGACAGTCTCCCTTCAGATACTCATAGAAATTGATATGGCCCCCTCTCAGTCATCCCCTTCTACAGGCTGAACAGGCTCAGCTCAGCATTTCCTCTTACGAGAGATGTTACAGTCCCTGCCTCATCCTTATAGCCCTTTGTATAGGACCTGTTCAGGAGCTCCATGTCCCTCATGTACTGGGGAGCCCAGTACTGAACCCTGTGGGACACCACTGGTGATAGACTTATGCCACTGATTATGACCCTCTGGGATTTGCTGTTCAGCCAGTTCTCAATCCACCTCACATCCAGTCAATACTTCCTGACTTTGCCTGTGAGGATGATGTGAGATACTGCTGAAAGCCCCACTGAAGGCAAGGTAAAGAATATCCACTGATCCCTTCTCATCCATCCTAGCTGCTCAAGCATGATTTACCTTTAATGAGTCTGTGCTGATTACTCCTAATCACCTTCTTGTCTTCCAATCTGCACTCTTCTGGTTGGTACTTCATGTAGCAGATTAGCCAGAATTGCCTCCTGTGTTCCTGGACCCTGTCTGTGATGGTTTCTGTAACTTCAGGGCAACCATAATGATGGAGACACATCTTTTTATTACCTCATATTATGAACAAAATACACATGCTCAATGAGTGTTCATCATTAATCTCACCATTTATGCACAGAAAGTGCAATTTTTTTCTCACATGTGATGAAAGTCTTGTGCAGCCTCCCAATATATCCACTAGCCGCCAGTTAAGGAACTTTTACTGACTGATGCACTGAGCTGCCCATCCAACAGCTGCACAACAGGAATGAAGTCAATGCAAAATTGAGTTTACCACTGATTTCTCTCCCTATACGAATTTAAAAATCACTGAAATGTTCACTGACCTTAAGAAATGTTCATGAAAAGCACAGCACTGAAAGGGAAAAAAGATAAAATTTGAGGGGTTCGATGGAGAGGAAGAAAATATTTCTTTATCTTTTTGTGGAAGACTCTGAAAAAAAAAGAAGATAAAAGAGACAGGGAAATTTAGACTTTAGCTCAAGAAGAAATTTATTGAATACTAGTATAAACTGGAGAGAAGTTAGGAACTTCTGGCCAGTGGGAAGCTCCAGGGATGTCTTCCAAATCTAAAGTGTTCTTCAAGCTTCCCCTAACATTGCAAAAAAATCACCCATTATAAATGCAGGTATTTAAATTTATTGGACAATAATTTTTTGCAAACAAATTAATTTTGCAGATCTTAAATTAGTTCAATGATTTTCCCTTTCTGTTGTGGAATCATATCAGCATAAACAAGAGAGAGACAGGGATGCTGAAACTGAACAGAATTTTACTGATGAGGACTTTTACACTGAAAAATGCTGATGCATCGAGCTAAATGACTATTTGAGCTTAACAAGTTCAACAAAATTTTGACTGGGGAAAAGCTCTCAAGTCTAGAAAAAACTCCTGATTAAAACCAGGGAAACATACAGACAAAAATTACTTCTTACCACAGAACAGCTACAATGTAATGCCTATTTTTTGAAGCAAGAGTTTATGCAGAAAATCTCTTACTTTAATTTGCTGCGTGTGTTCCTTTTTTCACAGGTGTGAAATAACAGAGCGTAATGACGGACACAAACACACATGAATTAGATAGTTTGGAGTTGTGGCAACATTAAACAGCCAGTGTCACATCCCAGCTCTTGCTCAGCCTTAGCAGTGAACAGAAACTACGGGTGTTCAGATCATGCTTGAAAGCAGATGATGAGACTTTTTTGTTGAGATGGATACTGACAGGTATCCCTTCTTTTTCTATAACAAAGCAGAAACAAAATGTTGAAGCTGTGACATGTTCCACAAATTGGAATAGCCATTTTGCAGTTAGAATTGAAGTAAATTTATTTCTGTGTTTTTCAACTCCTAGAACTAGTCCTATCTGTTGCTGTCTTTAGCACTAATGTGCTTTGCCCCACTTCCAAGAGGGCCATCAAGCCTCACAGGCCCTCTCACGGTGTCAGATGTTACCAGATTTCCCTTGCTATTTTTTCACTACCCTGACACTTGTACTTTATTCCTGTTTTGGTTTCCTGGTGGGAACTACAAGTCAAAGGAAAGATGAAAACACTGGAAACAAATTTAAAAGAGTAAAGGAGGCTAAGGTAGGCAGAAGATACAATAAAGTGATGAATCAAAAAAATCTCCAGAGAAGCTGCAGTCTATGTTCTCCTCAACACTCACAATTATCTCTTTATACCGTATTTGCAAAGAATTATGGAATTAAGCAAACTTTCATTGAACATATCGTCTAAAAAGTTATGACATTTCAAACAGAAATACTTGTTTGCACCGCATCATGTTTTATCCGACAGACACAATGACGCAACTAACCACTGACAACAAGGGAAGAGTCCTGCTCTGAGGACTTCTCCAGCGCTCGCATCAAGGTAGCCTGTGATATTCTAAATAGTATGAAAAATCATTTTACAAACCTTCTAAGTACCAAGGGGATAAAAACTTGTTTATAATTCACCTCTGTCACTGGTTGCTTGAAAATTCAGTTGCTATAGAAGGATCAGCCAATTCTACTTTTTCACACTTGCAGAGTACATGTCAGCAAGGCTATGCGTTAGGTGTCAAGAGTGGGTTTAATTCCATACATGAGACTAAAAGGTTTGCAATCCACCCAGTAGATTTGATAAGATACCAAGTTAAAGGAGGAACTAGCCATTTATGTGATATTCTCACGGAACCCACGGAAGTGGCAGGAAGGATCTTGCACCATTTTAAAAGCAAAGTGAAAGGTAGTACCATCAAGCCTCTCACATTGAGAAAATTTTTGCGTCATTGATGAAATAGGACTGTTGACAAGAAGAGAGAGTCTTGTATGAAGAGGTACCTTTTCTACCAGTTTGGTCCAGTAATCACTGCCTTAGCTGCAGGACTATATATAGCTCTTTATCATTTAGCTTTGAAGATGCCAGGTTATCATATTTATAGGCTTTTGAAAAATTGTACCTTTAAGTCCCTCTGATTTTCAAGGAGACAAAGAAACATAACTGATTTTAAATATAAGGTCTGTATTTTTGTTACATATGCAACATTATTGAAAATGTACTTGAGTATCAATGAATGTAGAGGAAATCTATACTCCCAAGTACCTAAGTCAGTTCGGAAAATGAAAAGTCAGTCCTTCTGGAAATATAATTTATGGTGCATTCATGGACTTTTATTTCCTGGTTGATCATTCTTGGTGGTTAAAGGAGAATCTATTTTAAACTTCATCTAATTCTTGTTACGTTAAAAACTATACAGAAACTCTGTGAGTGTCCCTCTCTCTGGGTGTCCTTGCCTTCTTGCTCTCCTTTGTATTATTACAGCACACTCATTGCTCCTTCTCATAAATTAGATCATCCATATCCCAGAGATCGCACTGTGTATCCATGGGAATTTATACAGTGATTAGAACAATGGGGCCCTGATTCTGAATGGTGCCTTTGGGATTTCCTGTGATATCAATTATATACAGTACAATCCTGCCCATGAACAGCATTACCCTCCAAGCCACTCAGCTCCAATTGCATGATACTTAAAATTCCTCACCTCATACTCATTGGCCATGAGAGGAGAAGCAAAGAGTAAACAAACAGGGGATGACCTTTATGAGTAAAACATCTAAGCATAAAAAGATTAATCGACCCCCGTCAGCCAGTCATTATATCAAATAAGAGCTTTTCTTGTACTTTTAAAGCTCAGATTTACAGTCAGGCAAATTGTGTAAAAAGGCTGGTAATACAGTGACGCCCAGTGCCACTGGGCTTTAGAAAGCTGACAGTTGCTGTAAAATAGTCATTAAACAACCTCTAGAAGAGACTCATCAGCAGATGCCCCCAGGTGAAGGAGAGAGAAAGCTGAGAGAATGAAGGAGAATCTAACATCTTAGCATGACTGAATTAAACAGAGCATATTATGCTGATTTTCAGAGTCAGCCCAGTAATTTAATTTTCATAGCAGTTCCTTTGATTGTAGCAACCATTTTATGAAACATTAATAAAACTTCTTTTTTATGTAGCATACATCCCTTTTCCATTTCATTAAGAAAAAAGACAGGATGTACAAATTTGCTGACCATTAGCACTGTAAATGACAAAAACAAATGAAATATTATTTTTAATGCAGTACCACTGTGGTGGGTAGACTATATTTGGCTTCACAATAATTTCAGCACAAATTAGAAGAGACAAACAAACTGTACATGGATTTGCCATATTGTGCTGCAAAGTCATTTCATAAATCAGAATAGACTATGTGTGTGCATGTGTGCACATATACTATTTTTATACGTAATTACAGTTAGTAATGATATATTCATTAAAATTGATTCTTCTTTTGCTTTTATTGGTACAAACTACATAATTATTTGGAATTAGTGTCAATATAAAACTGGTGTAAATGAACAGAAGAGATAATAAATGTAGCTATCTTCTTTGGGTAGTGCAATACATACACACAACTGTATGCTTGCAGTCAGCTGTCATTGGCCCAATTACATGTAAGCATGGGAAAAAAGGCAGAAGTTTTAAAAATTTTCAGCAGGGATTTATTCCACAAGTATAAACAAATTCACAAAAATATGGGGAAAAAATTATTTTCCCTTTTATATTTTTGTTCTCTTCATTCTGTCTTTCTGCAATTCCTTGTTTTTCTTTACCTTTAATGTCTTCAATCCATTTTACAAAAGGACGGAAGACAGAAGTATAAAGAGATGAATATAAAAACAAACAAGGGAAATAAAAAAAAACACAAGGAAAAGAGAAAAAAGTTGCACTGATTTTACATCTTCCACCTCTGTTGGGATAATGGTCCTTTTTTCTTGAACCCAAAATTTCCCACTACATTTTTGCTTTGCAAAAGCAGACAAACATTTTTTCAGCAAAAATGTCTTCCTTGAAGAAATACTGATATTTTCTCTTTAACCAGAGAAAATACGTTTTGCAGACAGGAAAGACATGTCACAAAAACATGTTCTCATTTAGTTACAAAATCTGTTTCTTTGTTGACTTTCTCATTTAAATGCTGCCTCAAAGTCAGACTCCTATCATAACAAATAGACACAGAAACTCCTATGTGGAAATCCACACATGTTTATATTTATCTATATGTATATTTATATGTATATTTATTTACATATACAAAACATACAGTCACGGACAAACTCTGTGTAAAAATAAAGACCATGAAGTGAAGCATTCAAATGACAAGTTTTCTCACGTTTAGACTGTCTGTCCATATACACAGAGGCATCAAAGCCACAGGATTACAAGCCAGTTTTTTTGCCTGTGATAACTTAGTTTCATAAAAAAACCTCAACAAACTAAAAATGTTGTTGGTTAGTGTACCAACCTGTCTACTGTACTACCACTACTGTACTAACAGTCAGTGTTACAGCTTTTTTTTTTTTATTATTATTTGAATGTTCCCTCATGAAAGAAGAAAACAATTTATTCGTCTCACAGTGAGGGACTAGACTCTGAAAGATGCTGTGGAGTTTATTCATAGAAATGAAAGCACCAGTGGGAAATGGCCAGGTCTTGCTAAAACTTTTTGTGTGATTTCTATCAGACCACATCCTCCCTCTGGGTCTCAGCTTTTCCTTAATAAAATACCATTAGAGGTATATCGGTTAGACTGTACGGATGGGGTTATCTGATTTCACTTTAGTTTTCAAAAAAACCAGGTTTCTCTAAAATTAAAGTACCTGTCAGGAGCCAGAGAAGTGCAACAGATGCTGTAAGAGGGTTTCATCACTTGCACTCCCATTGGAGCAGGATGCACAGGTCTTTGGCTTTGGCTCCTTTTATTCTGTCACTACAGAGGAACTCCAGGCAACTCATAGATTGTGCAGTTATTTTGCACAAGGCGTATGTCAGGTGTATAATGCTCTCTTAGAGGAGTCCTGCACTAAGCTTGCTGCTCCTAGGTTGGCTTTATAGTCCTTGCACAATAGGTTCCTCATCTTACTTCAACTTTTGCAAGAGGAAGTCATACAGCACTTATATTTTACTTGCTATTGATTTGGAAAAGGAAATTTCTCTTTCATCACTATCTTCATCGGTAAAATGAGGATAATGTTTATTGCTTAGCAAAGCAGCTTTAGATCATTCTGTGACATATATGGTTTCAAGGTGTCATAAACCTCCCATAGATTCATCTTTGTGTACTCAATATTACAGTGATAGCAACTGAATGGACACATAAATTACATTACAAATTGTGGCTGCTTTTCCAGTTTTTTTATCCTTTTTTAACATTTTATTATGCAAGAATAATCTGGGAAAACATGTCAGTAACATACAGAAAATACTTCTTGCAAGAATATCTTCTATACATTCACTTTGCTTTTGTTTGCTGTAGGATTGTATTCCTGCAAAAATCCATTTTAATGTTATTGCACAAAACACTTTTTTGCACCTTTTGTGTATTTTTGTGCTTTTTTGTGCAAGCATGACATAGTTTGATCTTTTTAAATTTTGTATTATTTTAAGTGGTAGCTTGGACTTAATATTCAGTAAAGCCTCTTGCAAGTACACATACAAAATGTTTAAAAGTACCTCCCCAGAAAATTCCAGGAGGATTTACATAAAGTTTCTTCATCCAATGTACAAAAAGAATTCCTCTAATTACATCAAATGTACTCACCCTTTGCTCCCATTCTAATTGAAGGATTTAATTATGAAGGAAAATCGATTTTCTTCATACTTCATATATGTCTATAAAGTTATTACTTTAAGCAAAGAATTTTGCAAACTGCAGAAAAGGTTGCAAATTGCAGCACATCACAAATTTTAATGTAGAAGGGAAAGACAGATTATGTCACCATTTTTATTGAGAGAATTTTATAAAGGTGAACTTGCATTCACCATATCTTGTCACAGAAAGAAGTGTGGGCTTCACAGCTGGTATTTTTTCCATTGAAATTATTCTGCATGCCACTAAAACAGTTTGTTTTGTTTCTCAGGGTTTTGTTTTTGTTGTTCGTTTGTTTGGGTGTTTTATTTTTTGGAATTTTTCTTGTTTTTTTTTTTTTTTTTTTTTTTTCCTGGGGGGGTATACAAGCAGACTTATGGCCATTAGTGTTAGGCAACTGAAATTTATTAAGGAAAACTTTTAGCAGAACCTTGAAGGGATGCTTGCAAGTCCCTGGTGCACTGCAGCCACACTTGAACTTGTTCAAGCACTGCTTGAACACGGACGAATAAATCTAGTTACAGCAGGCTGAGTTATAACTAATGAAAAGTGGAAAGAATATCCTGGGCTTTTTTTGACCACGTACTAATAATTCCTTTCAAAAGGCATTAAAAAAGACAGAAAAAGGGTAAAATGTCCAGAAATTAAGTTATGTCATAGACTGGTCTGCAGTTTCTCAGAAGTTTAATCTGCACTGCTAGTCAAATAAAAAAACAGATGCTGGCCTCAGTATTTTCTTGCAGTGTTGTTTTTGATTGAAAACTTTGTGAATGTTTGTGATATTGCTGAGAGCCTATTGGCAGATGAGCATCTCTTGCTATAGTCTCCATCATTATTTGCCTGTCTTGTCTATTAACGAGCACTATCATCCCATCGTAAGATGACAGCTGCAACACGTACTCAGGCGCAATAAACAGCTAAATGAGGCGCACAGCAATTTCACTTGTCACCAGAGCCCTCGGCACGACTGGCTGCACAGCTTGATGCATAAATTCATGAGGCTGTTGCATATGATGGAGTATGCCTGGCTGAAAGAGGTGATGGATAGCGGGGCAGCTAAAAATGGCCATCACCTTGACTCTGTCAGGACATTTTTTAAAAGTACCCCATCAGCTCTCTTGCATTCTTTTATGTACACTATCCTCAAGCTATAGGCTTTCAAAAGTACTGATATAAGACTTTTCCTCATTGATGGTTTTTGGATCTAAAGTCAAGTTTCTTCTTAGGTTCAGTGAATGCAATATATGCTACTAATGTGTAGGGTGAAATGGTCCTATAATAATTGTTCATTCAACACACAGTGGAATTGTAAGGTTAAACACTAACAACAGAAATTTTGCAGAATGTGTCTAAAACGCTGGTAAAACGCATACATGCACACAGAGACATGTATGACAGCAAAATGTGTGAAGCCTCATGCAAAAGTACATTCAATTACAAATATGCATTCAAAACTATGCTTTGCAAACAGCTATAGGAAGTGTTCTGGAGTACATTATGGTAATTATACGTTATGCAAAATGAGTACAGGTTGAAATAACTTGCCATTACATACTGTTAGATCTGAATTAACAATGCATTTTCTAATAAATCAATAAAACTGAAGGGAAAATTTTAACAGGGAAAAATGGACATATTGCTTACAGGGTTTCCAAATAAAGCCCAAAACTCAAGTTGCCATAAGCACAGTATTTGGTGTCCCAGTGAAATTCCTTGCATCCCCTGTATCTGTGTTACTGGAAGTCACCTAAGGAAGACAAATACAAAGGCAACAAAATCAATGAGGCAGTTTCCTGCAAAGCTTCACACATTAATCTCTATCACACAGAGAAATATACACCACTACAAGGGAAGGAAGTCACTTGTTCTCTAATAAAAGAGAAAACCCTTGGTAATAAGCAATTAATAAAGTTGTCATGATTAGTTATGCAACTATGAATCAATGTTCATGATGAAAATGACCACTCTCGTAGTTATACATATCTGTGATCTGGTGGTGTTGCAAACATCATTCTCGTGTTGAAGCCTATGGAAACATTGTGGTCATTTTCTTAATATTGTTAATGGCAAATTTTAATTGAAGGTGGGTTTGCCTGTCCTGCACACACATACCTGTATATCTGAGTGCCAGCTGTCTCCTCCTGTCTGTTCCCTCTTGTCTGCTCTGAAACTCTCTTTTGGGCTGTCCAGCTCCACCTGGCTCCTGTCTGCAGTAGAGGTAGTTTGGACATTTCCTGCCTGCTGGCATCTGACAGCAGTGTCCTGGCACCCAGGAGCAGCTCCTCCCAGCCAGCTGCAGCGAGGTGCCAATGGGTCTGCTTGCTGGTCAGGTCACCAGGTGACAGGAAAAGGCCCTGAGAGGCAGCACTCGGTGGCTTTTCTGGTCTGTCAAGCTCCTACACCCTGCAGACACTCATGTGGTCCTTGTAGCTGTGATGTCCAAGCACATACCAAGCAGTAGCCTCAAAGAGCAAACACACCTCTCGAAGACCTTGAAGAGGAACAGTTGCCCTATTGTGTCTCTAATTTTCTCTGCAATCCCAAAAGAGGGCTGGGATGTGTTGGAACCACATTAAGGTGCCATTCTCCCACCCACTGGTTCCTCTTGGGACTGTCAGCAGCCGATATATCTGAAGTGCAGAGCCTGAATTTCGGAGGTCATGAGTTTTTATTAAATTTAATGGTGCATCTTGAAAAAAAAAAAAAAAGCCTAAATAGTGATTTAAGTGACAGATTTTCGATATGGCATGCTGCCATCTGGTGGACACTGCTCTGATCTAGCGTTTGACCAGAGCTGTGAGGAGGAAGGAAACAAGGGTGTGCATGTAGTGTTGAGGTCTTTTGCAGAAGAACATGGATCCAGAGCCAGTCCTCACTCTGCAAGGAAACCATCTCTGAAAAACCTGAGAGCCCACACTGCCTCATGACTGTAGTGTGAGGCACTGAATCCAGAAAGTGTTGGCTTATTTTCATGAAGCCTCTGGGAAAAACATGAAGAAAAGCCTGTCTTTTACACTGTCAGGAAGGGAAAAGAAAAAAAAAACAAAACAAAACAAACAAAAAAATCAACCAAAAGGAAAAAAAATAAAGAAAAAAAAGGCAGCAAAAAAGCACTACCATAGAGCAACACTGAAACTGTAGCAGGCTTCTAAGCATCTTCTCCTTGTGTGTTGTCTTCTGGCTCACTTGGTAGATCAGAATGCTGCTCCTATAGGGAAAGTCTTGTCCTGAGAGGAAGCACTTAATGATCACTCAAGAACTCAGATAAAGCTAAACTGAACCCCAAAGAATGAGGTATTTAGGGAAATTTTAGATTACACAAAACAGAGTACCCAGATTTTTGCCTTTATCCAGCTTCTGTCAGAAGCACCTACAGAAACCTCTTAGGAAGCAATATTGACAGTCAGACCATTTCAAGTGCTAAAGAAACCCAAGACAGTGTTTGGTAGGTTTGGTGAAAGGATAAGGAAGAGGGAGGGGAAACAATTAACTGCATATGATTGTAGAGACTGGATGTTTATTCACAACTTCTATTTTTCTAGTTAATGCTTTAATGAAAATACAGCAGCGAAGTTTTTATTAATGTCACATTTACTGTCCTGGATATCAGAGCTCAAGGAAAATGATTCTTCTTTAAATGAATGCAATAGTACAACATGCAGCCTAAGAGCTGCTGTAATTCAAGAACTTCACAAATGCTATGAAAAGGTAACCAGAAAAAGAGACTTGTGTCTCATGGTATGTGTGTATCAAGCTCTTTACAAAGCATTCATACACTTTGTCCTAAACACAGTAATCAAGTTTCCCACTGAGAGACTTGAAGATCAAGACTAGGGGCCAAATTCTGCTCTTATAGTTACATGTTCACCTGTGTAACTGACAGCAGAATTTGCCCTTAGGACTTTAAACTTGATCTGCTATTCGATGGGCAGCTCGTGCACTGATCTGAGCACCAGAGTGATGTGCTCCTGTCAACCTGTGAATCAGAGGAATTGCTGCTCTCATGCAGAGGAGGAAAAAAACCTCCTTGTAAATTGCTCTTGCAATCGCCTCATGCTTCTTTCTTGCGAGGATGGGCAAATTTGAACACAAAATTCAACATAAACTTAAATAATGCTTAGATATCAGGGAGACAGATGCCATAGAAGTACAAGCTGGTTGTTGATTAATTGCATTTGCCTTTCATTTAGGACATGCTATGATAAAAGGAGTTAGTGAGGGGAAAACTGAGAAATTTAAATGAAAAAATACACAAAGCAAACATAAATATGTACATGCTGCATATAAACAAAGTAAATTTAGACCAGCTCCTGCATACTTTTTCACCGGTTAATAGAGAAAGTGTGCAGAAAAGGAAGCTATTCTTTTTAAAACTGCCTTCATCCTCAGAAACAAAACAAAAAAAAAAAGGAGATAAATATAGACAGGGCAAAAAGTTTTATTGGCTGAGATTACCTTGCAAAAACTACAGAATTGTCTGTTGAATTCTACATAAGTTAGCAACTTTGTGCAATAGAATATATTTCTTCAAATTTATTGCTTTGCATGAAATTAGTTAACACTGAGCATGGATTGTCAAAATGTGTCTAGTAGAATGAGAATGTGGGACACTTGGGGAAGACAGCTGAGTTAATTTTAGTTGTGGATACACTACCCTTAGCAAACCTTGACCCTGTTCAAACAGCGCTGGCAATCAAGATTTACTATACCGTGTTATCAAGCAGGGAGTCTGTTCTGTTTATGTAGATATGTAGACTTCTCTTGTGAAGCCAGGCAGCCTTCCTTGGCTAAAAGTTCCCTGGTCCCAGGCCCCTCTCCTTGCTGTTGCCTAGCTGCCAGATTAGCCCATCGAGGCAGTAGTCACAGCAGAGGGAAGTGCTTTCAGCTGATGTTGCCCTCATGCTGCTGTGGAGAATGAGTTAGTTGCAGTCATGCCTAAAGTCTCTGTGGAAATGGGGCTGGGCTAGCCCAAGTCATTTGAACTTTCAAATAAACCTAGAAGGTATGAAACTGTCACATGAAAGATGGAGATGCTCATTTAGTTTGTAAATCACATGTGATGGCTGCTATAATTTCTTCAGTGGGGAAAGATGGCAAGAAGACTTTCCTGCTATATGTTGGCCAAAATATATTTTTGATAGTGCTTCATGAGTGTGTGGTCTTTAGATTAGGGAGGTAAGCATTATTTTGTATTGAAGTTATGTCAATGCCTTAGTTACAAACTGCCATTGTCCCTGTGATGTTGCACTCTGCAGAAACAGACAAGAAAATCTTCTTCCTCAAGGTAACTGCCTGTCTCCATTTAACAAACAAAATAAAGAAAGACTAGGTGATAAACGCTTTTTATAAGTACATTTTTTTTCACTAGGAACAAACCTCATAAAACTTATTGCAATGATCAACTCTGTTCTTGCAGTGTAGAAATAGACCATTTCTCTTGCTCAGTTGCACTATTGACATCATGGCTTGTATGAGTAAGAAGAGAGCAAAAATAAAAATATTCTTTAAAATGCTTTTATTGTTTATTCTCTATTCACTTGCAAGTTATGCCATTTTCAAGGTCAACTGTTTGATATAACACTTGGAAGGATATTCCCCGGACATATTTTTGAGGGGAAAAAATAATCCAGTTTGTAAACAAATGAAATAAAATGTGACAGAAGATGATACCCGACACACAACATTTGTGACAGATGAAGCTCACAAAGATTGCCCACAGACTTCAGAATGTCTCCTTAGTAATCCCCTTTTCCTCAGGAAAGACTGCTCCTGGGTTTCCCTGGCCACTTCAGAAGTTCATTCTAGTATCTTCATTGAATTTCTAAGACTAAACACAGTAAAATTAATGTATTTTAAACTGTCCCAAGAGGTTACAATTAGTATCTCACAAAACTTAACCTCTTTTTCTCTTTCCTCTAGTATTCCTCTCTGCAAACACCCTTAACCCTTTCCCAGTCCAACAACAGGAACAAAAAAGAACAACCCTAAGAAATTCCTGTAACTATTCTGCAAATTGTGGTATGGTAGTTGAGGCTCATCTCCTAATCACTTTTCCAGTTTCTCGCAGCTGCCTCAACAGGTTCTGTTGAAGTCTTGTCCAAGAGTTTTTTGATCCTGTTAAAATCATCTCAGGAATCACCTTTGTCCACCCCTAGACCTAGATCTCCTGAGCCTGTTTATATTTCTTGTCTACTTGCAACTGCTACTATAAGACCCAAAAAGCTGCAAACACTTTTCCCCACTGTGATAGACAGGAACAAAACCTTCTTCAGTGAGCAGTGGATGGAAAATAAATAGGTTCATGAGCTCTGGGAACACTATCAGTGCTGCAGACAGGTTAGAAGACAATGTAAAATAAATACAGTTAAAGAGTGAAAAAAATATATTTATTTTTGCTCCTTTAAACATTGAGCTATTCAGGAAGGTGTTGAAGGAGATCCTAGTTCAGATGGGCACAAAAAAAAACCTTACTTGCAGGCTACACTGTTGCCTCAAAGACGAAAAGGAGGCAAAATGGATTTCAGAAGATTCGCAATAGATGAGACATAATCACGAAGAACATGATCCCCAAATCAGTAGGAATGAACAGATCACACAATGGTAAGTACCCAGAGAAGTACAATTTCCACAAACATTAGTAATTTCTCCTATCAAGTTTTCAGTCCTTACTAGTAAATCCCGAACAACTAACAGGATAGCTATAAACTGAAGAGACTTGAGAGACGCCTTTTCCAGATTTCTGGGAATTATTTGTCTCAGCTTGCACCTCATTTGTACTAGTAGAGTAGAAGCCACAGTCTCTAATGCTACAAATAGGTCAGTATAATAATTTTTTTTCCTTTTTTTCTTTTTCTCTTTTTTCCTTTTTTTTT